>LNAC01000637.1:254395-367254 GCA_002007465.1 Ailurus styani | reverse complement strand
GTACAGCAAAAAAAAAAAAAGAAATCCTACCTTATACTATGCACAGCAGCAAATTCCACATGGATTCAAAACTGTGAAAAGCAAGCCTCTGAAACTTTAAGAAGACAATATAAGAGACTATCTTTATGACCCTCGGTTAGGAAGAACAACATTATTTTTGACAACAGAAAAAGGGCTAATCATAAAAGAAAAGACTGGTAAATTCTATCTAACTAAATGTATGAAACCTTTTTCATCAAAGGATACCATTAAGAAAGAACACGGAGAAGCTACAATTCGTAGACGATCTTTACAACACATAACATCTATTTCTAATTAAGGATTTCTTTTCTAAGTATAGTCCCATCTTCCCTGAAGTCGTCACTATTTGAGTACACTACTGTTTCTTTGTCTATTTCTTCCTGGTGCTTTGAGGAAGAGGCATTCCATAAACACTGTTGATGAGTACACTTTCATTTTAGGCTGTTTTCTGTCGCAGCTTATGTAAAATTTTACCTTGGTTTAAACAAAGGCTACCAACTATAGGTGGCATTGTTGTAACATACATCATGTTCTCAATTACCTGTATGACAGCAAAGACTGATACTAGTAAAACTTCATTTAAGTTTTTTAATTCAATTGAACCAGAAGGTCATTGAACCTTCAGTAATTGCTATTGAAAACCATTTGGCTAAAAGAGAAAACACACACACACATATACACACAAAATAAGTTGTGACATAATCTTTACTACAGATTATTCATTTTAAAAGAATCACCTGTCTCCAGTATGGCTCTTCTTACAAGATCATTATTGCAATTATTTTACCTAATCCATCTGCTAATGATTCTAAAGTAAGAGTCCAATTTGGCCTCATGAATATAATACAAATAAAGAAAAATTGGCAGTGCTTTGTTCTCCTTAGTTCCTGTTTTAAGCTTTGTTCTAGTTCTAAACGATGGAATAAACACAAAGGGATGGACAGAACTGGAGAGGGGGCAGGGAGAGGCTGAAGGATGTGGGGGAGGAGCCCTTGCACTACAGATGGGGGGCAGGGCCAACACCAGGCTGGTGACTGCAATGGGAGGTCCCAGTGTCGTCCACGCACTGCCAAATGTTGGGGACCTGCTTACTTCAACCCGACTGGGTTCCTTCTGGGTAAGTCTTTGACTTTTCCTGATTTCCTCTCTTGTTTTCGTTCTAAGAAAACAGGGCTTAGCAGGCCCAAGTGCTTAAAACTCCCTTGTCTGTGAATGTTTTAAAAACATGCTCCCACATGAAGGCACGACAGACAGAGGGATACAAACGAACACGTCAGCCTAGATATTCATTCCGTAAAGCCTGGCCTCTGTCACCTCATCCATTAGATCTTGGGTTCCCACAAGCAGGGACCTCCTTTTTTACACTAACTTATAAAAGTCACTGTTAGGCTAACAAATCCTGGGGTTAAACCACAAAGCCAACAACACACCAGAATGCGTGAATAGAAGTACGCCATGGAAGGAGTCCTTGACATCTAATCATTTCAAAGGTTTGGTTTTTTTTTTTTTGTAAGACACCGTACTTCAGGGCCATGTAGCTAATTTTACACATGGGAACCGCAGAGCCGAGAAAAGAACAGTGACATGGAAGGCAGGTGTGGAAAATGGCAACTGAGAAAACATACATTAAAATGACACGATGGTCACAAGCCAGAGAAAAACCAGGTAGACTATCACTCTTCGTGTGTACTGAGGGTGGCTCCTGATATTGGGAAAACACTTTGGGGTTTTGAAACACAAACACCTGGGTTCAAGACGCATCTGTCCATCTGCGTCATGTGCGAGTCATTGACTCTGAGTCAGTCCCGCCGCCTCGCTGGGCTGCTCTGTGAGAGGAAGGAAAATAACACTCAGCTCCTGAGCTGTTCGGAAATTCAATGAGATGACGTACTTAAAGCACTTTGCAGAGTGTAAGGCGCTATATAAATGGGATTCATCTAGGTAGAGAATAATTATCAAAACAGATTCTCCCTAAGTAAAGGATGAAGAGAACAGGCTGATTAAATTATAGCAAGAGGAGTTTATATTAGGCAGCAGGAAAAGTATCCTGACCATGGCGCTGGTTAGAAAGGAGGGAACAGAGTTGCCTTCTGAGGTAAAAACCATCATCACTTGAGGGAACTAAAACAATCTTGCTCAGAGGCAGAGGAATAGAATATGTGACACTTCCTGGTGCCACCCAGGATAAAAATTGGGCTCAAAGTAAATAAAATTCCTTAGCCAGTTCAGTCTTCTAAAGACAGCCTTCTGTTACGTTTTCTGGGACCCTAATAGCATCAAACCATATAGTTCTATTTACTGGCTCTCTCTTGTCAAAGTTGAATGAACGCCTGTCTAGCCCCCTCTGTTATTCCCAAATAAAGCATTTTTAAGTGAGTCACCAACCTATAAAAGTAATTTGATGAAATGATGGCAAATATTAAACATGCGGGGCTGTCCTTAGAGAAACTCAGGGAAGAGGAAAATTGTAACGCTCTCTGATTCTTCCCACAAGGGACAATATGGACCCACTTTGTGCAGGTTTCTAAGGAAAGTACTGGGAAGACAGAGGAAAAGCTAGAGCAGACACAGCCTCTGCCTTCAAGGAATTCCAGTCCAGTGAGGTGGCAGACATGACTCAAAACCACATTATTGAAAATAAGTGCCTTGGAAGTGTACAATAAAGGGATTTGACCAACACAATGAAACAACAGAGCATATATTTGAGGAAACAGTAGGTATTAACCAGGCAAAGACTGGAGATTTCTAAGCAGAGACGACAGCAGGTACAAAGTTTCTGTGGCAAAAGGGAGTAGGTTGCGTCCAAAGATTTACAAGAAGGCGGCCGGGCAGGGGCACAGGGTGGGGAAGGCGGGTGACATGAGGTGAGAGAGATGGGTAATGCCAGACCAGACAGGGACTTTCAGGCCTTGTTTAAGATCTTGGTCTTCCTCCTTAGAGCAATGTGAAGTCACTGGGGCAAGGTAGGTTAAGAAAAAAGAAAATCACGGACCTAAGAATTGCTTATAGAAGGGACAGGAATGGCCTTAATGCTTTTTGATCAAATGGAAGAGGATCCAAAACCACTGGTGGCTCCTTAAGTCACAGGTGTGTTGCCAGCACCCTTATCTCCTCACAGAGTGGACCAAGAATCTCCATTTCTGTACGCCAACGGCAACTCAGATGAGCAAGTCATGTGTCCCCCTCCCCAGAAACTGAATGATGAGGCCACAGGGAGTTTGGGGGACTGGCAGTACATGAGGAAATGTAGATTTCCTAAAACAGAATGAATGAGTTATACAGAGGGATCCAAGTAGCAGCTGACACTGAATGCAAACCACTATGTGTCCACCTAATCCTACAGGTAGACCTGGAAGGAGGACTCATCACCCACACTTACTCCTCTCCACTCTAGATAATGGCTCTCTATATTAAAAATGTTCCTACTATTAGTAGTTCTGTATTTATAAAAGGAGAAGAGAAGAAAAAAAAAACTCTGGCAGGGAAATAATAACAAAATGTATGATCCACAGAGGTGGTGGGAAGATATAATGTTATTTTACATATTTGATATAGAGCCTAAATTAAGCCATAGAAAAGAGGCCATGAATCTTCAAAGCCTCATTATCAAGCCTCCCTAAACCTCAAATACAGAAAAATACATTTCATAAACAAAGACCCAATAGGATTTTAATAGTACAATAAATTTCACAGACATTTGCACTAATCACATTTCATTACATTTTTTTTTTAAGAAATTCCATTTGATGGAGAGTCAGATTTTGAAAGAGGGTACAGAATATCTTTTAGGGAGCCAGCTTTGGACTAATTGCGAAAATGCAAGTCAAATTTATTACGGGCATGTCAAATATCATCCAACTGAAAAGTCGTACACATTTCTGCCCCCCCCCCAACACAGACTCCTCAGATTCATTGTAGCAGGGGTCAATCTCCTAAATCGCTCACAACATACCTTTCCTCCTGAATGACAGGCAATTCAGACCTCAGTTAAAGTTGTCAGCCCCTAAGGTGTCCGGTGATCCTGGACACCTTTCAACAGCTCTATGTTTTTAATGTGTAGTTGAATTTTCTAGGGCACATTTCCGTCTATTCATTACCTGATTTGGTTGAAGACACTCTAGCTAGAATACTGTCACCACAATAATCTCATGCCCAGAGAAAAAAATACATCTATCCAATGTTACATTTATCCAAGTAATCCAAATGTTACTACACTTGAGCAGGCCCTTCGCTGACTGTGCCCATTTCCATAGCATGAGAAATCTATAGGGTCATGGGGATATGCCCACCTAGAGTCTATGTCCAAACTCCAGACCCTCTAAGTCCTGGGACCCTGGAATTCTCTAACCCTATGATCTTAAGCCTGAGGGGTTTCGGCCTGAACCCATCCTCCCAGTGGCTGACTGTCCTGCCAATGGTACCTTCCTAGGCTTGAAGGGAAGCCAAAGAGTAGCTATTTCAGTGGGTATGAATGCACAGACTGGAGTATTCATTCATGTGTGCATGAGGCACTCAGAGACTAGAAGGAGCTCGGCGTGGAAAGAGAAGGGAGTCAGGATAGGTGAGGGGGGTTGAGAGATGGGTCTTGTCATGTTACCATGTTCTAGGGCATCCCTCCAAGAAGTCTGAGGATTATACATTAGAACCTGGCCTTCCAAGTCACTCTGAGCAGTGCTTCTCAAAGCTGGGTGTGCTAACCAAGTATGTGGAGGTCTTGTTAAAATGTAGATTCTGACTCAGTAAATCTGAGGTAGGTCCTTAAAGTCTGCATTTCTAATAAGCTCCAAGATGATACTGGTGTAGCCAGCATCACACTTTGAGTAAAAAGGATCCATGACAGTGTTTCATTAAAGTATAACAACAGACATTTTATTTATTTGTTAGGTTGATTTGTAGCTTTCAAACAATTGCAGTAATATGAGCCTCTTGCCCTAGCCCAGTAAATGTTAGGAACATCCCAGGGCACCTGGGTGGGTCAGTTGGTTAAGCGTCTGACTTCGGCTCAGGTCATGATCCCAGGGTCCTACAATCAAGCCCCACATCTGGCGGGCTCCCTGCTGAGCGAAGAGCCTGCTTCTCCCTTGTCCACTCCCCCTGCTTGTGCTCTCTCTCTCTCTGTCAAATAAATAAATAAAATCTTTTTTAAAAATGTTAGGCACATACCTGCATTTGTCTGTCATCCCTGACCTGCACATAAGGGGAAAATGGAGTACAAAGTCTCCCCAAAGGACTAATTATTTCCATTAATTTTGCTTCAAACGGTGCACCAGATAGCTGCCCAGGCTGTTCCAGGATTATAATTCTCGTACTGTGAACAAGGAGAGGATTCATCCTCCCTACCAAGTCCACTCCCTCATCTTTACTCATCCCAAAGCCTGGGTCACCACCTCTACTTTGTAACAGTCCTCTTGTAAAGACAAACCAGGGGCACTGGATCGGAGAAGAGAAACCCGACCCCCCCCACCCGGGAAGTCGTGTGCCTTCAGCAGGCTCAGGCTCACCTATGACGGAGCTACACAGCTAAGTCCCCAAGCTCCTCTCTTCCTCACACCCTGCTCACCATTCTAGCTCTAGCTTCTGCATTTAAGCATCTTCCTGGGGCCCCTGGAATAAACAAGACATAGCTCTCCATATACCTAGTTCGATTTCTTTTTAGCAGAATCTTGTGATTTCCCCATAGAGATCTTGAACACATCTTGTTAGATTCGCTCCTGAGTATTTCACTGTGAAATCCATTCACTACTAAATGCTATGGCCACCCACTTTTTCTTCTGCAAGAAATGTTCTCCTCCTTTTACCCTTCCCTCTTCTTAGGCCAACACCTACTGCACCTTCAGGTTCGAGATGACCTGTCAGTTTGAGAAATCTCCCTTAAGTACATATTTAATCATTTATTCAATCACTCATGCATTCATTTAACAAACAGATAATGGAATTTCGACTACGTGCCAGTTGTTACTCTAAGCTCGAGGAATAAGGCAAAGCCATAAAGTTCCCTATCCTCATACAACTTCTACTCTGATGGGGAAAGGGGGCCATATTTAAACATGAAATCTGACGGCAGGAATGCATTTGTGGAGGTAGTCACTAAATAACGAATAAATGAATGTCGAAATCCCTTACGGAGGCCAAGAAACTTGATTTTTGGTTAGGCTTTTCTTCCACCAAATTGTAAAAAAAAAAAAAAAAATAGAGTATCTCTTTTATGTTTCTATTGACTGCAGCCCCTGGGCTGGTTTAATGATGAGTTCACCTTCAGTGCTTAAGAAATACTTAAATGATTGCATGCCTGCTGTTTAGGAAGCACATTTTAGACTCTCGGCCCTCATACAGAAATTTGCAAAGAAGAATGTTAAATCTGAGATGGAGAATGCCTTTCAAAACTGAAATGGATGAATTCCTCTGAATCTGAGGGAAAGGGCACATGAAAGAATCGACACCTTCTTTATTTCAAATTAAAATGCATCCCTGTCCCTACCCCAGATTCTAATTCAAACGGCTCCAATCCTATAACCCTTCACCAAAATCAGGTTTGACTGAGCCACTGATGGTGATTGTTTAATTTACTCCTTCAGGTGTTGCAAGAGGCAGAAAAGTGCTGAAAACCGCTCTCAGAAATGTTAGTGAAGCCACTGAAAGTTTTACTACCGACTGGAAAATCCACAAATAAAAATGAAGAGGAGAAAATGCATCACTAAAAATCTAATGTGCAGTTGGCTAAATGATAAACCAATTTGAATTAGTGAATACTAATTGAAAAACTGCATGACAAAGTATTTTCCCATTAAAACGCGAATTTGCTAAAGGCATTTTCAATTATTTATCATGCTTCAGTAAAAAGCTTCACACATCCTAACAACACAGTGTCTTCTTCAACTTTGCCTACTGATCGAATTTTTAGCACAAGAGCACCTAGCCCAAATGACTTTAAAAATTATATGCCAATGACCTTGACAATGTTCTTCAATTTTTATGAGGTTCTCTCTCTCTCTCTCTAGTCTTCATACCTAACTGAACAGATGCTTTTAACTTGATAACCTAATTATTATCTATGAGTGTTAATATTTTTAACCTTATCAGAGTTATCTGTATCCCAGAAACTCACAGTTCACTGGACTTTACTAGACATGTAGAATATTTAGAAATTTTAACCATCTAAAAGGACATTTTAGATGAAGGACTATCTCCCTTTGAAGTTCACAAATATTTGAATGTCCTTTCAATTGCTTAGATAACTTACTCTTCTCAAAATCAGGGCAGAGGTGACTGCTGGGAGCCAAAATTGTAGATTCCAAGCCTACAGGGAAGGGAATATATTTGGAACATAATACCCTGTTGGTGCTCAATAAATGTTTATTAATGAGCCCCATTTTTTGACCCAGGCATGGAGAATAAATCCAAGGAAGGAAGATTATGCAAATAGACAGAAAGGTCACCCAGCCCTACATGGGGGTGTGGCCCAGGGTGGGGGCAGGACCAAGTCATTCAGGTGACAGGACATTCTCCTGGGTGTATAGCAGTGACCGCCACGACCCCCATTCCAATAGTTATCTATTCCAATGTAAAGTAATGTAGAAGGAACATTTTAGTCTGTGGCTGTAAAAACTGCTGTTTGAGGAAAAAAAATATGTAAAAAAACGATCTCTCCTCATAACAGCTTAAAGAGATTCTTGAGCCAGAAGATTCTTGATGGAGAATAGAGTGAAGAGAATCAAAGCGCAACCTATAAGAACCATTAGTAATTGGTATGTCCACATCGTGTAACTGCAGGATAAGGGAGAGCTCTCATGAAGCCGGGCTTAAAAACATCTTTTCAGTGAACAGATTTATCATGAAGGTGACATGTTCAAAAGAATTACAAGAACTGGGAATTCACAGGGTCCAAACTGATGACATCAGGCAAGGGCTACTCCAAAGGCAAAATTAACAAAACAGTATCACCTTCTCAGATGTAAAAAAACAAAAGCCACGAAACAGTTACCAAAATGCCTTATAAGATTCATATGTCCTCCCTCTCTGATACTGCAGAGAAAAATATGTGTATTATTGGGCACCAGTCATTAGCCATTTAAAATTATTGTTTTTAATCTAAGTAAAACCAAAATTTGCTATGGTTTATTTTAGTAAAATATTTATGATACTTCAGGAAAATAGCTAAATAGCTCTGATCCGAAAGTGAACAATGAAACTAAACTAAACAGATATCTCCCCAGAAGGACAGAGAGCTCAACACACACACAGACACACACACGCGCCCGTGCACCCGCACACACGACTGTCACGTCTAACATTAAACTATTTCGTAGATGTTCTCTTCCTTTAATTGAAATCTTATCTGAGGTGGAGATTACCTCTTTTCCTTCAGCTACAGTCACCTTTTCTAGCCTGAAGGCCCACAACTTGTGAATTATTAAGCAATCATATTTGTAGCAGCAAATTGACTTTTGAGAGAATCCATATTGATTGAGATATTCAAGACTAATGATTTTGAGGTTAAGGTGTTTAGATATTATTACCTCTGATGAACTAAACTGGTAGGGCTTTTTTCCCCCCATTTATAATATTTTCCATTAATAGACAGTCCAACTTGCTCTTCAGCCCTGAAACCACTCATCAGACCAAGAAGTGTGTGTCCAGTTGGCTTTCTCAACTACGAAAGCATTGGATATGCTAAAACAATGTCAGTTGTTGCCCGCACTCATAAAACGATGGTAACTATGATAGGTTCATCAGCTGGTTAACATTCTAATGCTCAGCAGTCAAAGTCATATTTTTAATTGTTGGTTAGGCCAATGAGTCTTGCTCTATTTCTATGTATAATTCAGAAGGCATTCCTAAACCACAGATAACTGCCAATGCAGTACATAAGAATCACTACATGAGAGTGCAGTGGCCCAAACTGGGTAAATCAATTGCTAGTCACCAGAAAAAAAGAATACCAAGTTCATGTCAGATGTACTTTACTGTAGGTCAGCACCTCTGTCTTCATAGACAAAAGATAATACATGGTCACCTACCATAAGAAGTATCTGAGATGTTTTGCATTGACTTAGCTCCTCAAAGGACTCTCCAGATAACTGAAGTTCTGGAACCCCAGAGCTATGGTCGTAGCACTTAATAAGGAAGATTATCTTTATGACATGAATTCTGCATGAAATCTGAGTTGAAGTGTCTGTTCTGCCACTGACTGGCTCTATCAACTTGGTCAGAGTATTTAATATCACTGGGTATCTGTTCCTTAGTTTGAATTATGAGTTAATACCTACTGCCTAAAGTCAACAAAATAATGGAAAAAAAGCTTTCCAATTTTTATTTTTATTTTTTTTTAAAGACTTTATTTATTTATTTGACAGAGAGAGAGAGAGAGAGATCACAAGTAGGCTGAGAGGCAGGCAGAGGGAGAGGGGGAAGTAGGCTCCCACCCGAGCAGGGGGTCCGATGCGGGCCTCGATCCCAGGACCCTGAGATCATGACCTGAGCTGAAGGCAGAGGCTTTAACCCACTGAGCCACCCAGGCGCCCAAAAGCTTTCCAATTTTTAAAGTACAGCAAAGTGGGCATCTGTGTTTTTGTTGTTATCCCTGACAGGAGACTGAGCAACTGTCTCAGGTTTTCCAGGTTGTGGGATGAGAGCCTACAGTTCAAAGATTTTCTTTCTCTCTTACCCACATCCAACCCACCACCAAATCATGTTGGCACCTCCTTCAAAGTATATCCAGAGATCCTAATCACTTCTCCCCACCTCCATGTGTACCTCGAGGGTCTAAGCCATGTCTCCCAACCCCTAGATTCGTGCAGTTGCCTCCTAGTGGGCTTCTCCCCTTCTGTCCCTGCCTCTCCTCAAGTCTATTCCTCACACAGCTGCTGGAATGATCCTTTACTAAGTGAAATCATGTCACTCCTCTCATCAAAATCCTCTAAAAAAAAAAAAAAAAGAGAGAGAGGCTTCCTCTCATTCAGAGTACAAGTCAGAGCCATGTCGGTGGCTTAAATGACCCCACGCATGTAGCCCTGACCCTATTTCTTCCCCGTCATCACCTCTTACTGTTCTTTCCCTGGCATACTTCCCTCCAGCCCCACTGCTGACCTCGCTTTCCCTGCACGGACCACGCACCTCCTTTCCTCGGGACGCTTGTATCTGCTGTTCCCACCACCCGGAAGCACGCCTCCCCACCAGTCACACAACTACCCTGGCAACGTTTTCAGGTCTTTTTGCAAATGTCATCTTAGTGGAGTCCTCCCTGAACACCCTAGTGAAAAGTACATCTCCACCCGCCTTCCCTCTGGTTTTTCCTATCATCTGACATACTGCCTATTATCCTTCTTTGTTTACTCTCTTCCTAGATGGAAACTCAATGTGGGCAGACTTTCTGTCTCCTTTGTTCACTGCTGGGTGCCCAGGAGAGTGCTGGATTCATACATGCATGTCAAAGAAGACAAGAAAGCAAGAAGGAAGGAATGGATTCCAAACCGAGCCCTACATTCCAACAACATCCACGAAGCAGTTACACCTACACCTCGTTTTTGTTTTTTTTTTTAAGATTTTATTTATTTATTTGACACAGAGAGAGAGATTACAAGTAGGCAGAGAGGCAGGCAGAGAGACAGGGAGAGGAGGAAGCAGGCTCCCTGCTGAGCAGAGAGCCCGATACGGGCCTCGATCCCAGGACGCTGAGATCATGACCTGAGCCGAAAGCAGAGGCTTTAACCCACTGAGCCACCCAGGCGCCCTACACCTCGTTTTTAACATACTACATGACCACCTCGTTGGTTACCATGCTGAAAATCAGTCACAAACCCTGATGTAATTCCTGAGCTTAAAGCTAAAGTGGGAAGAAATGATTATCATGATTACAATCATTATCATTAACATTTGTTTATTTAAAGAAAAAAAGTAGGTAATTTCCAACTATGATCCTCTTTCCAAAAAATTGCTAACTGCCTTGAGCCTCTGAAATGCCTGATGTGATGATAACCTGAACTTGACCCTTGCAGATAATTCATTTTCCAAAGGGGGAAAAAAAAAGAGCACTAAAAAGATCTCAACATTTCTTAAACTGAGAATCATAATATTTCTATACCTAAACCACATATACATTAGTCTCCAAAGTTCTCAAGGTAAAGAATAAAAAGGCTGGTTTATAATTTTTTAAACAGAAAAATGGGCAGCAGCACTTTAAAACTTCTCAGTTGGAAAGGGATATTTTTGGTCAATGATCTATTTTTATTTCTGCTCTGCTGTTTCTCGAGGAGTCCAATGACAAGGACCTGTCCTTCAAAGTTTTAGTCTGTGGGCACAGAATTAGCATTTTCAATTACTTTCCCTGGTTGAAGTATACAAGTTCCTTTCCCTCCCCCCCCCACCCCCCAACTCGTTCTCTTCTTCTCTTCCCTCGGAGGACAGGGAAGGCAGTTTCTGGGTTGCCCTTTCTTTTTCTTTTTTGCTTTTCTTTTTTCTTTTTTTTTCCAGAATTATCTCACAAATACAAATACTTTAAAAAGTAATTTATAAATTTTTCCCCAAAATAGGAACTGCAGATATGATTTAAACATCATAAGGTGTATGCTTAAACCATCGAGGCTATCTCTCTTAGTACGTATGTTTTGTGTCATTCTTAATCAGCAGACGCATATTTTTGTTACTCCTATTGATTCTGCAGCAAAGCTAGTTAATGTCATTATCTTGGATAATATACTTGGAACACTTACCCTTACAGACATTTTTAATAAAAACAAACATCAACTGGGGACTCAGAAATGAGATCAGATTGCTTTATCAACCAAGGGGCAATCAGTATTCTACTTCACGTTCTTCTTTCAACGTCCTATCTTTTACCACCTTTTTAATAAAACAATCTGGTCAGATCAAGGACAGATATGCAAAAGGGGGAGACAAAAAGAACCAGAATCTGTTTCATTTTTGGTAAAGCCAATAGCCCAAAGAGAGTAAACCAGAAAGTATAGAACATGTAGTTGTCTCGTTAATTTGGTGGGTGATGTCCTTCCTTTATTCTGGCCTTGACCTCTACCTAGCCAGAGAAGTAAGTAATGCTTGAACACTTTGGAAATACTCAGTGTTCATTAAAGGAGCCAGCCACAGAATTTGGGGAGTATTCACTTCAGTTCTTTCTAGTATTCTGCTGCTCTACCTTTAAGCCTTGAGAGGAGATGCTAGGGACACAGAGGTCTGGGATCTCATCTCTTGACTGCAAAGAGCCATCCTTAGGTTAAAAAATAGTCAACTGATGGAATAACCAGAACATCTTCTTCACCAATGGAAAAGGACCACAATTTTCTGAGCACCCACTACTTGCGGGGTGCTTTACATAATTCTATTTCAGAGAGTAGTTACCTGGGACAGATCTTCTTAACCCCTTCTACCAAAAAGCTCAGCATCAAATTGTTTTACCCTATGACTGCAAAAAGGGCTACTGTCCCTGGTAGGTCCAACCATTGTCTGTAGTTCATTAGCTCTGCAATTCTCCCAGGGCTGAAGCCTATTTTACGGCATGTTTTGCAGCCTAACATCAACTAATAGAAACATCCAATTCAAGTTACTTAGAAAAGTCTATCCAACAGAATCACTAGTGCTAAAACAAAAACTATGAAGAAATTGTTAGGTATGGAAGATGTACAAATATGCAAACTATAAATACCTTTAATAATTCTAAATTAATACTTAATTGAAGCTATAGGAGTATGATCTAGCATGTCAATGGAGAAAATGCTCTTAAAAATGTGTGTGTGTGTGTGTGTGTGTGTGTGTGTGTGTGTGTGTGTAACACACACAGTACTTTCTTTGCCCATCTACTCTAGCACACCCTGGTTAAAAGAAAAGGAAGTTGAAAAGAATGAAATGAAGACACTTCTCCACAAGGCTATAAATGTTTAGCTATTGGGTGACTCTCGAAGCCATGGCAGTGTCACTGGCTATTGGATTCAGTTTACCTTGGGCAGGTGTAACCTTCATAACCCAGTGTCTCCATTGGTCCGACATTTACGTGGCAATATCTTTTTAAAGCAATAGCCTTCAATGTTAAATACCTCTTAATTATGGGCTCATTGAACAAAGGTAGCATTCATCTCTTCATTTCACAAAGACAGGCAACAGCAGTGGTGGTAGCAATTTTTATTTGTAGGAAACTAACTGCCACTTAGACTCATTTTTATTACTCTTCAATAATAAGGATTGTGTTTTGTTTTGTGCTTAAACGATGGGTTGTACTCAAATGAATCTGTCTTTCCTCATTACTCTTATGACTTTCATAAGGAAGGAGAGAGAAAGAGTGTGTTTAGGCACATTCCATTCCGTGTCCAGCTTTAAATCAAGTGTCCTAGAGGGTAAGTAGGTGAACCCAGAGCTTCCCCACCCCTTTATTAGTTTAATCATGGTGGACTCCAGAATACGGAGCATCCGGAGCAAAGATAAAATTATCTTCTCCTTATACCATGCTCAGAATTGTTACATCTATATTCCTAAAAGGGTTCAAGGCATTGGAATGTCATTTCCTTCTCTCTTATGTCTGTTTCTTGCATTGTTTGGAGAAATGATACCTGATGCATTACTGGCTTGAAACAGTTTTAGGCGAAAGTTTCTTTGCAAACATCTAGACTAGCACGTTTCTTCTGCCTTCTCCAAGGGCATCGGACCTTATCTGCCAAGTCCTTTGCAGTCAAGTTCTAATGCAAGCCAACGATATTGGGAGGAAAAGCCCTTACAAAGTGGAGACTACACAAACTAATTCTCCAGTGAGGACCTGTACTTCTGTTTTTAACCTAAGAAATGAAGGGACTACTTTGTGAAATTTTTAATTACACTTACAGTCTTAATTGCATTTCCTACTTGGAGAGCACTTTCTCAAACCCTTCTACGTGGAATGTTAGAGCTGAGAAGTTCCTTAAAATTTGAGAATAAGTACAAGGCCAAGGTCCCACAGCTGGCTGGTGCCTGGCCCTCCAAGAGCCTAAGTGTTCTGACTCCCTACCCAGCCTTCCTTCGTCTGTGAATTACTTATAATGCCAGGCACTTGCAACTTCCTGAGTTGCTGGATGAGAATAATTTACCCATGGGATGAATGGGGAAAGGAGCCCCTTGCCTAAAACAAGGGTTGGCAGGGAACGGCGGCTGGCTTAAATCTGACTCCCATCTTCCCACCTGCATCTGTTTTTTTAAATAAAGTTTTACTGGGACACAGACATACTCATTACTTTACATACGGCCTAAAGCCTTTTTTGTACTGTAATGGTGGAGCTGAAGAGAAAAAGGAACATATTTATGTCTGGTCTTCACAGAACAAGTTTGCTAGTTCCTAGCCTAAAGTACACAGTTGGTGTCAAACTCTGTATTAAAACCCAGATCTCATTCTTTTTACCCAGAGAATAAAATATCATCTATTTAGATGTGCTACACTAATCCTACCAGAATCAAGAAAGATCTCCCAGATGCTGAGTGCAACTCCGCAAAGTCACATGCATTATCTATCTTTCCATCTCTATCCACATTCTTAACCCCATGGCCAACCCTGCGTCTCTGTTTCCCAATGCCATGTGCCATGCTTCTGAATGCCAATCTCTTCAATTTTCTTCTTTTCTTTCCTTCTGGAAGCTAGCCTCACAGATGTAGGTTAGACTAGCTTGACTCTGGACACTGAAAAGCCTCTCTAGCATTCTCACTTTTCTCTAGCACTAGCTTCTCTGGCCCCAGTTCCTGAGACCCCCATGGTGGGGATATGCCAGAGAGGCCTTTCCTTGAAGGGTGTTAACGTGTGACTCAGGATTGGCCTTGTGGGGCACAAAGCCTCTCCTTTGAACTTACCAGGGGTCTGCTCTTGGATTTAGCACTAACCACACATCCCCAATACAGCATTACAGTACCACTCCCACCTCTGTCCCTACTCTAACCTATGATTTGCCAGTCGTAAATATCCCCTGAGATTCTCAAAAGATAGAAAGCTTGCTCATGGCTGGGATGCTTCAATTCTTGGGTTATCTGGACATCGTACCAGAGAGACAACACAGTATAGGACAGTGGATCCAGGAGATCTGGATTCAAAATCCTGAATCGGTGACTTACTAGCTGCTTGGCAGGTCACTCTGACCCTGTGCCTCTGATTCCTTCTGTATAAAAGGGGGACAATAAGAGTCTCTATCTCACCGGTATTGTGAAAATTAAGGTTAATAGATATAAAGTATTGAGAACTGTGACTGGGGCCATAATAAGAACTAGGGTAAGTGTTTGGTCATTGGGATGAAAACCGAAATTTTATTTTAGAGGAAAACTGTCACCAACGCATGAGGCATACACCGTCAGCTGTTCAATTTCAGAAGAGGGCTTCACAGTGATTTAATACTACTGCACATGTGTCATTGAGCCCCGAGTTCCTTTTCAAGTCATTCCTAAAGCCCCATAACCTCCAGAAACAAACAATCCAATATGTGAAATGGACATCCCCCAAGGGAAGCTTCTACAACATTACATTGCTAACCCCAAGGACTCTGCTGTACAAAACTATTGTTTCCCCTTCTCTTCTTTCCACCCAATGGAAAGCCTAGCTTTTGAGTCCCAAATCCCTTCTTACATGAAGTCCTTTTAATGACCCCATCTGTGGCATACTAAACCCTATTCTGTCTCTCTGACCTGTGAATTCGTGTAGTACTAATGGTTGCCTTCCGTATTACACTGCCGTGCAAGGAATGATCACTTTGCTTAGTAAAATTCACTAGCTGCAACCCCCAGGTCTCCTGATGGCTCTTTTTCCACACACGGTCTGTTGCTTAACTTTAAGTCATGTGTATCTGACTGCCTCTTAGACATCTCCAACCAAGCTCCAAAGGAACCTCAAACCTGAAAAAGCTAAGCCATGTCTGTACCATTTTTGTATTCTTCATCAAAGTAATGGCAGCATCTATCTTCAGTTCCTCCCATCTCCTCTTTCATCATCTAATAAACCATCAGCCTCGTCTCGTCCACCTATTGAGAGATTGGTTAAGTCTTTCCCACCTCTCCATCTCCACAGGCACTGCATCAGTTCGCATTCCCATAATCTCACTCAGGGCCGCTCTAGTCTTCACCACTTCCCCAACCCCTTCCATCCATCATCCAAGGTGCTGCTTCCTTACGTTAAAGGGACCACTCCTTCACTGTCTCACATAACTTCAAGGGTATTCTCACTCCTTCAAATAAACCCACATCCAACTGCATGGTATGGAATGTCCATGATAACTCTGCTCCTTGGCTGACTAATCATGGCTCCCTCTCTCACCTACACTGAATCATCTTCCGTCTTACGCTCCAGCAACACAGAACCAGTGTCATTTCCAAAATAGTTCAGGTGGTCTCCTATCTTATACATGCTTTTCTCTCATCTTGTAATCCCTTTTCTCATCCTGATGACAGGAAAACTTCTATTTATCCACAAAGTCTCAGCCCAAATGTTACCTATTTGAACCCCTTCCTGACTTCACTGTTTATTGAGTAACTACTAAGAGAGCCAGATACCATACTAGGTACTAGTCACACAGCAGTGCACATGACAGCAATCCTGGGAGACAAGGATGCCTTTTCCTCCATGCTACCTCTGGTCCTAAAGCATCTTTCCATTACAGCAAGAATGGTATTAAGTTGGAGGAATGTGAATGTCTGTCTTTCCACTCTACCATCATTTACCACAATGCTCAATAAAATACATGTTGAAAGAATGGAAAAGTATACTTTGTCTCTTCAACTAATTTGTCATCTGGTTTCAGGACATAATCTAATACAGGGCACCGTGGTCAACAGCACAGGCTTTGGAGTCAATCTCAGTTCCAAATTTGGTCCCACTATTCACTAGCTATGTGACCTTGGGCAGGCTACTTATCTTCTATAAAATGGAGACAATAGTAGTACCCTGTTTCATGGGGCTGTTGGGAGGAATCAATGGGGCAATAAACAAATAGTACTCAAAATAACACCTACCTCAAAGCGACTCTTCAATAAATGTCAATGTTTATTATTTTATCTTTAACACTGCACATCTACATACACAAGAGAGAACAAATTGTGGAAGTAAATAAAAATTAATCTCTTGGTTCAAGTATTCGCTTCCTCCCACAATTTTTACCTCCCATAGGACTTCCGACTGTGTTGGACTTAAAGAGTTAAACCCACACATACAAGCATTTTTCCAACCAGGGCCTGTCGTCTGAGGATGAGGGTCAGGGAAGGGAGTGCTTCTGGTTATGGATGTTAAATCAACAATTTTTTCTTACAACAAACCCCTGGCACCCTGTTCTCACCATGTCATGGCCTGTGATGACTTAGTGTCTCCCAAGCATGACCAAGCGATTAGCAGGGCTGTGTCTGTGCATCTCGACGGTAATGGGAGCTCTCTTTCCATTTGCCATGTATTGAAGCCTGAGCGCTTCGCTGCCTCGTGCATTTTCAGCTTGATGAATTCATTATTCTCCATAGTTTTCTCCTCCCTCCTTCAGAGAAAACCCGTCCCTAAAATGCCAGGATTTTTTCCCCATTTTAAAAGCTGGGTGTTTTTCAAACATGAAACTTTGATGTCAAGTCTACAACTGCTTAGTTGCACCCAAGGCCACTCTTCAGAAGAAGAAAATAACGAAATGCAAGGTCTCCGATACAAATACCACAGTACTGCCTTTGAGGGAAAGCACACAGGTGAAGCTGGGTATTTTCTAGGGAAAAAAAGTCTTTTTTTTTTTTTTTTGATTTGCAAAGAAACAAGGCAAGTTATTTGTCCTAGATGGGCAATGACATGCTAGTCTAAACAACAGACCTGAGAGCTTCTCTCCCACTGCTTGCTTTGTTCCCCCATAAACAAAGCCCAGCCATGTCCAGAGCGCATCCGTCCCCATTGCCCCGTTCAGAGGGCGGCTGCTCATCGCGACACGGTTCTCATGGACAGGGATGCATTTCAAGGGTGAGGAGGGCAATTTCTGAAGAGCCTGTGGTTTTCTAAAGCACTTTCAGGAGAAACGGGAAGGAAAAGAAATTGTCCTAATGGAATGGAAGAGGAGCTAGTCATAGAACATGTTACTTCAAACCAACCTATAGCTTCCAAATTTATTCTTTTCAGTCATATGACTGGCTTTCAGTAGCGAGAGAACCAGAGGGGAGAATTCTTCTCCACGACAAGCCATAGATAAAAAGCCTCTTTCTCGTATTTCTGAATCAAGGCCTAGAGTTTAGTGGACAATAAGGACTCCACCGATATAAGGGGTGACGTCACAGGCTCTGGTCTTTTCGGCCACCTGCAGATGCCCAGGTCACAACCAATTTTATCTTCACACACACAAGATAACATGAACCATCAGAAAATTTTATCTGAGGGCAATGAGGATAATGGCTAAAAGCTCTGGCCCAGGGTCAGCCTGCCTGAGTTTGAAACCTGACCAGTTAGGGACCTTGAGTGGATTATTTAGCTAAGCCTCAGCCTTTTTATCTGTAACATGGGCATGTTACTACAACACCGGATATGTCACACGGTGATGAAATGCAACAATAAATGAAATGTACTTAGCTCATATTTAGCTACTATTAAAATTAATATCAAACACAGTGGCATTATTATTTTTTCTTTTTGTTAATTTCTTGATATATCTGCATGTATTTATTTTCTTTTTTCAAAAGCAGGTATACACCTTTCTCCATGAAAAAAATCTGTTGTTAACCAGAATTATTCTTATTTTACCGAAATATGAATAAAATGACACTTCTCCTGCGGAGGTTTTATATATAAATATAAATATAAATTACATATATATAAATAAAATTAATTATATATAAATATTATATATTTTAAGAATCAACTCCAAAAAGTTGGTAATACATGACAGCAGCACTTTTTGCAGTGAATGCCAGATTATTACAAAAACATTTCCTTCTACAAAATGATATTAAAGAGATCCTGCCTGCTAATTAAGTTTCTTACATACAGCAAAGCCTTATCCCCAGGAGGGTGAAACTATCCCCAGTGGCTATCTCCTCCATTAGGCAAAATGAGCCCATATCCTGCCACACTTACAGGCACAACCTTGCTGTGGTTACGCCGCGTCTGATGATGATGCTTCAGATCTAAATATAGGGTCACGGTGCCGGGGGAGGGGGCTGAGAATAATAAGAAGGGAGAGTAGGACCCACGCGCTAAAAATAACCAAAGAGCATGACTACACTGAGCGATTCCCACGTGTAGGATTCAAGCAAATCTCATGCTTTGTTTCCGGAGACAAAAGAAACAAGAACTATGTCCAGGCTTCTCTGAACCTCTGGCAGGAACATACGCTTCTTTATATATATTTTTTTTTTCTGAAGAACTGAGAGCTCAAAAGAAATCCCTACGATCCCTTTAAGACCTTCAAATTCCCCAACTGCATCCACACCCCACGTAGGGAATGACCCACTCATAGGAGCTCGTGCTAGCTTCATGCAAAACAGCTCCCCACACGTAAAAGTTTTATTCGGCAAAGTCTTTAACAAGCAGAGCATACACTGCAGTTTCAAGTATCTGTTTCTCTCACATCTTCAAGACGGATGCCTTTTACAATGTTTCGGCAGAAACAAACATCTGTTTGGGGGATGACACCTGAGAACTTTAACCGTCCCTGTAATGGAAAAGTGCTGACCAGGGGAATGTTTACAGAGATTTTTTGTGCAATGAGGATGGGCCAGGTAGCTTTTTCTGCTCTGCAAAAGCACAACCAAACAACGTCGCTAACTAGGCTGACTCCCTTCAACATTTTTCTAGGCTATCTGCTACAGAAGAGAATCACTTATTGAGCCCCCGTAGAGAATTCTCTGCATAAGCCAGGACTATTCGCAGATAGTATTTGGTGACGAATCTGCCTTCCTGTCAAACTGAGAGCGGTCTACATGCCAAGTGGATTTGTGGAGTCCCAAGAGAAGTTTGGGTCCATAAACCAGTGAATGAATTCCATTAATACATATATGTAGCTTTTCCATCTGTGACTTAAATGACATTTACTTGCCTATTTCTGAAGATTCTTTATTAAATAATAAACTCAAGAATAATTTCATACAAATCACCACCGTATGTAACCATTATTCCCTGTGATTACAACGGCTTCCTCACAGGCAAGAGTGAGGCTCCAATTTCAAGATCGTGGTGGAGTTTGCCAGTGTGGGCCCTGTCAGGGCAGGTCCAGATCCCAAGGCTATCTGCACAAAACCAAATCTGTCAAAGATCACTTGGAGAGAGTATTAGATGCTGACGAGGTAGGGCAAGAGGTTCTCCTGAACAGCTTTATAAACCACCTTTTGGTTTTTCCCAGCCCCACAGAAAGGAAGCTTGGTAAGAGATTCTTTAGCTAACAGAGGTGTGTCCCCCAGACAACCTGCACACTCTGGAAGAGGCTGGTCAACAGAACGCAGAACAATGTTCTGGAAACTTCACCCTCACAGCCACACTGGAAAAGGAAGACGTAGTGCAGATTCACCCAAATATTTCAAAGGCAAATTTGCTTCCCTGATAACTAAATTCCAGTCGATGGCTTGATATCTTCCTATGATGGGAAAATCCTCCCCGCCTCTGTATTTTTCATGAAAATGATAGGTTGATCACTTTCAGTTAATGAATTGCTTTTCCATAGAGCTAAATGGGATAAAACTCACCTCTTCCATATTGTAGAATGCAATAGTGGTCAAGTCTTGCTTAAAAGCTATTTGTTTGGTGTCACTCATGGTATCAGCTACCATAATCTTATCACCCACTTGCAGCTTGGCGGGTGGGGGGTGGGAGGGTTGGGAGTGAGGAGAGCAGCACTTGGGACAGTGGATGGCCAAGCCCTAAGAGAATAAATCCATTTAAAACCCTTCCCTTACTTGTGGAAAAAGGGGAACCTTCCTACACTGTTGGTGGGAATGCAAGCTGGTGCAGCCACTCTGGAAAACAGTATGGAGATTCCTCAAAAAGTTGAAAATGGAGCTACCCTACCACCCAGCAATCACACTACTGGGTATTTATCCTAAAGACACAAAGGTAGTGATTCTCAGGGGCACGTGCACCCAAATGTTTATAGCAGCAATGTCCACAATAGCCAAACTATGGAAAGAACCTAGATGTCCATCAACAGATGAATGGATAAAGAAGATGTGGTATATATATACAATGGAATACTATGCAGCTATCAAAAGAAATGAAATCTTGCCATTTGCAACGACATGGATGGAACTGGAGGGTATTATGCTGAGCAAAATAAGTCAATCAGAGAAAGACAATTAACATATGATTTCTCTGATATGAGGAACTTGAGGGGCAGGGTGGGGGGTTGTGGGGGGTAGGGAGGGAAAAATAATGAAACAAGATGGGATGGGGAAGGAGACAAACCATAAGAGACTCCTAATCTCACAAAACAAACTGAGGGTTACTGGGGGGTGGGAGGGTAGGGATAGGGTGGATGGGTTATGGACATTGGGGAGGGTTTGTGCTTTGGTGAATGCTGTGAAAGATGTAAGCCTGATGATTCACAGACCTGTACCCCTTGGGCAAAGAATAAAAATAAAATTTAAAAAAAAAAAAAAACCTTCCCTTACTTAGACTTGATCCAGAAGAGTCAGGTTGGATCGGACAGGCCGTCACACAGAGATAGGCAACGGATCTGGGAAGCCAAGGGCCAGGTGAGATCCATAAAGATGTAGACCAGTCCTTGGGAGCTAGAATATAGGTCTCCCGGACAGGATGTGAAATAAGCAAAGATCACGATGCCTTCTAAAAACTGTACAGTAAGCAAAGGTAGTAAAGTTAAGGAGAATGTAAGCGTTAGGTCTCCTCACTACAGAGATCCCTCCCAAGGTCCTGTGTATACAGTTAGATATTTTGGTGACATTTCCTAAAGCAAGAAATTTCAATGACAATGGAGCTCCGACTTTCCCTCCATACTCTCCTTTGTTGGATGGCCTAGAGTGGCCACAGGCAGTCTTGGCATTTGGCTAGGAGACAGATGAGTTGGTAATATGTTTAGTTTGAGTTTAATGTTTCTAGCTGTGTGGCTCACAATCATTTCCACATAGAGTTAAACTATCGGTAACCATGCAGGAATAACTACAAGAGTGTTCCCACCACTCCATCAACCATTGGTACCAACATGTCTGAGAATACAGGGCCAAGGGTCATACAGAGGTATAAAGGGGTCCTCTGGGGCACTGACTATATGTGGTCATGGAAGAAAATAAGGTTTGAAATGTTTGAAACAAGTTGTAGTCCAGAAGATTCTTCTAAGTCTCATAGCTCATATATGAAAGAAGCTTGACAGTTTTTCCAAAGACTTGACAACAATCCTAAAAATTTGCATAACACTGCCAATAATGAGTACTGTAACTGAAAAAAGTTTCCTTAAACCATCAATAACAAAAAGCAAATTTCAATCAACATGCTAGAGGAAAGACTACATTATCTTCCTGTTCTCTCTCCAGAAAATGATATTACAAAATCTTTGTTGTCATATGAAGAGGCAATCAAAGAGCATGAAGCCATAAAAGGTAGGAAAAACTGTTTGATAGAGGAGTGCAAAGAGCTAATTAAATTTTTGTTATTTCTCTGAATTTTTAATATTTTGATAGTGTAAGCTTTGCTAAATTTAAATTTTGTTGTGATTTCCTTTCTCATTCGGAACAAATGTTCACTTTTGTAGCTAATTTGGAATTTTTAATTTTATATGCTTTCTCTAGCATTGCTGTATTCAAGAGAGGGATCATGCAGGCATGCTTAAACCAAGAATGTAAAAAGCCAACAACTCATAAAGAAGCAGAATGCTAGTGGTACCCGTGATTCTCCAAGGGGAGAATCATCACTGTTGCTGCCTGGTCCAGCTCCCCCTTCCTGATTGGAAATAGGCTTCCAGTGCTAAAGGTTGGAACATCTTAGGGTGTGTGTTTTGTAATAATAGATGTGATTCCATTACAATCATACTTCCTCTTCAAGGGGAAAACTGAATTTCAGGGAGAAAAGGCCTGTGAAGGGTTGGTGAAGGTTTTTTTTATCTAAGCTGTCCATCTAGGTCCTATAGAAAAAGTCCAGGTTCAGAGTTTGATGAAGACACTCATTTCATGTCTACCATTTTTTTTTCCCCACCATGTGGGCTTAAGACCAGGACAGTTAGCCAAGGTACTCCATAGATAGACCAGAGCCCTCCAGTGCCCTGCCTATATCCCTTCTCTCTTACCAGTTCTGTATAGGCTGCCTCAACTGCCATCACCTCCCTTTTTTTTTTCTGTTTTTTGCCAGAAGGCATTCTCTGGCCACCATGATGGTTTGCTTGCTTGCCTGCTTGCATCATGATGTGCCAAGCAATCAATCTCCCACGGAAGCCCTAACCAAGAAATGACAGAAGAGCTGGTGTGCAAATATTCCACCTCCTTCACTTCTTGGTGGATCACTCCAAGGTTTCCTAGAGTTCTGCAGCAGGACCGAGCTCCGGTTATAACTTCCTTGATTACAAAATCTTCTATTGGCTGCTTCCCTTCTCCGTCTTACTTCTTTACTTTTCTACGGAGATCACTTCCCACATGAAGTACTTGCCATTGAATCTTTGTCCTAGGGTCTGTTTCTGTGGGAATTCAAACTAAGCTCTGGGGTATTTAAGCCTCAAGAGAGAAAACACATTTGGAAGAAAGTAAAGACACACCCGGAGTTGCATAATTACTATTATGTTACTAATTACAAATAAGTCCAGAAGTTGTGTGTGTCCATCAGCATCTTTGCTGTCTAGTCACCTTGACTCAGAGACTTCAAGGGGAAAATGACTTACCATCAGAATTCAGCTATTCCATGAAAACTATGGAGACTTTTCGGACTGTGACAGACTGCTTTCTCTCGCCCTGACCTCTGCCCAGGATCCCTCATACTTGCCCTTTACTTCCTTCACTGTCACTTTCAACACTCGGGGTGGGCTTTGCCTGTAGACACAGGGAGTGGGTAGCAAGCCTACTGCCCCCACCGCCCACCTGCTTTATGGGGCTCCTTCCTCAGCTTCCTTGTTTGTCTAGCACTTGGCTCTGACCACCTCCTTAATTTCTGCCCTTTTGTTTGGGAACCCCCTCCAGATCCAGTGGGTTCGGATTTGATGGCTTGACCGCTCAGTTCATACTTGGCTTCTCTTTGTGGATCACTCTTTGGGTTTGGTAGTACCTTCCCCTGGCTAAGATTCTGGTCCTTGCAAGCACTATTCTTAGTATCTTCCCAGGTAACCAGTGCCTTTGGGGAGCAGAATGAGACACTTCTGGGCAGCCTTCCTCTTTATTCCTAGTAACTTACTGCATTTCAAGGAGAATGTCTATTATGAGTTCTTATTCAGATAAAACTGAATGAGAAAATAAATGTGCAGAAAGAACAAGAAAAGGCTTCATATGCATTTATGAGGTGCCTCAAGTTTTCGATTCCGTTCAAGGGAAGGCCAAGAATGAACTGTAGCCCTCAGCCGTAGGTCTCAATTGGAACGGCAACAATAACACCTCCACCATGATACTGGAAAGGCAGATGTCGCAGAGGGAGTCCTTGCCTGCCCACGTGCCTACTGTTTGTATTTCATTACTTGTCTGAAAATTAAGGGGTAGGGAATTCCTGTCGATAGATGAAACTAAGCATCAGACACTAGTATCTTTTCATTCCAAATGAGAGATTTCTAGATTTACCTAGGGCATCATTCTCTCTCCATTTAAATTCATTGAGCAACATATGAAAGTATGATTTTTTGAGATACCACCAATCAAAAACCTCAACCCACATCTTCGAAAACATGTATACGTGAGTGTGTTTAAATGCAGCCCCTAGTTTCCTGTCTCCATTTCTGATGCATACTCATTATTCACTTGTGCCCAACAACTCAGGGATGGCTCACCTCTTCCTTCGCATTCAGAGAAAAAGTATGTTCCTGCAGCTAGCTTGCTGCTTCCCAGCAGTATGTCTTAATTTCCATGAGCTTCCCCTATGCCTCAACAGCAGGTATTCAGAAGACTGGGAAGAACTGGTGAGAAGAAAGGTATTCTGTACCAGTAATTGCTGGGATGTTTGAACAGTTGCCTGACGTTTACTTTCTGAGAGAAGTGGTCTGGCTTTCACCTAGATGACTGATGTGCAAGGCGGTGAGTTTCAGGGGAAAAGGAGATATCCTGGGCCCTTTATAATGACTCTCAGCTGAAATATGGATGATTAACAAGCTACATAAATAACCTACAGCAACATTAAGAAAATCTGTCGTATCTAGCAAATTCTCTTAAAATTATCTGAATTCACAAAGGAATGTCATTATTAGCGATTTTGCCAGCAGGGGTCTACTCTTGGGTCAAGCCATCCAGATTTTGTCAGTGGTGTCAGCAAAGGATATAACCTGAAGGATAGCATGAAGGTCAAAGACAATATCGCCAGAGGAGTGGCTTGTAATCAATGTGCACCCCCACTCCAGGACCCGGATGCTTTGTAACCTGAATCAATGAGTCTTATTGTTAAAGTTCAATAATAACACCCCTCACCCAAAAATTAAAAAAGAAAAAATTTTAAAGGTTAAAGGTATACAAATTTAGGGGCGCCTGGGTGGCTCAGTGGGTTAAAGCCGCTGCCTTCGGCTCAGGTCATGATCCCAGGGTCCTGGGATCGAGGCCCACATCGGGCTCTCTGCTCAGCGGGGAGCCTGCTTCCTCCTCTCTCCTCTCTCTCTGCCTGCCTCTCTGCCTACTTGTAATCTCTCTCTCTGTGTCAAATGAATAAATAAAAAAAAAAAAAAAAAAAAAAAAAAAAAAAAAAAAAAAAAAAAAAAAAAAAAAAAAAAAAAATTAAAGGTATACAAATTTAAAAGCAATCAATGCAAATGATTTAGACCCATCCATACAGTTCTTTCAATATTTGGCACCTAATACTACCTTTGTAGCATAAAGTTTAGAAAAAATAGTTAATTTCATGTGTCACTATTTCATGTGGTCCTAAAAAGAGCACCAAGTGCTCTGCCATCTAAACAAACATTAGAAGCCTTGCTCTGATTTCACATCTTGACTGTCCTTAGCCAAACTCTCTTGAGTCCCACGGGTTTTATTGTTGGTACTTGCTGCTACTATCGCGCATCATCGTTACACTTCATTAATTCAGCAAATATTCATTGGGAGCCCACTCTGGGCCAAGCGCTGGGCATACGAAGGTGAATAAGCAAAGTTCCTGCCCTTTCAAGGCTCACACATATAACAGGATCTACGATGAATACGCAAATGCGTACCTAATAGGAAACTACATGAGAGGACAGAACAGAACAGAATGTTCCTCTGAAGAACAAAAACCAGAGAGGTGGGCTAGTGGGGTGAGCCATTGCTCGACTAAAGCGAGGGCGAGCCTCTCTGAGCAGGGGCCGTGTCTGGTTCCAAGCCTAACCTAAACCTAAACAAGACTTTGCAAAGAGCGGGAACAGACCCTGTTCCCGCTCTTTGCAAAGGCAATTTCTAGGCGTGTTTTATTTGTGCCACGTGATGACACACCCCACGTGCGTCTCCTGTGCAAATCGCTTTTCCCAAATTCTACTTCATTCCAGCACTGACATACACCTGGACTGAGAGTCTCATCCCCAGCTCGCCCCAGACAGGGTGTGATAGGCTGCTTACAAAGGCCAAAGGATAATAAAGGGTTGCCAAGTGGATTTTGGATTCCCGTGTCATCTGGACTTTTCAGACCAAATGAATCCATTGGACCTGCATGACCTCAATTAAGATGGGAGTGGGGGCTTCACTTTGGCCACACATCCCTAAACCACAGACACAGCGCTGCGGTTTCTGAGCCGTCAGTCTTGGTGACTCCCCCTTTAGCAATATTTAACTACTTGTGACATGAGACTCTGAAAGCTTTTGGAAGGTCTTATTCACTAATGGAAAAGCCTCTTACATATTTTATAAAACTAAACAAACATCAAAGTTAACACTCAAATGCAACTTGTTTTTTCTATACTCTCCAGAGCCTTGTCAGCATATAAATCCCTCCTGCAGTTTCTATTCAAACAGTGCAAGAGCCCTGAATTATTAACAGAGAAAAATAAGATTATAAGCTTCCTGAGGGCAAAGTCTCAATTTTACATTTTTGTGTCCCCAGTGCATGACACGATGTAGGTAGGCAAGACATTTTTAATTGTAAAAAAAGGGGGGGATCTCAAACTATTTAACCACACAAAACAATTAGCTTTTGTTGATTTTTCTTTGAACATGATTAGCTATCTCCAAAGCTAAATTGTAACTGAAAATAAAAGATCTTTATATATATATACAGATACAGAATTCCAATAAAAGTGTGCCCTAAAAAAAATACTTCCTATAATATTTTATAGACTCTCAAATTTTCCAGAGGGCATGCAGGCTGAATGTATCCCATTATTATCATGGATCATGATGACAGTAATTGTAGTAAGAATGACAACAGATTAAGTGCTAACCATGTGCCCAGCACTGTGCTAGAAGCTCCCCTCTACTCCTCCCTCTTCACTTGATTCAGGAGGGCGCTGCACAAGACACCTCTTGCATCAAAGAGATTTCCCTTCTCACCATGTGTCGAATAGCAGGACTACTTGGTCCTTCTCACCCACCTGCTGATATTTTATACATTTATTTCTTCGATTGTTTATTCGATCTACTCAACCATGAGAACGTAAGTTCTGTGAGAGCAGGAACTCTGTATCAATTACTTTTTTACCAATTAGTAGAAACTCAATACATACTTGATGAGTGAATGAACATATGAATGATTTCATTCACCCTTTAAAACAAGTCTGCAAGGTAGTGCATTTAGCCCCAAGGGACTGCCCCTCACATTTCTTCAAGTCCCAAGTTCTTCCTGATACCCCACACTGACAAATGTTGAACAAACAGACAAGGTGAAGGAAAGCCACCCCTCCCTGACCCTCTCCCTCCTTCTCCTACCTTTCCTTGACAGAACCCAAGACTCCGGTTCTCTCTTCACTGGCACATTCTCAGAGGAAGGCAATGAGCAAAGTCCACACAGATTAATCATTCCCCATGTTATTTTTATGTAACTTATTTGCAACCCAAGAAAGAAAGGTTATATCACTCGGAGTTTGGGAGCAGAGACAGTCGAATTTATGAGCCATCTCTGAGTCACCTGAAGCATCACTGCAGTGTGGACACGGCCTGAGGCACGGACCGGAATCAGAGAAGTTGATTTCTGTGAACTCACCGGCGAGCTGATGACGGCACATCCATGGTTAAGGTGACGGATTTTCCTGTACCGCAGTCTTGCCCATTTATATCCAAGACCCTCCACCTCTGAGGTACCCTGTTGAATGACTCACTCCTGGCTACATTTGTGCCTCAAAAAATATTGGGTAGAGATTGCGCTCACCCTGGCTCCTGTTCCACAATGATCTCACTCCGGCTCCTGGTCCATAATGATGAGGTTCTGCCTGAATTATAACCTACGGCAGATTTTCAGTTACTTCTTTCAGAAAAAAAAAAACAAAAAAAAAAAGCACGGACTTTTATCTTCCTTATATTTTAAATTTTATCTCCAGGTAAATATCACTTTTTCTCCAATATATTTTTATTTCATGAGTATGATGGATGAAAACAGGAGCCAATGTTTTAATTGCTCTAATAAAACGAATCATCTTTCATGCGCATTTTACTCCATGCAAAGATTTTTTTCCCTTAAATCTGTAAGTGCATTCTGAGAGATCTTAAATGTAAGCATATCTGAGCTTGCTAACTACATTTCCCATAGTAGACTATTTAAAATGTATCTTTAAAGTGGATTACGTATCTCAGGGGACTGGTAATGGGCTACGGAGTCACTCACTTTGAAGTCACCAGTTCAAATTTAGTCCAGACTAAAAAAAAAATCATTATAACTGACTGGCTTACTTTTGTGGAAATGGGTTAGTGGCTCCTCTCCAGTAACTTGTGTAGGTCTCCACATCACAAGGAACACCAGCATTTCAAAGGCATTACGTGAGATCCTCCAGTGATGGGGGCATTGGAAGAGGCATTATTTCTAGACACACACACACACACACGTACACTGTGAATGGACATGTATAAACACATGTCCACACACATACACACGCAAACACACACAAACACACATCCTGGTATAACAATTTTGACTGAACTCATCCATGAGGGACAGTAAGAAATCTCTCTGAACCATTTATCTGACAACACTCAATTCAATCCAAACTGCTCTACAGCCTAAGAGTATGTGCACAGTCCTCCGTGGCCCTGCTCTTGCTGAGCGGGATTTCAGCAAACAGACAAGAGCACCTTCAGAAGCCAGCCTTGCTGTTCACTGTGATGAAATAGAAGATGGCATTAGCCTTCAGGGATGTCAGTGTGGAAGCTTTTAGGGACACTGACCTGCACTTAAAGATCAAAGATAACTGAGATGTCTCCTCAGAAATAACACCTTTCCTCAGAGCTCAAGAGACTGAACGCCATTCTTGACCCCCTACTCTTCCTTTATCTCTAGCATCCAATGTATCAGCATGGCCTGCGCATCTATCATCTTCATATGCCCTCAATTCCTTGTCACCTCCATGCCCACCATCACCACCTTGGGCAAGGTGACTGCCATCTCTTCCCTTAATAACGACAACCTCCTCACGGTACCCATCTGTGATTTTACTCCATCCATCCTCCATGATACTTCCAGAGCATGTCTCCAAACACCACTCCGCTGTTTAAAATCCTTTGGTGGTTCTTCATTGCTCCAGGATGAGGTCCATACTCCTTAGCATAGCCAATTAAGACCTTGATGTTTTCACCCCCATAGACTTCTTCCCTGTATTCAGATCACAGAAACCATACGCCCCAGCCATGTTGTTCCTGTAATGCTTCCAACTCCCAGATATGGATCATTGCCTTCCAACACGTTTCCTAGTTACGATTAAATTATCCTTCCTGACTCAGAGTAACACTCATTTCTTCCAAGGGTGTATCTTGATCCTTCCAAGTTCTGGGTTGGGTGCCATTCTTACACTCTTATCATGTCCCTTCCCACACTATACTGCAATATTATCTCCCTGAGGAGGAGGCCAGTCTTATTCACTGTTGAATCCCTGGTCACTAATATGGTATCGAGAGTTTAATTAACTTTAATGAATAAACCAATGAGGTCAGACTTTTAAGAAATGCTTATAGCATTTTTTTTTCTCTTTCATAGCTCTATTTTCCTATACTTTTTGGTTCTACTATAAACCAACCTTATATTTTGATCAAATTCTATTTTTTAAAATTTTTGTTGTTGTTATAGGGCTCTCTGTGTGTAAAGCGCAGACGACAAAAATATAGAAGGGACTGGGGTCTCCAGTCAAAGCCAAGATTCAAAAGGTAGGTCACTATGGAAAGTCAAACAATAGCCTTTTTGGGAGGGCTTTTATTGACATTTTCTAAAAGGACAATTTATCCTGGGCTTGAAGGGTTTTAGGCATGATCTTACCTGAAGATAACAGAACGGATCTGATGAATGGTTGTCATAAACAAATCTAAGCAAGGTTTGCAGTCAAATGCTCTACCACTGAGCTATACCCCCATAAGCACGGTTTTGAAATGAAGGTGAAGCATCTGGGATGATTCCTTATAGGACTATGTCTCTGCTTCTTTGGACTTTACTGAGAAAGAAAAGAAGGAATGGATACATAAGGAGACAAGAGGATATATTTTTGAAAGGACAGTGTAAGATGCACATATGCAGAGGACTGGAAGTAGACATGTAAGTTCTAGAGACTAGCGGGAAGCAAGAAGTGATGTGAGGAGGAACAAGTAGATGACAGGGAGAAAGGTAAGATCCAAAGGAAAAGAAGAGCAAAAATCAAAAGAGATGCACAGATAGATCAGAGAAGAAGTGAAAAAGAACAGTCAAGAAGAAAAGAGAGGGGAAAATGTAATATAATTTGCACATAGATAGGGGCCTTATTTTGATAGATGAATAAATAAATGAGTGAAAGTAAGATGAGAAAAAGTCAAGGAATATCCAAAAATATCTGGACTTTGATTTCAGTCTATCATGTTATGTATTCACTCTACCCCCAAAATGCTGGGCTCTCCCCCGGTCCGGACAACAGAGCGCAATTTTATATGAACACTGAGAGTCTAATGTGATTAGGTCTGAATGCTGACATCATTCATTCATTCACTTATTCATTTATTTGACCAACAGTTACTAAGCACTCCCAGTGACCAGACACTGTGTTAGGTGTTAAGAATCTGACTGTAAGACATTATCACCTCTGCCCCCAAGGAGCTCGCAAAAGAAAGCATTAAATCTCCTTTTCAGATTGGAAAGAATCCTCTACTTCATATTGCACGGCCTACGTAATCTGTGAAAAAAAATATCCGAATCAAAAGTAATAGTATGGCTTGGCCAAGAGCCACAGGAAACAGGGGCATTTTTCTCAATAGAATTAGATGACATTATGACATGTGCCCATTTAGAATGGAACTGCAAATCATAAAAATGCCAAAAACGTGGAGAAGAAAAACATTAAAGGAGCTAACAGTAGAATATTAAAGACAGACATAATTAAAGAGAGAAAGACATAATGAATACAGGGTACTTTAAATTCTCTTTGTCATAGGGCTCTACTGCAGTTTGACTCCCAATCCCATTAAAGTCATTCTAAATTGATTCCCTCGGTATAATGAGCCCCTCTTGATAACACCAAAACACTTGGCCTCTCAAGAGCTCCTTAAAGGCGGCCCTGCAGAGCCTGCCAGCAGCAGGGTATTTGGGAGGCAGCAGCCACTTCAGTTCGTAGCCCTGAGGACAGAGAACAAACCCACGTCCAGCTTCTCCTCCCTGGATGTTCGGAAGAGGCAGGACCAGCTCCCCTCTGCCTTTCAGCGGGGGACAGACGGGAGACCAAGATGCGTATTTCAGGAACACGGGTCTCCTGAATCCCCATGCTTTGAGTTTTCTGGCTACGGAGGCCTTACATTTGAAGAGTTGTGATGTTACATTCCAGGTTTCTTACAACAAACAGCCCTTGCTATTTTATATTTGAGCTACAAATTGCGGCTGCACATTTACCACGAATAAAAGGGAGAATGTATACAATTTCCTCACCGGAGTCATCTTTCCTCTATCCTTGGATAATTCTAAATAGAAAGAAGCTTGGAATAGGAACAGAGGGATTCCCAGTAGATTTTATAAGCAACGTCAGCCTCCTCCACCCTACAAAATGCAAGCAAATTTGAGGGACACACGACGTAAGGCAGAGGGACATCCAAGAAACCCGAATTATTACATTACCATTTTCCTAGACCCCATTAACCTTGAGAGAACTGTAAAGGTCACCAGTTTACATGGCTAAATAGCTTCCAGCTATTTCTCTAAAAATGTAGCACCAAAAGCTCCTTCACCTATGCTCAGTTTTTTTTTTTTCCTTTTTAAATCACTAAAGGTATTTTCATGAAAACAGGATCTTTGTTTCCTAAGGATTGATCCACTGGCTACTTACCACCGCTGCTTCTCCACCTTTAGTGACATCAGAGTTCCTGCTAAGGAGCTAATTTTAATATCACAAAGGATTGTGATTTCAAGTGGAAGCAGCTACCCTCTTATGAAACAAAGACCCTGTTTTCAAGCAATTGTTTCTTATAATAAAATGCACAAAAAGCTTAATACCTCAAATGTAAAATAGATGATTTAGCTGAGGATCAGATACCAACCCTGCCTATGACTCTACTCCTTAAAGCGGCAGGAAAAAGTCAGGACCAAGAAAAAGAAAGAAACAAACAAAAAATGAACTTCCAAATGTTAACACGCTTTTTCTACACCTTTGCCAGTGTTTTGACCTACCAACCAGGGACGATTATATTCTTACTATTTTGCTATACTAGCCTCATTTCACTGGGTGATACCAGTCTAAAACTAGGTTTTGAAAATGGCATACTTTACCTAGGCATCACTTTGTTTTTGCAACTATAAAGCCACTTATAATATTTTCTATTGTTCCATTATCCCTACACAATTTAGCATTTTGCTCACATTTTATTATTTACATTATTGCAATTAAGAATCAGTTTTTAGTGATTTTAGGCTCAGCAGTGTGCATATGAGTGTCCCTTAATCACTGTACTTACAAGAGGTAAGTGGAATTATTCCTTCCTACAGCATGAAATAAACGAGATCTCCTAAACCCCAAGGTATTGGACACGTAAGAAAAACAGAAATGGATTTAGAGTGCATTTCGACACATTTATATAACTTATGACAAAATTACAAATGACCATTAAGAGCATCCAGGTGATAGCCAGTCTCTGAAGCAGATTTGGAAACAACATCCGAACCCGGACACTCAGTTTGCGTGGTTCCTGCCACGGAACCCCGGGCTGGAGCGAGCGTGCATTTCCTCGTCTCCTGGGTGCTCCTCAAACAACCACGCGTGGCACGGTCTATTACCTCTGAATATTTGGGACTCTTACGGTGGGGTACACGACGGATCAGAAAAGAGAAGGGTGTGGATCTCACTCTCCTGCGAACTATTCAGTTTTGCCCTCTCTCTTGACCACGGAGCCCCCATCACCTTGGATAAAGGACAAACTGGGGGAATACAAGAGCCGTCGCTGGGCTCACACCCCATCGTTATTAAACGAGAGCAGGCTCAAAGCCACCAGCCGTCTCAACAGCACAGTTTAGATGTATGTGAAGAGATCAGTCGTTATACGTACAGTTTTTAAAGATGATTAAATCAAAAGAGCCACTACCGCACACTTAAGTGCTCGGAACGTGTTCCGTGGCTTACATACATGATCTCATACTTAACAATAACCTTGCAAGGTATTGTCATCTCTGCTGGGAAGATGATGTGCCTGAGGCCTAGAAGGGTTGACCTGCCCAAATTCACACAGCGAAGTGGGGGCGCACTGGGATCCAGGTCAGCCCACATCCATTTTTCTTCCTATCCCAAGTAGTAACATTTTGAACTACTTCAACTAATGAAAAATATCTTGGGCACCTGGGTGGCTCAGTGGGTTAAAGCCTCTGCCTCCAGCTCAGGTCATGATCTCAGGGTCCTGGGATCGAGCCCCAAATCGGGTTCCCAGCTCAGCGGGGAGCCTGCTTCCTCCTCTCTCTCTGCCTGCCTCTCAGCCTACTTGTGATCTCTCTCTCTCTATCTCTCTCTCTGTCAAGTAAATGAATAAAATCTTTAAAAAAAAAATCTCATATTTTACGCAAACTCTAAAGACTGACTTAAAACTTTTTATGGCTCATTTATTCAACAGGCAAACATTGGTTGAGTAGCTACGTGATGATCCAGACTTTATGAGAGGAAATTTGGTTTTAAAAACAAGAGTGGTTGAGAAGCTTGGATCAAGGCTCCATTCTAACTCCTGTGCTCCTACTGAGGCAGACTATTTGCTTCTAGTTCCTTCTTCAGTAACATGAAGAGAATAGATGAGATCATTTCCATGTTTGATCCCAAAGGGGTAATACCTCTTCACGTCTCTGTTTTAATACCCAAATAATACCTAAAGTCATTTTGTAGCAGGAATATCGATACCAAGCTATTGTCCTTCACAAGTAGCATTCCATGGAAATGAAGTTAAATAATTACTTCATTACATGAGCCTAATCTATTCCATGCATCTTGTTCTCAAGTTTTTTCACATCTAAAATGTGCTAAGTTGATTGTTCTGGTGTTACCTGAGTGCTGCTGAAGGCCTGCTTTACGATATGTGAGGGAACAGTTACTGTATTAGTTCCCTCGGGCGATGGTGACAAAGTGCCACAGACAGACAGATGGCTTAAGCACAGACACGTATTGTCTCCCAGTTCTGGAAGGGAGAAGTCCAAAACCAAAATGTCACCAGGGTTGGTTCCTTCACAGGGCTGTGAGGGAGAATATGTTCCATTCTTCTCTCCTCGCTTCTGGGGGTTCGCTGGCAATCATCCGAGTTCCCTGGCTTATAGCAATGAAAACTCGCCTCCACACGCCATGCTCTCCGTGCCTCTCTCTGTGTCCGAATTTCTCCCTTTTCAAAGGACACCAGTCATATCAGCATAAGATATGGTACCCTAAAGAGCTCATCTCATCTTGATCATCTACAAAGGCTCTGTTCCTGATTCTGGTCACATTCTGAGGTACTGGAAGTTAGAACTTCAACATTGGGGAGGGGGATACAATTCAACCCATAACAGTTATCTCTTACAGTTTCAATTTCTGCAGATGATTCATAAATTGGAAAAGCTCAGTTTCCTCTTGCTGTATTAATACCAAACAAAGGACCTCATAGGGATGTTTCACTGGAAACTCACAGAGAAGAAGGCAAGACACAGCTTCGGGGTTAGGGATGGTGGAAGCCCAGCAAAGCATTCAGCTTCCATGGTGAGGCTGTATACACTCTGCTCCCACTCCAGGGAGATTCCTGTGGTTCAGAATTCAGCCTGGAGACTGCCCACACTATGCACATGTCAAAGACAGATACACCTTTCCATTCCATCAGACACAATTCTGTTCACATGCACCAAAGCAAACCATGCTGTGTCATGTGGGATGGCAGCCTCAATGAGATATATCTTGATTTAATAGAGAAATAAAAGCAATAGAAGGTCATAAGCTAAGATCATCATAAAGTACATGCAGGCACCCTATACTTTAATACTCCCCAGCTGCTTTTTAACTCCGAGTGAAACAATTTGCCTAATGTCTACAGAAATGGCTCAATTAATTTCCTCCCTTAAATAATATCAACCTGTCCCCTATAATACGCCTTCGTAGAAGTATTTTTCATCTCTTCTGTTCTTCTTCTGTGTTGGAACTCTAAAGATATGAGGATGGAAATAATGCTGATTTCCGAATGACAGGAATACTCCCACAGAAATAAAGAACATTCACACTTGATCACTATGTTTAGAGACTCTTTGCAAAGTCCAATCACCAGTGTCTGAAAATTAGCCAAGTAGATGATACCAAACTGCCCTGGGCAGTAAAAAGCAGCATCAGTACTTCCCTATGTCTTCATTTCTAATTCCTTCAAGCCCCTACCATGTCTCAGGTACGTTGTTCTAAGCAGAGGGCAACAATTTTAAACAGAATGGTCAACGTAGACCTCGTTAAAAAGGTAACATCTGAGAAACGCTTGAATTATGGAAGGAGTTCATCACAAGGCTATATAGAAGGGTATTTCAAGTAGAGGAAACAGCCAATGCCAAGGCCCTGTGGCAGGAGCAAACCTGGTAAGCTCAAGGGATACCTAGGAGGCCAGAGGGGCTAGAGCGGAGACATGAGGGGGAAGGGAGTAAGAGACCAGGAAAAGGAGACAGGGGCCAGTGAAGGACAGGCCTTCTTGGACATCATGAAATACTCTGACTTTACTGAGAAAACTGGAGAACCATAACAGCATTTTTTTTTGACTTTTTTTTTTTTTAATTTGACACAGAGAGAGAGATTACAAGTAGGCAGAGAGGCAGGCAGAGAGACAGGGAGAGGAGGAAGCAGGCTCCCTGCTGAGCAGAGAGCCCGATACGGGCCTCGATCCCAGGACGCTGAGATCATGACCTGAGCCGAAAGCAGAGGCTTTAACCCACTGAGCCACCCAGGCGCCCCCATAACAGCATTTTGAACAGAGTGAATTAAAATCGTTTGCCTCTGAAAAGTCACCTGCTCAAAAAGTGAATTGCTAAGCACTAATAGCTTACCCCAGCTCAGCACATATAAACGGACTTTTGCAAGGAACCCCTACTAGAAACAAGCCAAGCTCAAATCTCCAACTGTTAATGAGTTCAGCATGCATGCATGCTCACACACACACACACACACACACACACACACACACACACACACACACACGTATATTATATTATATTTAGTTTTATTATTTTTTAATTTTAATTCTAGTGTAATTAATATACAGTGCTATATTAGTTTTAGGTGTATAATGTAGTGATTCAACACTTCCATACATCACCCAGTGCTCATCATGACAAGTGCGGTCCTATATTTTTAATGAGACCAAGATTATACACATTGTATATTATTCATTTTAAGGCAGATTCTTCCCTAAAGTTATAGAATACAAAGAAGTCTTGGGTTCTATTTCCTACTCTTTAAAATTAAGAAGTTGGTATCAATATAATATTATCTATAAAATTACACATACACAGCATTTGTATCTGTGATAGCCAGCCTCCTTGATGGCCTGTGATGACCTTTGTCTCCTGACAGTCATACTTTTGTGTGAGCAGTGAATAGTGAATTAGGTCTAGCCAGTGTGACCACCTCAATATGGCTGAAGCGATGGAGTGTGACTTCCAAGACTAGGTTATCAAAGACACTGAAGCTTCCGCCTCATTCTTGCAAATCACTTGTACAAGGGGATGCCAGCCTCGGTGCCATGAGGAAAGGCCCATATGGAGAGGAAGAAACGTGATAGCTGTATGAGTGGCCACTTTGGAAGTGGATCCTCCACCCCATTCAAGACTTCCTTTGACGGCAGCTTGGCCAACATCCAACTGCAGGTGACAAGCAACATCATGAGTGACCCTGTGTCAGAATTTCCCAACAAAGCTGCTCCTAAATTTTCAAACCACCAGAAACCATAAGAGAGAATAAGTCCTTATTATTGTTTGAAACCACTAAGTTCTGGGGTTAGTTCATTCCCAAATAACAGATAACTGTCATATTTTCTAACATTCAAATATTCTGGGGACCATCAGTTAGCTACTATTTACAATATTTTTTTTAATCAAACATGCTTTTGGACTTCTGAACTAGCCAAACCCAAAATTGGTAATAAGATCACAAATAGGTAAAACTACATTGGGCAGTTACAAAAATATATACCAAAAGCTTTCACTTGACCAAAATGCTAAAACAAAAAAGTATTAATTTGGAGCACTGAATGTTGGAGGATCTATGTATGAACTTTGGAATCAGAAAAAAGGGGGGTATGAATAATGGTTCTGCCACTTATTAGCTTGAGTAAATCACTGAAGCTAATCAACCCTCAGTTTCTCAATCCACAAAACAGGCAAAATAAGGCTCAGCTTCCATGGTTGAGAGGGTTAAGGAAGACAATGTGTACAAATAATTTTCTTCACCAAACATCAGTTTCTCTTTTATTAAAATGAATCTGAGCTATGTTTGTTTTGAAAAGACAAACACTATAATAATAATAAATTAATTTGTGTGCATAAGTATTATTTGCTTACCTCATGGCTCATATTAATACTAATATCAGGCTTGTTTCAAGCCTAACATTAAGCAAACCAATACTCAGAGTATTTGTAATCAGTGATTCACTTGTTATTGGTCACTGTAATGTCATTTAAATTGGGGGAAGGGGAAATAGCCAAATAAATGCTTTGTGAAATCAGCTACTGTATCTGATCAGATTTGAGATTCATTTTTAAACTGGTGATTGCTATGATAAAAGTAACTTCAATGACTAGATGACATATGAGTAGTTACATGGCTGGACTAAAACAATGAAAAACTGGAAGTCATTATTAATTCCAATAATATAATTAGCTGAATTGTAACCTCTGGTTTGGAAATATGGCTTAACTCACAATGAATACCCATAATTATCTTATTAATCAGGATCTCATGAGTAAACAAAGTATTAGGGTTAAAAGAAAAATGAAATTAATATGAAAATCTAGACCTGATATCCATGATATTGACCAACGTCCTGTGTAATTAAACATGGTCTCTCTGTAGGGGCGCCTGGGTGGCCCAGTCAGTTAAGCATCTGACTCTTGATTTTGGCTCAGGTCATGATCTGGGGGTCCTGAGATCAAGCCCCTCAACAGGCTGTGCACTGGGCACAGAGCCTGCTTAAGATTCTCTTTCTCCCTCTTCCCCTGCCCCTCCCCCTCTCTAAAAAATTAAAATTAGGGGCGCCTGGATGGCTCAGTTGGTTAAGCAGCTACCTTCGGTTCAGGTCATGATTCCAGGGTCCTGAGATGGAGCCCTGCATCAGGCTGCCTGCTCAGAGAAGCCTGCTTCTCTCTCTCCCTTTGCCTGCTGCTCTGCTTACTTGTGCTCTCTATCTCTCGGTCAAATAAATAAATAAAATCTTTTAAAATTAATTAATTAAATTTAAAAAATAAAAGGAGTGAAATGAATTCAGAGATGATAGAGATTAAATTCACAGACATTCACAAAAAGAGCAAAGGGGGTATTTCATCATCTCTGATACATACACAGACAGTACTGTAATGTAGTAGAATGTCCCATCATCCCAACATGTTAAGACTTGTTGAATACTGACTCTCAATTCCTCTGAAAATTATGGGGGGGGGGAGTTGAAAGAGACAGAGAGCACTATCACCATATAGTTTCAATCTAAAATTTTTAAGACATTTTTCCATGCTGCTATGTAATTGCTAATTCAGTAACTTTAGTTTCTCTTTCCACAGGGAGTGAAGGGGACAGGAAAGAAACACTAAGTCAATGGCATTTTCATAGCAAACTTCAGGAGGTTGTTATTGGGCTACTGAATAATTCAAGAATATTATCCTTATCTTCAGCTCAGTGCCTGAAAATATCAGCACTTTTGAGGATTATTGTAAAAAGAAATTTGTGACTTCCTTTTAAAGGATTAGGGAGTGAAAACCTTCAGTTTTGTAAACATCTTTATCAAGGAAGTCTCCATTAAACTTTTCCCCTTCCTGTTTCATTGTTAGGTGGATTTTCTTTGATAAAACCAGAGCTTTCTAAACCTATCAAAGAAATGGACGTCTTTCTTTCCTTCCTTTCTGCCTTCCTTCCTTCCCTTTTTTCCTACTTCAGATGTTCATTCAGTGCATACGTACTGAGCCTTTACTGTGTGCCAAACCCAATTCCAGGGGCCGGGGAAGAGCCAGGAGCAAGCAGCAAAAACAAGCCCCAGCCCAATCATGGAATCAAGGTGGGAGCGAATGAACTGGAAGAGGCGGATGGTAAGTGACCCACAGCGTGTCCACCGGAGGAGCCATGACACAAACAAGAAGAACCATCTACCAAGGGGAGTCAGCCATGACACAAACAAGAAGAACCGTCTACCAAGGGGAGTCAGCCATGACACAAACAAGAAGAACCGTCTACCAAGGGGAGTCAGCCATGACACAAACAAGAAGAACCGTCTACCAAGGGGAGTCAGCCATGACACAAACAAGAAGAACCGTCTACCAAGGGGAGTCAGCCATGACACAAACAAGAAGAACCGTCTACCAAGGGGAGTCAGCCATGACACAAACAAGAAGAACCGTCTACCAAGGGGAGTCAGCCATGACACAAACAAGAAGAACCGTCTACCAAGGGGAGTCAGCCATGACACAAACAAGAAGAACCGTCTACCAAGGGGAGTCAGCCATGACACAAACAAGAAGAACCGTCTACCAAGGGGAGTCAGCCATGACACAAACAAGAAGAACCGTCTACCAAGGGGAGTCAGCCATGACACAAACAAGAAGAACCATCTACCAAGGGGAGTCAGCCATGACACAAACAAGAAGAACCGTCTACCAAGGGGAGTCAGAAACCTCAGCTCTTCTGCCCCGTGTGCCCAGACCCACATCACACTCTCACCTTTCACCCACGGTGCTCAAACATGTCCTAAAGGAACGAGGCACTTAGACAAAACAGCTCCAACACCAACACCACAAACGCAGGGCAGAAGACATTAGAATCTTCACCACAACAAACCGTTCACACTCTTCCACTCCTTTGAGCCTGACAGCTGGTGTGTGATATGGACAAGCTAAGTCTTACTATCTCCATTTTACAGATGAGTACCTTGACACTCAGGAAGTTCTAACGGGGTTGTTCAAGGTCACAAGGCTAAATAGCAAAGCTGTCTTAAATACCAACCTCTGATTCCAAATGCAGAGCTCTTGCCATACACTGTATTATTTCTCTCCAGTCAGAATATACCCTCAGTGTAAGGAGAGAGAGGCTGAATCCAAACTCTTTCCTCCAGTGACCGCCCCAAATCTCCACACAGTGGGATGTGGGGTGATAATCGTTAGGAAAGGAAGATTTCCCTGAAGTTGCATGGGAAACACACTGAATTTCCTGAAATTATCTGCACACTCTGGCTGGTGCTACCAGTGGCTGTCAGAATCTTGGAAGGGGAGTAGAAGGGTAGGGAAGACCAGTACAGAAAATCAGAGAACACTCCTAAGAAAACACAGGTGTCTACGACAAGCTGCCATGTCAAATACCATCCCAACTGCCACCTCCAAAAATTTTACAAGTCTTATTTTATTAATCAGGGACAGGGATGCCTGGCTGGCTCAGTCTGTACAGCATGCGACTCTCAATCTTAGGGTTGTGAGTTTGAGTCCCACCCTAGGTGTGGAGAATCCTTTAAAATAAAATCTTAAAAAAAAAAATCAGGCACAATGACCCTTGATTTCTACTGAAGCCCACGCTTCCAAGGGTCTGCAATGTGACTGAGTTCAAACAAATCCCACTGCCCTCTGAGGTAAAGAAACTTATCAAAACAGACCAGTGTTACCCAACTAACCACCACATCCTCCCACCAGATGCCAGGAATTCTTTGCAGGATTTAGACACTTGAGAAACAAATTCCTAAAATTTTGACCAAAGACTTCAGTGGCCTTGTTTCCACATCACCTGATGCAAACACATTTGGGAGGATTACCTTGCAGATGCCCAAACTTTTATTTGAAAGCAGTTAAAACATCCTCATTCTTCATGGTAAGAAAATATTTTATGTCTCAATGTGTTCCATGCATTTCCAGCTCTGTAATTTCAGTCTGCTTCCTTGTCACAAAATACTTCCTGCTCCCGTCAATCTGATATAAATTCTACATTTTTAAGACTAGGTATTACCTCTTCCTACTACTCTCAGAGAACCTAGCATAAAGCAGGGCTCACAGGGGCATGCTCTGTGTTGGCTGACTTATTCCTTTAAGGTATGATCTCAAAGACTGTTCTTTAAAATTCATTCCACAGGATGGTAGATAATGGACACTTTTGCTGAAACTGGTCTCAAGTAGATTCAACTCCTTTGGTGATGAAGTCACTGGCTTTAAGGCTTTTAAAACTCTCAAATCCCAAACATCCAAAGCCAAGCCCCAAGCAACTCAAGTTCATTATTTTATTTGACTTGAAAAATCAACAAATAAAAAGGGCAGGCCATAAAACAAATGTAAACTTCCCATTGCTTTATGATGCTCTGTGAGTACAGCGGTTCATTGTCTATTGTTGATGGTGTTTGGCATGAATACTGGTGAGCTGAAAGTTGTTTAAGGAATGCTCAGAGTAGCAGACCTCTACATCCATGTATCTCGTGAGCATATCCCATTGAGTACGGTTTTCCAATTTTAAATTGCTCTAACCTACACTCAGAGCATAAACATCAGACCAACCATGGGGATTTTTTTATTTATGGGGTACAAAATGAAGTGATCTCACTGCAGGGGGAAACACCAGCAAATCAGAAGAGCAGAGATGATCCCAGCCAGCCCAAAATGAGAGGGGCAGATGTAGTCATTAACACAGTTTCCGATGAATAAACATACCCTTTTGTATTATTTTGATGTTTGCCTGTTCTCGCATGCTGTGTCTCTTTGGCAAAGGAGAGCCAATATCTCTATCTGAAAATGACTGTTAATCACATTTTTGAGAAACATATTTTAGCAAAGGATGAAAACACTCACAAATGCAGCTGGAACGCAAAAAGAGAGAGAGAAAAGCAGCCACCCCTGCAGCCAAAACAACTCAGTGTGGGAACAGTGTCATGTCGACGCATCTCTGAAGCCCAGCTGATTTGTAAAATCATCAGAAACGAGGCGGCTGGCTCTGATTACCATTGTGATTTGGGGGTGTATTTATCCTTCGATCGAAAATCTGTTCAGATGAATTCTCCCACATATATGCCACCCGTCAGGCGACACGCTAATGCTGATCTTCATACAGAACTGAGCCCCGTGAAAGGTTATCTTGTCATTCAAAGGTACAGAATGAAAAGGGGGAGATGTAACTTCCCACCAAATTCTGCCTGGTGAAAAGCAGTCCCTGAATGACTGTCTGAAGAGGCAAAGAGAGTTTGAGTAAAATAAGCAAGGACCAGAGAAACAATGACCTTGATTGGAATATGACGGGAAATAAGCTAGGGGTATAGCAGAGTCAGGGAGGCTAAGGCAGAAAAAGGGAAGACAAGAAAATTTGGTTCTCTTCTCTATAATGTCAGCCCCTTACCTCCTTACCCATCCCTTGAGACAGTTCTGAAAATGCCTTTGATCTCTGGTCGACAGGTTTCAGCACCAATAGGCTAAAATATTCATAGGCAACAGCCTGCAAATTCCAACAAGCCACATTAAATAATTAGATACACTCATGATTCCAAGGTTACCCACCAGACGCCACCAACTCCATATGATCTGCTTACTATGCAAATATCCACATACGTGCAAAGTCTTATTATTATAAATAACTCATTTCCCAGCTGCATACGTACTCTACAGAGAAAATGACACATGGCCTAACTATCACTAGAAGAAGCCAAGTGAAAGTGATGTAAAATGCTGGCCTCCAAACCTGTTTTCTCCTGCTTTTAGGTTTCATTTGGAACATAAAAGGAAGTCCCAACTGAAAGGAGGCTTCTCTAGCATTCAGTAAACAGGTTTAGAAGTGCATATCACAGTGCCAGGAAGCAAGGCTGGCCTTCTCAGAGTCTATCTGAGTGCTGACTTAGAAAACTGTGACAGGAATTGAGACTATTCACAGGCTCTGGAGGGAACAGAGGCTGTGAGGCTAAACTCTTGTGTACCCCCCCCCCAATTTTCCCCCTACACTAGCTGGTCGAGTGCCAACCTGCAAAGCACCTTGCAAGATACTCTCCCAAAGGGGTACAAAAAATCATGACCCCTCATCTTCATTAGTTGAGAGCTTACTCCCTTCCTCTCTCCTTGCTTTGGGATTGGTTTCTGTCCTGCAAAGGACATAGGAGATTTTCTGTCCACGCGTGCGTGCATACACACACCCACATACACACCACCCTCTGCCTCCCACAGAAAGCCCCTCACTTGTGGGTACTTCACATTCAGATGTTCGTCTAAATTCCCCAGGGAACACCTCTGTAGTTCCTGCCTGTCCCCCTTCAAACTGTAATTGTCTTCCTCCTTTTGACCCAATTTGAACACTGGTCCCTGAGCCCTTGTTTCATTTGGACTTCTGCATTCAGACTTGTTCTGACTTCCCCTTGTTCTGGTTTTCTGCCCCCCTTGCAGGATTTCCTGATTACTACAAGACCCACCATCACCGGAACTCAGTACACATCCAGGTTCTGAGGTGCCTGAAACGTATCTATCAGAGAGGGTCTCACTTTAATAAAACAATACAAAAATATACACATAAAGTAACAAATAAAGCTTTGGAAGGGACCCAGGCAAGGGAGATGATCTAGTGCCTAAATTTCATCAGCTTCTCAGTAAATCTGCCCCTGACTAGAAGTCCATAATTCTAGGGGATTGCCACTGAATTTTTTGGGGGGGGGGGAGCCAATCCTCTGAGAAGCCCACCTATTTCCATAATACTTAAGATTTTGTTTTCCTTTACAACTTGAGAATTTAAGAAAATGTGCAAGTGTTTATGCCCACAAGGGGCATACAATTGATACCTACTGATGTAAATAATAAAAATGATGATAAGAGGGAATCACAGAAGTCCCAAACCATCAATGCATAAAATTAAGCAAAAAGAAATTGCTGGACCCAGCTTCCTATTGTGGAAACAGTTACTGATGCACACCCAACCTGACAAAATCTAAAGCAGCTCCTCCCCTGACAGACTTAGGAAAACCCTGGTTTCGAGTTTTGAGTTACTGATGCCAAGAAGCTGACCTGGAGATTGGTAATGTAGAAAAGGCAAATTCAGAGGCTGAGTTTAGGCTAAAGGAATTGGAGCGTACGGGAGCATTTCTCCCTGTCTTCCTTCCACAATTTTCTCAGTGTGCCTCCCCTCCCCAGCCTCCCACATCTGCCCTCAGGAACTATGCTCTGCAGCCTCTTTCATACACTGAGCAGTGAGCAAGGCCCACTGCTCTCTCATCATTGAGTTCTCTGAACACCACCGAAAGTGGACCCTTCAGACTTCCTTCAGTTTGCTAGGGCTGCCACAGAAACTACTACCATCCATACCACAGAACTCCACTACTGTAGTGCTAGAGGCGAGAATCCTGACACCAAGGTGTCAGCACGCTTGGTTCCTTCCCAGGGCTGTGGGGACAGATCTGTTCCCGGACTCACCCCTTGGCTTGAAGATGGCAGCTCCTTAAGTCTCTTCGCACAGGTCTCTCTCTGCATCCGGATTTCCTCCTTTTACAAGGACATGAGTCCAACTCATGGACTCAAGGACTCACCCTAATGACCTCCTTTTTACCTGGTTACCTTTGTAAAGACGCTATTTCCAAACGGGGTCACATTCTGAGGTGCAGGGGGGACACCCCCCAACCCCCAACAGGCCCATCCCATGCTCTCTTTATTACACACTGAGAAAAAAACATGTGCAGCTAAGGTGACCCTATACAAGTGAGTTTTCTGAGCACACATAACTTTAGAATGCCAAAGAACTAACTGAAGAATGAATTTCATTAATAGCAAAGAACAGAGGCTTATGAACCCATACGATGTTGAATGACAATTATACCAAATTTGGCAAATGACGTGAACTGTGTAACCCTTGTCAATTTGCTTCCATGTCCACAGACATCGTAACAAGTTAACTCAGCATGTTCCAACTTTGAGAACGATGAGAACCTTCCAGAAGGTCCTTCTGCTGAGAAACTTCAGACTCACGGAAGAGAGAAGTGAAGTCAGAATGCTTAGCCCTGAAGTATGATGTTAGGCTTTAAATGTATCTTATCTCTGGATACAAGAGGGAGGAATGCTTAGGGCTATATTCTTGGAGCATACTTCAGCAACGTGAGGACCTAAAATGGCACGTGAGATCATGCTAATTGTCAAGAGGCCCAGTGTTTGTTTAATGCCATCCCCGTGAAAGAGTGAAAGAGCACGGTCTTTTGCCCAACTGGCTCTAAGCACCCTGTCTCACCCCGTGCCATCAAAATGAGGGACTGGACCATTAGCACACCAGAGGGGATGGAGTACATCAATATGATGCGATCAGGAAAATAAAAGCCAAGCATCAAAGCAAGAGGAAAAAGTTACAGATGGATTACAGTTGATGTCCCTCTAGGTGAATAATGCCTCATCGGGTAACACCAGGAGAGGGCGGAGGGGTGCCTATCCTCCCTTCTTTTCCTCCTTGCACCTGCTTTTGGAGAATTCCTTTGGCCCTTGTTTCTTTTTACCCCCTTTTCTCTCTTTCCAAAACAAAATTTACTTTTGTGACTGCTGTGGGTGTTTGGGTTCTTATTTTAATTTATTTTAAATTTTGATTTAAATTTGGAACCCACATAAGACTTTTGACATTTATTTCTGGGGGTGTTTTCTGAAGCTCGATGAAGTGGGTGTTGATTGACAGGCCTGTTGCTATGGAGATAGCTGTCACTGCAGAGACTAAGGCTTTATTTCATACTCTTCCTTTGTCAGGCAAAGGTTTGTGGGATATTTTAAAAATAGTGTAAGTGCCCTAGAATTAATAGGAAATCGTTCGGTGACTTTTTTCTAACATATCTATCAAAACCTGAGGTTGTTTTCATTCTGTACCGTTCTGTTCTGCATATGTATTCAGAACTGTTTGCTTTAAAATGAGTGCTTTCCAATATTGTTTTCTCTCATTGGTTACTTGTTCTTCACATTTCCCCTATGATACTGGCCCCCTATGAAATTGTACAGGTAGGGAAATAGAAGAAATAAAAAAGCACTGAAAAGTTTTCCCAAAGAAATTTCCAACTAGTACAATTTGGAGCTCCATGCCCGAGCTATATTTACTGAGCAAGCTCTTCATCCGAGGCTTTTAAGGAAGAAATTCCAGAGATAAGAAAATGCCCATAAGACATTAGAACAGAGACATATTGGTTCCTGTAGACTTAAATGGGTTCAATTATCTTATTTCTATTTATTTATCCTCCACTTTTTCTAGCCTTTTGGACAGTTGGGTGTATGATTAAATAAGATGTAGAACTTCCACACCCAATACTAATCAGACTCAAATCTCCTTTTGCCCATGACCCCCACTCCCCAGACATTCATTACAGCCCAAAAAGCAACTGAATTCTGAATACTTTCCAAACACCACTAAGAAAAAGAAAAAGCAGAAAATCCATGGAATAATAAGCTCTGCAAATAATGAAGAGTGACCCTGCTCTAAAGTGAGCTTCTTAGAAACCTGAATCCAATCATCTATTTTCTATAGGACAAGCACCTCTCTATAGGACTCCACATAACAACACAGCCCAGGACCCCGAAGAGGTCAGCGCCTGGACTTCTGAAAATAGTACCGGGGTGGAGTGTTTGCCTTACTTTGTATTTTTCTGGCTGCAGCCAATTTCTACCATCTCTTCATTGGTCTTCTCTAGTTCCTTTTTACATGAATGTCAAATTTTCCATTTAAGGACCATCACCCAGACCCCTGCTGGAAAAGCAAATTTTCCCCTTTGGTAATGCTGCAGATCTGTACTACCTAAATATGAATTAAGCCCAAAGTTTGGAGGAAGTATAAAAATATACAGAAACACAGGTTTATTTTCTTGAAGCCTGGCTCAAACTCACACAATTTCTTTAATCCTTCCATTGTGGGAGTTTACAGAAGGATTTCTTCTCTCTTTACACAGAGTCTCTGTTTATGCCATCTCGATGTATGACATTTTGCTTAATAAACTAAAACTGTAATACTCTATCATACTTTATATATATATATTTATATATATATATATATAAAACTCAAGAAGATATAAGTGGGGATCTTAATTATGCATGACAGAGCATGGTTTGACATTTCAGGGACCAGAGATGATTTTGGCAAAATCCGGACTGAGAACAGGAGAGAAGTGCCCAGAAGGAGCCTTGGGTCGATCTTACCTTCTCATTCCTATGGCTGAAAATGCTGATATGGAAAATGCGCTGGAAGAGATACCTAGTTCTTGGATTTTAATGCAGAAATTCCAGTGAGGCCAATGAAGAACAAATCTTAGAACGCCGATAATGATGGTGAGAAAATGAAAGAGGTCAGGAAAGTGAAGCACTGAGGTATGTATTATCAAAATGTAGACTGAGATGTTAGTAACTTCCACACCGTACGACCAGCATTACGCATACATCGTATGAAATAGGTACCATTTCTTTTTTTTTTTAAGATCGTGTAATGGGACAATTACTGAACTTTGAGTTGGTGAGCTGGAATATGGCTTCTCAAGTCATTAAATAAAGGACCTTGGGGAAGTTAACAGTTCAGTGGAGACTAAGTCTCATGTTTAAAACGAGGCCTTGCCTACCTTACAACCTCTGAGAGCAGGTGAAACTGTAAACTGCTCTCCAAATTAAGTTGTTGTGGATATTTTCCTCCTTCTTCCCTATCTTCTTCCTCTTCTTTTTTAAAAGATTTTATTTATTTGAGAAAGAGAGAGAACAAGTGGGGGAGGAGGGCAGTGGGAGAAGCAGGCTCTTTGCCGAGCAGGGAGCTCAAAGTGGGTCTCGATCCCGGACCCTGAGATCATGACCTGAGCCGAAGGCAGACGCTTAACTGACTGAGCCACCGGGTGCCCTTCCTTCTTCCCTATCTTCTCCCTCTTCCTCCAGCTCTGACTCCCGGTCATCGTTCCTCCTCATCATTACTTAGAGTAAATGTATAGGCTGGAAATCACATTTCAGCACTTGGTTCCAGCAGGAAGAGAACCACCAAAAGACGTTTCCCTTGTGTGCCCTCCCTTGGACGCTACCGATCACATCTCCACAGCCAGTGGTTAAATTCTGCGCTAAGTGGATCCAGTTTGGCCAATGGCATTAAGAACTTTATCATCAGAGTAAAATATGGGTGTTTACAGAATTCATTTGCAAAGTATAATTACCAGCTCAGCTATCCGATGCCCACAGATCCAGGCATATGCCTCTGTAGGTTCTCCTCATACGATACAGGAAAAGTGAAAATCCAATAAGTGAACGCTTTTACTGAGAAACATAACCCAAAAAAAGCCTGTTGTCACTTTTTAACAGACTGCAAATCAATAAGCGAGGTAGGGTTTTACTCTTTGGTAACATTAGGATGTTGACTTCAGCAGTAAGCATGGTATAGATCAGAAGTTGGGACAGAATACCCTGCAATGACATACAAGTCAAAAGCTTCTTATTTTAGAACCGGCGACATCGGTTATCTTATCCAGTGACCAGCACTGCCACTGCACTCTCTGGAGAAGGAGCCTGCATCTGGGGCCGCTGAGTACCGTTGCTGGCTGGGGAGGGGGAGATGCAACGCAGTGCAGTGGCAATCACCAACACACAAATGCAGAAGAGCGTAATATCATAAAAACAACTCTTCTCAGCCTCATTCGCACTGAGGATAAATGAAAGCGTTGTTATTCATGCTGCTGTCAGACAGGATCACGTCTGAGTCACATCAGACACAAAGGAATCTATCTTGATTTTTTACTTATAAGATCCCTGGAGAAGTCTACAGAACTAAAGAAAGAAAGAAAGAAAGAAAGAAAGAAAGAAAGAAAGAAAGAAAGAAAGAAAGAAAGAAAGAAAGTAAAGGTGGGGGGGGGACCTATTCTAATATTTGCAGCGTTGACCATCAGAGCATTTGTACTGATTTTGTTTCAAGCTACCAAAAAAAGAAAAATCAAGAGTTAATTTCTAGGTTGAGCCCTTTCTAAATTTGTTATTTTTGGCAAGTCACCTAACCTGATTGTGCCTCGGTTTTTTTCACGTATTTAGATGGAGTTAATAATAATAATATCTACCTCATGATTTTTTTGAAAAAGTCAGTTAAAAATATTAAAATGTCCTAAAAACTCTATTATGCTAGAGACATGTTAGTTGACAGTGATCGTTGTTGGTGGCAGCATCAGCAGCAATGGTAATAATAACAAAAGGCCATACCATTGATCACATAACCCTTCAGCAGGGCCACAAACACATTAATATTTCTGCAGCAAAAGACAGAAATAATCACACTTAGTGGAATAAACAAAAGACCATAATTAGCCTGGTGTCAGATCAGGTCAGATTTTGCTGCCAAATAAGTTTTGTGGCCAAATTTGTAAAATTTAAAAAAATAAAAACCAACAACAGCATCTTTTGGATTTCAGAATTGTGGATAGTAGATTTTGGGTTTGAACAAATCAACTGACATATCTGAACAAAACTTTACCCTGGAAATAGGATTATTAAATTTTCCCCTAGCCTTTCTGCATCTTGACTCGATAATTAAGCATTTTGCATTCCCTGCTGATTGGATCACCAACTCTTCCATCAGCCCATTGCTCTTCTTTCACAATTCTCGACAATGTCTGCATTGCTGGGCCACGTTCTCCAGCAGGATGGGGATACAAATACCCGAAAATACGATGTAAAGGAGGATCCTGCCCTGACAGGTCTTTCAGCCACCATGCAACCCATCCTCTACCCAGTAGAGAGTGATCTTTTTGAAGTGAAAATTGAGATTTTTCATCTTCCTGCTAAAATCTTTCAATGTCCTTCCATGATTCTACTCAACACAGATCAAACTTTTTTAATATAGTGCACAAAGCCTTTGGGACCTGGTTCCTGCCTCTTTCTAGCGTCACCTTCCTGCTCAGCCCCCTCCTTCCCAATCCACTGAACCCACTGTCCAGTCTAGCCAAACGATATACAATTCTTTGAAAATAATTTCTTACCTCTGCTCTTTTGCCCACACTGTGCCTTGCATGGTGACTGTTATCTCCCCTTGTTAGGTCCTGGTGGGGGACTATTACTATTACTTCATGCATTCTCCCAAACAGACTTTCATCTGCGAAGTCTACCCTGACTTCTTCACACTTCCTCAGAGTTCCCACTGCAACTTGGGCCTATTGCTGTCATGCCTCTGCCACATCGCCACGTGGGCCACATTATGACACAAGGACATTCTCGAATTCTGTGTCTACTCATCTTCCCTGACTCTTCAGGAATCCTCAGTACAGCAACTAGCAAAGGCGCTCGACAGCGCTCATGCTTAGTAAATATCTGCTTCATGAATAAAAGTGCTTCATAGAACTTTTCACCAAAACTAGAGACCTTAAAGGTATGTGAAAAGCCACCAGCCACTAACATTCAAGTTGGAGAAAAGTTCAGATGTCATTTATTTATAAGATAAATTTGGAGTTTGTGCTCTATTTGTGGTTCTCATGAAAAAACTCTCAACAGGCTGAGAAACTTCTCAGGCTGAAGGAAATGCTCTGCTTTTGACCTTGCTTCATTAACTGAACTAGAAACACACAGCATTTAAACAGGTATCACCAGCAGTAGACAAAGATTAGAATTTGGCCAACGAGATCTTGCTTTACAGTTGCCTGAAAGTTTCCAGCAGACAAAGACACAGAGGGGGGACTTAGGCCCATAGAATTCTCCACAAATGCATGACTTTCCCACCACCTCCAAACGAGATTTTTTACGTGTTGATAACATTTGCTTAAATGCTAATGCCTGAAAAATCCTGACAAATATCTTACCAGCATCTCTGTGGTAAGGAGAACAATGTTCCAAGCAGAGCAGTGTGTAGGGCATACAAGGATACCACTGAAAGGTTAGCCTGACTGGACCAAAACGTTCGTCTCAGGAATTCAAATACTATGTAGTGAAACTACTAACTAGTGCCCTCCAAGTGACTCTGGGACAAACCATTAAAGAAGAAGCTTTATGTATCAAGAAACATGGAGCCTGTCACATTTGTCCTGCTCCTTTCCTCCACTTTATTTTTTCTTTCTTTCTAGAAATGAGATGTTTTTCTTTCATCATAAGAGGACCTAGCAAGCACTGGTGGGAGTCCCTACGCCTTACTCATCCTCGGTGTCTGGTACAGTGGCTGTTTCATAGGAAGCTCTAACTTCGTTTACTAATTAAAACCACAAACTCTGACTTGGAGAACAACTTAAAGGACAACTCTTCCTGCGTCTCAACTGTAATAAGGAAGTATTTTGAACTGATTTCAGTGGCTGCTTAGCAAAGGCCAAGGCCACACTATGATACTTACTCATGATGAGACACCTGGATAAAATACCAGAACTCTGGTATCCCTAATACCACTCTCTTCGTGGACCTTCAAGCATAGGCTCAATCAAAGCCACAGAATAACTACGTGGCATCCCCCTTTCCTGCTCTGCACTAAGTCTCAAAGGTCCAGGTACACCCTCACATAATGTGTTGCTCAAATCAGCAAAGAAGCATGAAAAAAAAAATCACTGGGGAAAACAAAAGTTAAGTGTCTCATAATGAATTTTAGGAGATCTTTTCCTCTTTATTTTGGACCTGGGTATTAACCATGAAGGATGACTGGTAGCATAGTGCCACATTTCAAACAGAAAAATGTAAAAATGGAGGAAAATAGAACACATTTTCAACATTTCTGAAAAGAAGATGTAAAGTATTCACTTCCACATCAAACTCAGTCCTATCATCCACCGTACCTGCAACGCTACTGCTAAACTCTCAACGTTATCTACTACAACATTTCACAATGAGGAAACCCAGCCTTGAGCAGTAACTTCTTCGAGTTCACACATTCTAATATCCAAAGAGAAATACTGTCTTCCTCTTCTTTATACCAGAGTTTTGTCAGTGATGACACCTCTACTTGAAATGGGAAAAGAACCAATACTTTCCACCTTCCATGTATGATCCTTCAAAGACGGAAGCAGGAATGAACATTTTAGTGGGCCCCAGAACACTTGCTTAGGGCGGCGATGTCAGAGAGAGCAAGAAGTGAAATGGCACAGAGGATCTCTTGCTCTTGTTGAAACCTTATAAGGTACTGTTGAAAAATCTACAGATAAGCATCTTAAATCATGGTAAATTACACACTGCATGCTGGTGACTCGGTCATGGAAAATTATGAAGCTACGTGATATCTCATTTGTTGTGCTGAAAACAAATGTAAATAAATTACTGGGAGAATCTCATTTACATTTAGAAATTCATCCTGATGCATGACATGACTACTGATTTTTTTTAAAGATACTTGGAGAAGAAATGCCACTCATTAAACCCACATCATGAGGATCATAGGATGAGTTTGATTTGGTGCAAGCTTTTCAAAGCAAGGAAAAGCCACCTTTCCATAATGGTAGGAACCCCAACACCCCTCCCAAACCCTGTACCACAGCCCATCTCCCCCTACACACACACACACACACACACACACACACACACACACACGAGGACAAGCAGCATTAAGCTCATGGTCTTCCACTGCTTCTAATGCCCCATCTGCTGCCACTCAGCGAGAACACTCTGGACCCACTGTCACTGGGACTAGTTGGCTACCTAGTAGTGGGGATGGCTTTCAGTGAGCCATGCACACTCTCTCACCCCATTCCACCCATGACCTAAGGCAGCTGGCAGGGGTTAATGGGACAGAATGGAGTTAACTGGCTCCTGTAGGGATCAAACCCATGACCGATCTCATTAACACTCTGCCTTGACCAACTGAGCTGCAAAGCCATGGACTCGCTGAATAGGAATTGGTCATCAAGTGGCACAGATGCCCTGCACTAAGATGCAGCTGACCTGAAAAGGCAGATATAAAATACAGGAGATTGATGGGATCTGAGCAAACACCTTGAAGGGCTTCAGGTCTAGGGTGGCTGTTAGGCTTGCTGCCATACTTAATTTATCCCGTCCACCTCTCCATGACTCCATTCAAATAACCCAGGGCAAACGCAAGGTCTTATGAAACAGGGACAGAGTTACAGCACATTGAATGTAATGAGAGCAAATCGGGCAGGCACTTAACAAAAAGTTGGAGAACCGTTATATATAGCCTAGAAAGCCGCAGCTACAAAAGATGAGACTGTTGTTCCTCGTTGTTACTGTACTACATGTAGCACAGTCAGGCACACTCTGTGCAATGTTCTTCCTTCCCCATCAGACGCAGCAACACGTCCTAATGCCTTGCCTTCTAAGTGAGGACCTGAAATTCCACCTGCTTCAACCTGCAGCTATGACTGTGGACTCACTTTCCAGCCTTGAAATTTCTTCCCATCTTTTTCCTCTTCCCCACTGTAAACAGATATCTCAAAAAGTTGTTGAGTTTTGCGTTCCACCCCACAAGGGTGAAATACAACCACTTCCTAAATGGGGATATTATGGTGTGCTCGGTTTCGGCCACAGCAGAATATTTACATAAGCCTGAAGAGGTCTGAGAGATTATTGGTTAAGGGAAAAATAAGCAGGCCATGAAATAATTATTTTTCATTGTGCCCTGCCAAAGCCATTCAGCCAAAGGCTAAATTGAGCTGCTATTGTGATTATTTGAACTGTGGAGCCAAAAAGTCTTTGCTGCAAAGCATCCCAGCTGTCCTAAATTTTGTTCTGATGGCTAGTTTTCATTCTGGCTCAGACCTTGCCAAAAAAAATGGTCCCCAAAATAGGCGGGTGGAAGGGTTGCTTTATCCAGACCCACATCAATTACAGATTTAGGGCCATTCAGAGAACTTGATTATTAACAAATCACTTCCTGAAACTGTTATGACAGGGTCCCCATATGCAAATGGCAGACCGCTCATATGCACACAGCGAGGCGGGGAAATTAAAACTAAGACTTCCCAAATTTACTGATGGTCATTTCTTTTAATGCTTATTGTACTTTATAGCAAATGAGTTCTTCCCAACGGTCCTCACGGCCGGGAGGCTGCGGCAACTGCATTACGGGGCCGGCTTAATGGGGGCATCGACCCCATGCTTGCCTGGCACCTTGACAGGTATGTCTAGTGACCGCAGGATTTCAGAACCGAGTCAAATGGCCCTTTCAGGGCTCTAGGAAGCAATGTAAACTCTGTGTGCTCAGCGTGGCACCCCGAGCATCTGGAGAGGTACCTGTCCCCCGCAGGCACTCAACACAGATGCAGAAGGAGAGGAGGCAGGCCAGCTGATGGCCCAGTGGGACCGAGGCGGTCTGTCACACCTTCTCTATAAAGATTTCTTCTGTGGCTTACAACTGACACATTTCTGAAAACTAACGCAGAAGGGAGGCGCAGAAAATGGCCAAATCGGCTATCTTTTAGCCATTGTTACATTCTTCTAAGTAGAATAAGATCCCTCCACCATGGAGAAAAGAAGCAAAGCAATACAGTTGGCCCTTGATAGGGGTGGGGGTTAGAGACACCAACCTCCCCGCCCGACCCCACACAGCCAGAGATCCGCATGTAACTTTTAACTCACCCAAAACTTGAGGAATAGCCTACAGTTGACCAGAAGGCTTCCGGATAACACAGTTGACTAACGTGTACTTTGCATGTTATATTATGTACTGTGTTCTTAACAATAAAGGAAGCCAAAGGAAAATGTTAGTAAGAAAATTATGAGGAAGAAAAACTACATTTATAAGGACTTGATGTGTTTATTCCAAGAAATCCACACAGGAAGTGGACGCACGGCGTTCGAACCCGCGCTGTTTGAGGGTCAATCGTGCTATCAAAATGGATGCTAGGCTTGAACAAAACCCAGTGTGTCTCTAAAAGATCTAAAGCTGTCCTGCAGTTTACGTCTCAATAAATGTTAAGAAATAAACTCAGCTGGTTTCGTGTATCAAATCCGCCGTTCAGCGATGAAGTCGCTGGGGAGGGTACAGGAAGGAAGGTTTGCGGCAGAGCTCTGCATCCCCGGGGTGTCCAGGGGGCTTCCCAGGGCCTCCAGTTACTCCTGCTCTGGGTACGACATGTTCCACTGTCCTCAGCCTGGAGACACTGAAATCATCAGAGGAAGGGTGAGTTTTTACTGTTTCTTGGAACTACTTGGAAGGAAGGCAAAATCTTTAAGAGCTAAATCTATGTAACGCCAATTAAAATCTCCAAAGTCATCTTCCACCCATATTCAAATGACTCTGGAAACCCCCTTCTTGGAGGCGCTTTCCTGGAACCGTCCCAGGAGTGGGGACTTCCTTGACATGTCTCTGTTGTGACAGGATCCACTCCCCTTCCCACGCCGCGGGTCCCCGCCTACACGCTGGGGCTGGCCAAGGGCCAGCCTCACCCCCTGGACGACCGAGAACCTGAAACTGGTCAAGACCGTCTGTGCCCCACGTCATCCGTCCCGGACTGCCCGTCGGGACTAGGGGCGGTTTCAGATTAGTCTGTGCAACGTCGCCACGTGTGGTGAGGGATGAGTGGACAGACCAGCTTTTGAATAAGATGGCGACTGGAAGACATAGCTGTGACAGGGCAAGAAATCCAAGAGATATCGTAAACCTAAAAGTGACATTTGGAAAACAAAATGGTTTTGCAATGAACGGTGGAGACATACTGGCATATGGTGTCCAAGGAAAGTTTAGATCTGTACGTACTTCAGGCTAAAACCGGTGGGTTGTCTTCATCACGGCTGCTTCCGGTGACATTACAGAGCGTAGAGCCCAGAGGAATCTCTCACTCCACCCCTGCCCACGGCACCCACTCCAATTTCCACGAAAAAGGGATGAAGACACTGAGGTCTGGACACACGGGCATCATCTAATCATTCACCATCAAACGCAAATTTTTCTGGATTTTTAATCTCTACCTTTCTCTGCCCCATTTTTCCTTTTTTTTTTTTTTTTTTTCTGTTACTACTCATCCCCTTCAATCTTTATCTTTTCACTGGCTGTGCACCTTAGGTCTTCTTTCCCAGCAGCTAGAAGAATAATAACAATAACACTAAGATTTATACAGCACCTATGAAGCTAGGAACTCTTCTGAATGTTTTATTATTCACCACCTCATTTATTCTTCACAGAAGCCCTAGGGAGTAGGTACTGTTATTATCCCATTTTATTATGGAGGAGCAAACTGAGGCAGGTCACTTGCTCAAGACTACTCAAGTGATCAGCAAGAGATCTATTTTTGTATTATTTTTGAAAGATTTTATTTATCTCAGTGAGAGATAGAGAGTGCAAGGGGAGGGTCAGAGAAAGAGAGAGAATCCCAAGCAGACTCCGCACTGAGCATAGAACTCGTTGCAGGGCTCGATCTCATGACTTGGAGATCAGACCTGAGATCAAGCACTGGACGCTTAACCAGCTATGCCACCCAGGTGCCCCAGCAAGATATCTATGATAAAACAGGCAGGCTGCCTCCAGAGAGCTGGATCTTAACAGTTATACACAGTCCTCAACTACTCAATGTTACTGTGTAGTACCCTGGGCCGGCCACTGTGCCGAGTGCTTTATGAACACGCTCTCTCCCTCGTCACAACCACTAAATGAGGTATTTAGTAATATCCTTCCTATTTTACATAGGAGGAGGCTGAGGCGCAAAGAGTTTCAGTAACAGGCCCAAGGTCATACCTCTAGCAAGAATGGCACCCGGGGGGCGCGTGGGGGGCTCAGTGGGTTAAATCCTCTGCCTACAGCTCAGGTCATGATGTCAGGGTCCTGGGATCAAGGCCCGCATCAGGCTCTCTGCTCAGCAGGGAGCCTGCTTCCTCCTCTCTCTCTGCCTGCCTCTCTGCCTACTTGTGATCTCTCTGTCAAATAAATAAATAAAATCTTTTAAAAAAAAAAAAATATATATATATATATATTAAAAAAAAAAAAAGAAAAAAAAAGAATGGCACCCGGTTTTAAACTAGGCCACGGGACTGTGAACTCTGAGCTTCTAAATACCTTCCCACCTTCCTCAACGCGATGCCAAGGACCCTAAGTTTAGAAGGCCCGAGCAACCAGGAGAACTGATGAAGGCAAAGGGCCCTACCTGGCTGGTCTTGAAGTCTACAGTGTCATCTGGCTCAAAAAAGTCTTTAGAAATCTAGGAAATAGGGAAAAATCATCCACAGGTCGCTTCTGTTTTGTGAAAATAAGGCAAGAATTATTTAGCATGTGTCTCTGCAGAGTGATTTTTGCCAGTTTTGGTCATTAAAAATAAAAGCTCAATAGGGTGACTTCCACTTCACATAATTGTGGCCAAAAATAAATCTCTTTTTTAAAAATCCTAAGTAACATCAGTCCTAGGCCTTTGGGTTCTAACTTCTGGGGTAAATCAATATGCACTGTGGAAAAAGTATATGCACAAGAAAATTAACTCAACTATTTGTGATCAAAGATAGTGGGGAAAGCCAAAAATGTCCACAGATAATTGAAAACTCCATTTTAATCATTTTCAAATGCTAATGTCTTTCCACTACCCACTAAGGCTGTTGTTCATCAGGAAAAGAGTGAGACCTACAAGCCTGACCTCTTATCCTTGCCCATGATCTATGCAGAAGGATCCAAATCAGTTCATATTCGCATTACATAGAATCCAAGGATCAGGACATTTGATGGTAACAGAAGAACAGAACTTAAGTGTCCTGAAACATGTCAGATGAATGTTAATTACACTGATAAATCATTTTAAGAGGGAGGACCATATCGAAGTCTCAGGAGATTCCCATCCTAGAAAACAGCAGTACAAGGTTACCTGGTTACAACAGTCACAGTTTCTATTCTCCCTTTTACATATTATTCCTATCAGGAATAATACATGGCCGAAAATGAGCGAAGAAAGAGCCAAAAAAGGAAAATCCTTGTAAAATGATAAAAAGCTAAGCCCATGACCCTCAGCAGAGAACAACCTTTGCCCCACTATCCCCCACCGAGGTCCCCCGTGCATGGTGACTCAACACCTTGCCTCTTGTTTCCTGACCTCTCATCTGGCCTGCTGAGCCCCACGGAACTTTCAGCAGCTCATGACTTAATTCCTACCTGAGTCGGAGGCACGAACGGAGCTCTGACCTGTGGCCTGAGAGACCACCACCACTGACCAGATCCCCTCCTGGATCCAGCCCCTCGGCCCAACAGAGCCACAGAACATCCTTCCCTTTCAGGCAAAGAAAGAGAAGAAAGGCTCTATTTCGACTAAAGGCAGCAGAAAATCAGAACCAAACTGGTCCCACTTATTGGAAGACCCTGCAAATGGCAAGTTTTAAAGACATTCCTGCATTCATTAAAGACTTTTGCAAACGTACACTTGCTCAAGACTATTCTCTCCTTGATGAAGAGTTATGGATTCAGAGAAGGCCAGGGCTCCAGCAAAAGGATTATTAAACAGGACCTCAACCCTGAGTTTGGCTGACTTTTGCAATGTTTTACATGGGATAACTCTTGTTGCTATCCACTTGGGGGTGTCCGACTTGGAGGGCTATTAATATGTAGCCTTTTCTAGCGAATCCGCCTAAGGGATTAGTAACCCCCCAAAAGTTCAGTTGAATATTAACCACATTAACTTTGCCTGCAAAGTACTGCTACACACAAACAGCCCAGGGTGCCTTATGGATGACTTGCTTAACAAAAAACATTCCACGCAGAGCCCCACTGCTGGAAATTTGTATTCCATCAAAGGGGATGCCCTCCCTGCCAGCCCTGGCCAAGGTCCAGAAGAAAGGCCCCAGCGTAGGGTATTCATGATTTCACTCAACTGCCAGAGTTTCTCTGACCTGGCAGACCCCTTTCTTTGCTAGGTCTTACTGCAGGCCACCTCCCCCAAGATTGTTTGAAAAGATGTATCTTACAAGTCAAGACGTTGAACTGCTGTTTGGAAATTTTAAAAATATAAATATATATATTTCCCACTCCAAAGGCCATGTTGTTCATCCCCTTCCCAAAACATACGGTGCCCAGGAACGACTTCCTACCAGCTTTACTAATTCTGGAAAAAAATCACAGAGAACAATCTTGTTACTATCTCTAGCACCCACAAAAAGAATGAATAAAGCTTGAACTCCTATGATAAAGAGAAGAAACGGTCACCGATCTTCCCCCCGATGACAGGCACCCGTGCCGAGAAGATCAGCTGAATTATACCCCTCTCTCCTTACACTCTAATTCTCTGTTACAGGCCTTCTTCAACCCTGACGCGCCTCCCTCGCAGAGGGGATTCGGTGTAATTAGAAATCAAGTGAAATCTTAGGGCCTGGGACCTTTATTTTTTCATAATACTGTACACTTAATTGCCCCTGCCAATTAGCGATGCAATTATGTTGTCTAGAAAGGGAGACACACAATAGATTTTAGTATTTAAACAGGAACTGAAACTTCAAGCAAAGAGCCACAAACCACAGCATTAAACTGGAATTAAAGCCGTGTGTGAAAAGAAAAGGGTTCACTCTTGGCCCACCAGGCAAAAAGAAGCTACCCACGGATCAGAAAGGGGTAACAGCACATGAGGCAAACCCCGGGCTCCTAATTCAGGATGGGATTATGTGAAAACCCCTGGCACAAAAATATGATGGAGGAAAGCAGACAAATAACAATACAGTACACTTGCCCTTTTAAGGGTTAAACACATGAAAGATGCCTTCTCCATCAAGAGTGTCATGTGTGTAATTATGTGTCAATTTAGGCCTTCTCCAATCTTCATGCCAATCAAGGCTTCCTAGACCAATGCCTGATTATTAGAATTGGGGAAATTAGAATCACAACAATCAGGGGTGCCTGGCTGGCCCTATCAGCGGAGCATGTGACTCTAGATCTCAAGGTTGTGAGTTCAAACCCAAGGAGGTAGAGATGATTTAAAAATAAAATAAAATCTTTAAAAAAAGAAGGGGATGCCTGGGTGGCTCAGTGGGTTAAGCCCCTGCCTTCAGCTCAGGTCATGATCCCAGGGTCCTGGGATCGAGCCCCACATCAGGCTCTCTGCTCAGCAGGGAGCCTGCTCCCTCCTCTCTCTCTCTGCCTGCCTCTCTGCCTACTTGTAATCTCCCTCTCTCTCTCTGTCAAATAAATAAATAAAATCTTAAAAAAAAATAAAATAAAAAATAAAAAAAGAAGAATCACAACAATCGACTGATATTTCTCCTAGTTTTCTAGAAATTGTAACAAGAATCACAAAATTTCAAATGATAAGCAGATCTGGCTTCGCCTTTCTCTCTGGATCCCATTCCTACCCCCCTTCACCCGTCTGCTCCATCAGGCATCTACATTTACTTAATATAATCTCTAAAGGGAATCAGATATTACAGAAGAGCATCTTATTTTAGCTTTACGGAAGGAAGAAATCCAGTCTCTATCACCATAACCACTCCAGGAAGAGATCAGGAAAGACTGGAAACAGCCACTGAGGAAACAACCAGAAGAGATATTGCCAACAGACTCTTCTGCTAGGAAGCTATGCAGAAAATAGACTAAGAGAACCCACATTGGAGGCAGAAATTTACTCATACTTGCAGAAAACCATGGCTGGTAGACACAGCCCAACACTCCTTTTGAGGACAGACTCATCAAGATTTGACGCCAAGTTCAGAAGAGGCCCGCGCTTTGCCTGTTTAGCTGAATCTGCAAAACTGAGAACCCCTCGTGGAAATAATTCCTCCCAGGAGGAGGGGGAGAGAGACTTCTGAGTTTAATTTCGGGTTGTTAGGAACGGCAAATTTATGAGTTAGCCACCAGTATTTCTCTCCAAATATACAAGCAGTTTTTTCTGACAATAAAAAAGTAGGAAAAAATATTTTTTCCATTTCTGGAAATAAGCACAAAATAGCAAAAAAAAAAAAGAAGGAAGGAAGGAAAGAAAGAAAGAAAGAAAGAAAGAAAGAAAGAAAGAGAAGAGAAGAGAAGAGAAGAGAAGAGAAGAGAAGAGAAGAGAAGAGAAGAGAAGAAAAGAAACCTACATGTAGTTAATGGGTTTGTGCGCAGGCCATATACCTAATTACATGTATCCATGGGCATTAGTTCTTCAGTAGAATTTGTTGAAGACTCTGATTAGCCTCTCTCTGCCTTCTGCTTGAACTGAAAGAGCCTCAACTATTTTTCTAGCCCTTGCCTTAAAAAAAAATATGAAGTGTTGGCACCCTATGCCCCCACTTTCTGAAAGGCAAGGGTTGCACCAAAAGCCATATTAACCGTCCCTATACTACAACACCGGGACCTTCAGCAAAAGATTTGCTTTCCATTCCCTCTTTAATTCAAAAGTAATTGCCCATCACTAGAACTCAGAGTTTAAAACGAGTTCTCTAAAAAACTCAAAAAAAGAAGAAAAAAAAAAGAAAGAAAGAAAGAAAAAAAGAAGAAGAAATTAATTCTAACCCTTACCTTTGGCACCTTATAAGACTTTTTTGGCCATGACTTACCTGTATAAATAGAAAGAACTAATTTACAACAGAAATGCCCATGGGCGACCGTGTACTGGCTAATGAAGTGTTCAGCTTTTGCATGATTAACCAGCTGGTGGGGGTAGTGTAAAAAGCAGAGGGCATAAAATAATAAGAAAAATTGATTAGCAGCCGTCTTTTAAAGTAGTCCATGAAAAATTCCTTTTTTTATCTGGGCTAGCTTAGAAACTGACTGCAAGGGATGATAAACTTGAATGAGTCGCCAGGAAACTGAGCAGGTCCCATGACAGCTGCTTGTGTCTTCAAAATTCACTCCACGGGGAGGGTCAGGGAAGAGAAGAAAAGACACCAGACTGCTTCCAAACTGACCAGCTTACAGGACAGGTCCTGCCACTTGTCATTAAGTTAATTTTCTAATATATTACGAAACACGTTACATAAAGTTGAAAACTATGACTGGGCTTTCTGTCCATTCAATTTTCTCTCTGGAGCACTCTGCTAGACCACACTTGGCTTTAACTACCGCCAGACCAATTCATTAAGAAAAAAGGGTATAGTCTTGAGCCAGAATATTTATACACTTGACTCAGAAACAATCTATTCTAAGGGACATTTCCCCAAGCTAAATGTACTACAGGGCTTTCCTATTCATAAAATTCTTTAGCTGGTCTGTAACTCCCTTAAGTGGAGAGAAAAGGAGTCAGGTCCAAAAAAGAAAAATGCACACTGACCAAAAAGAAAGAAAATGCCCGGGGAAAGGCAAGGGTTTGTGCTACTTCTAAAGCAACGAAACTTCTCTTTCTTCCATTTACTCTGATTACACAACCAATATTTACTCAGCTTACTCCTTCCTTTCGCACGAGGGGCAAGCATTTCCCAGGCAAAGAAAAGAGAACCGCCAGCAGTCAGTATCCTTTCCATCACAGCAGACGCAAGGCCCCAGATCCGACCCTTTATCTAGGAGGCTGCCTGGGTTCAAGAGACAGTAAGATGGTCCAGAGGCAGGACCCCATAAAGACAGACAGACAGACAGACAGACACACACACACACACACACACACACACACACACACACACACACACACAAGCATGCACCCACGTATTCTCATCTGCCTATCTATTCAGGTGATCAAAACACAGGTCTTCCCTTCCCTTCACTTCCTCTATGGCCACAGACAACCCCCTTTCTCCCAGGCAACCTCTCACATGTTTGCCGCAGATCACCAATGATACCTAACACTGGGCTCTGCAGAGGTAAACACATCACCGTGACCAGCGTATCCACCACTTTCCTGCTGAACCCCAGGCACAGGGTCATCAATGACAATTTTAGAGAAGTGAGAGACCTCCTGGTGGGGTGGGAAGGCCCCTGGCAGGTCCAGAAACCTGAGTCCTAGCACCAGGTCCACTGCTAAACTTTGCTGTGTGACCTTGGGCCAACTACTTAGCCTTTCTGATCCTCAGCTTCCTCGTTTACAAAATTCAGTGTGAAACTAGATGATCTCTAAACCATCTTCTGGTTCTAAGATCTTCCTTTTTTGTTTGGTTTGGTTTTGTGCCTGTGCTCATTGAAGCGATAAAAGACTTAAGGAGAAGGGCCGGATATTTGTCACATTATACGTTAAGAAGTTGCCCCAGCGTTGTGCCATCCAACATGGGGCCCCCAGCCGTATATCTGTAGCCATTACATACTTGAAATGTGGCTAGTCTGGATTTCCAGGATTTAGGATCCAAACATGCAAATGCCTCATGAATAATTTTTATACTGGTTACATGTTGAAATGGTAATATTTAGGACATTCTGGGTAAAATCAAATGCATTATTAAAATTCAATTTACCTTAACTATTTTTTATAACGTTGCTACTAAAAACTTTAAAATAAAAAAAAAGTGACTCACATTATATTTCTTTGGACAGCAATGCTCTACAGGGGAGTTTGGCTTAGAGGCCAAAATCTGGTCCACAGCCTATTTTTATAGACCCTGAAAACTACAAAGAGTTTTTACATTTTCAAAGAGTTGTTTTTAAAAGAGAGAGAGACCGTGTTATGGAGACTATGTGTGGCCAGCAAAGGCTAAAATATTTACTAACCTGCCCTTTATAGAAAAAGGCTGCCAACCTTCCCTCACTCCTGTCCTCACAGGGTTGGGTGCTTCAGTAAAACTCCACTCTTGAATGCAGTGCCAGACAAATTATGTTTGGACAGAATTCCCCCACCAATCTCCATATTTCCACCATGTCCTAAATGGGGTGGAGAGAATATGAGGAAAATTCTAGAAGATGGAAAGGATAGTCCAGACTCACTGCTGCTTTTCAGTTTCCCTCTTAACATAGCTGAGCATGAAGAAACTTAGCTTGTAAGGAAAAATATGACAACTTTAACCTAATGATGTACTTTTTTTTTTTTTTTGCCAAATTCAGTGTGACCAACCACCTCTGTCTGCCCAGGACTGAGAGGTGTTCTGGAGTTCGAAGCATTCCCATGCTAACGTGCAAAGAGCAGGACCATCCTGGGCAAACTAGGAAGAGTCAGTCACTTTAAATTTTACCAATGAAAACTACCATGTTACATGAAAAAAATGCAATGCCTACCCCACGTTTTTCTAGAGACATACCCTCTTAAACGAAGCTGCACCCTGAATTTTGTCTCTGCTACTTTCATTGTCTTTTAATTACAGAAAATTAAATTTTCAGTAAATTGACCATTCAGTTCTTTCATTTTATGATCTTGAATCAAATCTCTTATCCTCACCAGACCACGTTTTCCTCTGTAAAATATCTTGAGTGGATGGTGAATTTTTTTCCAGTGACCTCTGTTGGAGAATAAAACAGCAAACTTTGAGAACCTTGAGGGAAATGAGGATTCTCAATTCAGGATTCCTGTTCAATTCAGGACCACTGGACAACTACCATCAATAGGATGGAATTTTCTGTGCTTTAAATTATTCAACACTATAATTGCTTGAGCTGGAGATAAATTAGAACCCAACAAGGTTCAATTTCCAAATTAAAGGGTATATAAATGATACTTCAAACCCAGAAAAGTTCTATATCTCATACATATGACCACAAATGGTGATATTTTATTATTACTTGTTTCACTATTTGGGGGTGATTGTTTCCACAATCATGGATGAAACGATAGTACATGTCACTTTCGCAAACAAATGAAACTTCGGAGCGGAATCCCATTCTCCCCAACGGCCTGGAAATGTTCTCATTGTTTGGGAGAAGACAGTGTCATTCATTGCATATTAAACATACACTCTCTCTCTGTTTCATTGGGGATGCTCTATTGTGCAATAATTGGTCCCCATTGTTACATGCACAATTTGGCTGCTCAGATATAAAAGTAAAACCTCTTAAATAGCTATCTCCACTGATAGCCTTAGGCATAGACGGTCCCCCGTGGCCACCAGCCTGCAGCAACCCATGACTAAGACTTATGGCAGCGAGGGGTAAATGAAAAGGGGGTGCACCTGTAATCTTTGATTTATATTAGAAAAAGCACCCCCTGAAACCTCATTAGCAATGGCTCAGTGCTGTATCCGGTCCCCAGCAAGGACCTTTTGCTCAGAGTGCAGCTTGATGGAGGAGGCGCAGGGAGTGGCCCACATGCCCAGGACAGAAGGAGGATGGTGCAAGAGAACCATTCCTGCAGGGTCCTGGCCCTTCTCCCCACAGGAGCATCTGTCCCCCTCTCTGTAGCGCCTCCCCCCCACTCCGCATGTGACACCCAAGTGCTCCAAGTCCCCGGGGCCATTCCCCCACGGAGCTCCGGGTGTCCTCCCAGCCCTTCGAGCCAAGACGGCCTCTGAATACTGAGGACATTCCTGTTTCTCCCATATTACTGAAATCCTCCCTTTTCAACTCTGAAATCCTTTAATGTCAAAGTCTGACTTTGAATTTTTTTTTTATTGTTTCCACACTTATCTTTTTGAAATGTCTTTGTTCCCCTTGGTCTGTCTCAAACCCTGCCACTCCTGACTCTGAAGTCCCGATCGGCCTGAGGGGACTTTTCTCCCCAATTCGGCTTAGTCCTGTGAACCACTGGGGGACCTGGCACTCTGTAGTAAGCGTCACGCTGGCCACAGAGCAATTAAATGCATTGTCCCGCCGTCCGGGTGCTGACATCTGAACCACTGGGACAATCGTGGCGTCCCCCCGAGACAAAAGCCAACTTGCTCCCACAAAACCTTCTAACGCAGGTGGACAAAGATGGGAGCCAGCCGAAGGCATGGGAGCAAGGGGAGTCAGCCCTCTCCTCCTCTCGGGTGGCGCTCAGGGCTCTATAAGCACAGAGCAGGAGCCAGAATTCAGAGTGCCCTGCATAACAGCGGGCTCACTGTGTGCTTCCTGGGACTTTAATAACATGGAGGAGCTGTTGGCAAGCAACCCAGAATGAACAGCCCACCATAAACAGGAGCGTCAAGAATGAGGATTCCCTTCGTTGTATGGAAAAAATGGGAAGTAACATCTTCTATCTACAAATTAGTTTGGTTTCTTAAAATTTTTAATTCAAATTCAATTTAGTTAAGATATACTGTATTATTAGTTTCAGGGGCAGAATTTAGTGATTCATCAGGTGCATATAACACCCAGTGATCGTTCCATCGCGTGCTCTCCTTAATGCCCATCTCCCGGTTACCCCATCCCCTGACCCGCCTCCCCTCCAACAGCCCTGTTTGTTTCCTAGAGTTAAGCGTCTCTTATGGTTTGCCTCCCTCTCTATTTCCGAGTTTATTTTTCTTTCCCTTCCCCTATGTTAAATTACTTTGTTGTTGTTTTTTTTAACACATTCCAAGTATTTGAAAAGGTTTTCTAGTTCAATGGGAGAGTGTCCTTGTCAATGGGAAGACCACACAGAGCAGGCTAGTCCTGAGTTTAAATCCCTGTGGTGCGACTTTGGCCGGCTCACTGAACGTGCCTGGGTCTCAATTTCGTCACTATTGAAGTGGGACTAGTAATATCTACCTCATTCGGATTGCCTGGACAGTTAAATGGGTGATCTATAAAAAGTGTTTCGTGCACCTGAAATGAAGATGATGTTATGTGTCAATTATATCTCAATTTTCAAAAAGGCATTTGGCAAAATGCTAAGGCACTTTTAAAATAAGGAATGGCCACTGTCGTTACTACCAGTCCGGTAGGCGTCTGAGGGGAAGTTGAGGTATGGGGCCAGGGTTACTCAGCGTGCCCAACCAGAAGCAGGCCTGCACAGGATCTTGAGACAGTTTTCTCCACAAAGCCGCCCCTTCAAAGATCTCCGATCCCAGAACTGAGATTCACGGAGAAGAAAACTCGCTAGGCCCTGAAATATTTAACAGGATGTTTAGATTTAATACAAAAGTCAAAAACTTGACTGAAGTTAAAACTGGTGACTGTGAGAAAATGTAAGGTAGAGGCAGAGCTATTCCAAAGAAAGGCTGAAGTACATCTCAGAACTTAAAGATCGAAAACTCTCCCTAGTAGCCCCCGTCACACTGGAGCTTCTGCCCACGGGCCACACCCCATGATTAACAGTATCCGACCCGGAGTCAACCAGTCAGCACCACGGTATTTCTTCTCCCACGCCCACCCTGCTCTCTCCAGCTCTCTTCAAGCAATGCCAGGCCTGTGAGCTGAGCAGCATCCCCTCCTTGAATCCCAGCTGGAAAACAAAGTCCACTGGAAAAGACTCCTCCTCCTCCAAGGTCAAAGAAATCACTTCCAGGCTGCTTGCCTCTAGGCCGCAGGCTAAGCATGTTCGGTAGACACCGGGTGAGGTATTGAACAAATGCCTCCGGGCAGCGGACTCTGCCCCCCAGTGACAAATATTCCGCTCCCCGTTTTACATCTGGTCTCCTGAGATTCATCCCAAACACCCCGATGGGGAGGTAGTTAACAGTCCCCCCTCCACCTTCTTTTAAGAGTATTTTCACAACTCCACAAGTTTTGTTTTGTTTTTCGATTTAACTAAATCTAGTGTGAGTTCCCTTTTCAAAGACTTTACACACACAAGCTTTACCCTATCAATTTTTTTTTAAGATTGTATTTATTTATTTGACAGAGAGAGAGAGAGAGAGAGATCACAAGTAGGCAGAGAGGCAGGCAGAAAGAGAGAGGGAAGCAGGCTCCCCGCTGAGCAGGGAGCCCGATGTGGGGCTCGATTCCAGGACCCTGAGATCGTGACCTGAGCCGGAGGCAGAGGCTTAACCCACTGAGCCACCCAGATGCCCTACTCCATCAATTTCACAAACTTTTAATGTGTTCTCACACGGCAACTTTGTATGTTCTTTTCCTGCACCATGAATGTAAGCTCCTACAATCCGAAGACTATTGCTTTTTTAAATTTTTTAATTATTATTATTTTTTACTTTTTAGCCCTGTCTCAATGCCTCCTGAATAGGAATATTCTCTAACCAGTGATCAATATGACTCTACCAACTCTGTCTGAATCTCTGTAGCCTGGGCCCAATGGGAACTCAGATCAACTACAGATAAACTACACACACACACACACACAACACAACACTCACAGGAGATGAGGAGGGAGAGAGAGAGTAAGGATGACAAGAGGTACTAGTTTAATTTCAATATGTAGTGACATCTCCCATAACACACATATTCAGCTTCACACTTTTGGCCTCTATGTCATAAGAACTATGACACTATTTTCCTTTAAAATTTCAGACTAGTGGTCTCAAAGTGAGTTATAGAAGTAGCAAATGAATACATTTTTTGGACTGGTCATGGAAGAAGAAAGTCCCTGAACTGGTGACTTCCAATTCTGTCTCTTCAGCAGCTTGGCTGAGAAAGTTCTGAAATCACTGTCTTGTCTACGGTCGGTTGAAGAAGAAAACTGAGAGGACATCGTGTTATCTTGACACTCCCTTTTTCTTGCTTTCCACATTCACCTGCCCTCTAACTGGAATTTTCTCATTCTTTTCAAATTATTCATCCTGTTACTGTGGGGTTTAATAAATGGAGCTGTTGCTTTAGTTAAACTTTCACGGCAGTGAGTTAGCAATCAAAAATCTTTTTTTTTTTATCAACTGATGACAGTCTTAGTTTTGAAATATTTCAGGATTTTTCCATCAATAATTAATTTTTTTTTCTGTGAAATATCTTCACAAGGCTAGTACACCTTTTACCTTTAAAAAGAAATCCTGAGAAGGGAGCACCTGGGTGGCTCAGTCGTTGGGTGTCTGCCTTCAGCTCAGGTCACGATCCCAGGGTCCTGGGATGGAGCCCCCCATCCAGCTCCCTGCTCAGCCTCCCCAGCTCCCCCTGCTTGTATTCCCTCTCTCGCTGTCTCTCTCTCTTTCTGTCAAATAAATAAATAAAATCTTAAAAAAAATCCTGAGATGGTTTGTTCTGATGATGAGAAAACTGTGCATTAGGGAGCTCAGGTAATTCTGTTCAAGGGAACACACACCATGAGCATGTGTTTGGCTTGGGATTCAGACCAACCTAATTTGACTCCAGACTCTACTCCCTATATCTGTGCGAGGTACACAGTGGTGCCTAATAGATGCTGTCGGCCCTACTCCACTGAACCCAAAGGGAGGCTCAGAAATTTGCTAGGCTTAAAGGAAAGACATACCAGATCAAATACTTCAATACTAAGCTTTATTTGTAGCTTCTGGCAATACATCCCACTGCCCTAGGCTGCATGCAGACCCTCCCTTCTGCACTGAGCACCCTCCACAGCTGGATAATCTCCTGTATTAGTTCATGCCCTCCCCCTCGATCTTGACTTAAAAAACTCTGTAGAGAGTAAATGCTCAGTAAAAGCAGGAAAATTTTCTCATTTTTAAATAAAAAAAATGAAATCCCAAAGACCCAGGGATCTCTAGCTAAGAGGCCCCACAGTCAGAAACACTGAAAAAAGATCATAGCTGACACCACAGTTGGTGAAAGTAACAGCCTACAAGCTGTGCCAACAGCCCTTTTTCCTCACTGAGTCCCTCCATCACTCTTCTGATACAAGACAGCAAATACATTCAATCCTTTAAACATCCATTGCAAGTTGGTGTAAAGGTAGTACATTTGTAAGAGTTGAAAGAATGTCTACATACGCAATCACACACATACACACGCATCCATCGGTATAGAGCATGGTTCATGGTCTGGAAAGGACGAGACTCGGTAGAGACTTAAAATAGTCATTTAATCTAATTGATCTCGGGTGTAACAGCAAAGAAGCTAGCTATGTCCAGATTAGATCTGAGAAGATTTTCCATCTTTCACGTGTCTGGGAAAAATCAGCCTCCATGACAAGCCCAGCATCAAGAGCGTTTGTTTATTGTTTCTACTTTGTTTCCTCCCGGGAACATTAAGTGGTCTTGGATAGTGGAGAGTAAACAGGCATCTGACTGTCACCCTCCCAGCTGGCGGACTCAAGTGTCACAGCTCAGGCCCACACCTGCTTGGTTTCCTACAGAATCTCCACTTTAATTAGAATTAGATATTGGTCTGTGAGTCTGTGTTCTAATTTTACTTCTTATTTTAAATCTTGCTTTGGCATGCAATATCTTTTTTACATTCTTTGAAGGGAATAACTATGCTTGTCCCAAGAAATCATCAAGATTCTATTCAAAGCAGTGCACCCAGTGGGTTCTCCACTGACATTTTATGATCTGGAATCAGCGAGAACAGGGCAGCGTTCTATCGTTCAACCACACGGCTGTCATCTTTTTGATGATCCCTGATAGCATTCCATTTCAGTCTGCAAGAAACCATCACTTCCCTAGGTGGGCTCATTCTAACCACAGATATGTATTTCTGCTTTGATAAAATGTAGAATTATTTATATTATGGATAGCTCTCCCTATTTGTTTTTCTTGAATCACTCAGCTATACAGTATGCTGAATGACATATAAATATAGAAATTATGGAAATAGAGAAAGCATTTTATCCAATGCAGATCCTGAGTTGCTAAAATTAGTTGCTAAAATTTCTCTCTAGGGTGTCATTGAAAATCTAACCTTGTCCCAAATAACTGACCACCAATTTCTTTGATTCCCAAGAAAGGAGCGAGCCCTGCAGTGTGACGCAGGCCAAAGCAATTGCTGGATGGGCTGGAGGCCTCCATGTGGGGGAGAAGTAAAGAAAACATTCACGCACACACACACACACACACACGCTCATGCACACACGTGCACAGAGGCACACAGCCTGCACTGTGGCATCCAGGAAGAATAAGAGAAGGCACAAACGGAGGGACTCCGCCACCCCCTCCACCCCCATTTTCTGTGCCAGCACAGCCCATTCCAAAATGATAAACATGCACTACTGATGCAGGTGTTTGTAAACAAGTAAGTTTGGAGAGGTTTCTAATTATAAGCTGTCACCGCTAAAATTAGAAAGTTGATCTGTTAAAAAAAAAAACAAAAAACCTCTCCGAAAGGGTTTATTTAAATGAGAGCAGCCAGGAAGCTCTGATTTGGCAAGGACTGATGAGCTCTGGTGGCACAGCCAAGGAACGGCTGCTTGTCAACTCTCCCCCTGGACTGTGAGGTGGGCTTCCAAAGTTCCCAGCGAAGAAAGCCACGACTTCCATCCATTGTCATGGTATGCCCCCACCTTCTCTAGAATGGTGTATTAGTCACTCGGTTTCCTGATCTCTCCCCCTGCTTCCTCAAAAATACCATCTCATAAATTCCTATTTCTCCTTTTGCTCCCAGCTCTAGTTCAAAGGCAATGCCAAACATTAAGCATTTCTTGCCATTCACAAGCAAACGTGCATAAACGAACACTCCGTAATAACCTATGCACAGATGCTCAGGTCCCAACATCCATCAGAAAACTCAGCAAAGAAGACACTTCATGCGTCTTCTGGGCAATCACTAAACTTTCCACTCCTGGACACAGCAAAGTGAACACCCTCACTGGCCGCAGCTAAATTGGGCCTCAAAGACACTTTCCATAAATGGAAAGAAGGAAGCTGGGTTCAGCTGCAGAGAGAGGAAGGTACTCTCTCTCTCTTCCATTTACACAAACGATATAAAATCACCAGACGCCACCCGAAAAGTCTGTGTCATTTTCAAAACCTATCCATAATAAATGAACATTACATAACTTATCTCTAGTTAACCAAAATTCTCAGCCGTACTTCCTGAAATGAAGCACATCACTGCTGACCCTTTTCAGTCTTACGAGAGCCAATAAAGAATCTCATGACAACAGTGTTCCTCCATACTTTTATTCAAGAGCCATTATCTTAAACCAGAGTCTTAAATTTAGCTATTTTTGTTCTTATTTTCATTACTCTCATACTGAGCCACCTTCTCAGGATAAGAGGCAGAAGAATTAGCTTTATTTACACCCACATCCTGGCTCTTAAAAACACATAGATGGTAGTTTAAGTCATATTTCTAGAGACAAAGCGCTAATGTTTTTTTTTTTTTTTTTTTTAAAGCTAATGTTCTTATGTTCTTTATATAGATTGTGCCCGCATGGGAACAAGACAAAAACTAAGAACCTAAAGTGGAGAGCTAGAGATCAATTGTCTGGAGTTGCAGAAAATAGGGATAATAATCTTTGCTGGATATTCACCCACATGCATATCAGCAACAGCTGCAATCTCTTCCCTACACTCACACCATCACCCAGAGTTCTAAACCACCACCACCACCACAACAAAAAACAGCTACCAGACTCAAATTTTACCTTTCTCTCTCTTCAATTTCTAGAAAAGACACCAGTAACATTTAAATAGCCAAAGGCCAAAAAAAGGGGGTGGGGAAGAAACCAGCTACGGACCCTTTGACTATTGCACCCTGGATAATCTGTCTTTAAGACAAGACTTAGTCAATTCTCTGAATAAAGCAACCATCACCTCTCAGAGGAACTGGGGAGCAAACCTTGAAATGCGGAAGCTCAAGACATTCCCTCCTCCTCCACAGGATGACCAAGAGATTGTCCTGAAATCATTGTCTGCTGACTACCTTCCCCTTTGGCTGCATGGGAATCCCTAACCAGATTGGCCTCTGTGATTAGACCCTTGAACACTATCCCTGCTGATACCCAAGGGTCTGTGGTTTACCTAACTTTCTCAAACATGGGACCCTTCTCACCAGCAGCTGGCCCTCAATTCTATTAATTAACTATAGGACTATCCTAGAAAGATCTGCGAAATGACTCGATCCCATCCCACTCCAAGTTCATTCTATACAAAATCATGTGGCCCCTTCCTGGATATCTTTAATCCACTTTGTTCGTTCCTAATATAATCCACATACTCCCTATTCCAAACCTCACCCATACACCCCAAATCCCTCTTCTGACCTCCAGCTTGTATTACAGACAAGACATAAGGCACAAAAGAGCTCCAGATAACTTATAAAAAGACATACAATCATGGACTATAATTAACACATAAAATCCCAGGCCATTTTCATATTTTCTCACTGGCACTTTTAAAAAAAACAAAAAAGAATCCCAGCTCCATGGGAAAATGGACTTCCTGCTGAAAGCCTCAGCAAAACAGCCACCAGAATAATTCACTGGCACTGGGTTATTAAAATCCCTGACAGGTATTACTTAACATGTTGGAAAATGATTCAGGCACATGTGTACACATAGATCTACCTTCTGTGTTTGTAGCGCTCACACACACACACACACGCTCACTCACATTTTTACTAAGTACTCATTAAGCTATCTGAGATATTAAAACTAATCATGGCAGTTTTCCTTTAATGTTATCCTCAGCATAAAAAGAAATGAGCCCATTGTCATTTATTTCAAAATCATTCTTTATAAAAAATAGCTAATCTCCAAAAGCACACCTGGTTTATTGAAGTGAATACAAAGATGCAGCATATAGCCTTAATGCTCAGCTGGGAGAATATATTTTTTAAATGAGCATTTGTTAGGGCTTTATTTGCAAATGCAAAACTATCCAAGGCACTCTTTGTGCATGTAGGGATTTTTCATTTCAAAAACCACATTAATATAGGAGGATTCACATCAAACACTAACAGCAACAAAGAAAATTAACCCCTGCAGGACTGGAAAAAAAAAAACATAATACCTGGTTGGAGGACATACAAAACCCAGGAAACTATTGACATGACCCTGAAGGGCCTCTGGTAGGCATTTTTAACATAATACTGTTCCAGCAAAACCTCCTGACTCATATATTTAGAGTGCAAGTTTCTACAAATTTGACTCAGGTCTTAAATTGGCACAGAAGGGAGAAGTGCTGGGTTAAATATTAGAAAGAAAAGATCACCCATTAACCACACTTGGGAACTTCCAAAGGAAAATAATGGCACGTCTAGCACTTTCCCTAGTCTTCTGAGATGGCCAGTCTCCATGAGGAGGCACGAGGTTGCCCCAGTTGCCAAGGATGGATATTGGAAGGCTTTCACAACGAGGCCATGTGGGAAGGAGTGTGTGGCTCTTGGCCATGTTAGTTGGGTGTTTCCTAGCTACGATGGCAGGTGTCATTTCTTTTTCCATTTGATCAGGGAATGTAATACATGTTCAAAACAATTTTCACCCAACTGGCCAGAGATGTTAAAACCCAATCCTGAAAGAATCCCTTTGCCACTTTCCCTCCAAAGTACACTCTCCTATCCTGCCTTGATTCTTTTGAAATATAGAATTTTCACCCAAAAGTCTTAGGTCTGTTTGACTCTTCACTTTCCTGTATTTAAAAATAAAATTAAAATATACATTTGGTATATACTGAGATACTTTTCCATTAGGGATCTAAAGAAAAATAAAATAATTCTGCTAAATAGCAAGATGAACACACAAGGCTGGCATTTCCAGTGCTGGAAATGGTAATGTTTACGGAGCTTGTTGTGATCTGAAAGGGTTAAGGCACGTCTTCACTAAAAGGAGTTACGACAGGAACCGCTGACATCCTGTGCTGTGCATTCCTTTACAAATCAAATCTAAAATTAGTGCTAACTTTCTCTACTTATATCCCAAATGGATATTAGCATAATAATTGGAGTGCTTTTTTGTGTTTTTTTCTACCTTTTAATTTTATATCCACATAGCATCCAGCACAGTAACTAACACAAAAGAGATGATCAATACATAGGTTTTGAATCAACTGCATGAATCAACTGCTGGCACTAGGGTCAGGGAAGTCATGCTAGACAAGCATACCATAATATGTTACTAGCTCCTTGGCTTAAAACCCTTCAGTGGCTCTCCATTACCCTCCTTTAATAAAGCACAAACATCTTCTGCTTATTTAGCTCCTACCTACATTTCTAGCCTCATCGCTCAGCAACATTTTTGCAAGTGTTGGGGGACTAGAGTAACAACAGAAGTAAAATAGAATTTTGAGAGTAAAATCTTAAGAGCAACAAAACATGGGATCAGAAGAGAGAGATATGCAACATCATTGGAATGAGACAAAATTAATCCCTAGTTGATAAGATGTGCTGTAAACTGACTGAATGTACTAATTTATGTAAATGAAGGCTGTGTCCTTCAGAGAGGAGGCAGAGTGGTGAGGCATGGGATGAGGCATGGAGAAAGAGTACTACTCAATACACTCACTCATCCTCTGGTCTCACTGGTAAGCCTCTGCCTACAGTGTGATGGTTGCATCGAACTATCTACCGTTTGGTTAATCTCGTTATCACTCCTCTAATTTTCTACTTACCCACCAATCTTACAGTTATGATGTGATTTCCTTTACAAATATTCATATTTGAGCTATACACGTGTACATTCTACTGACTACTCTCTACTTCGATGTCTCCCAAAAACTTTAAATGCTGCACGTCAAAAAGCGGTCTAGTCCCCTCAACCAATTCTTTTTCCAATGTTCTGTGTCTTAGCAAGTGGCACTGCCATCCATCCACACAAACCAGAAACCTTGAGATTCTCACATTTGATCAATTCACCTTATTTCAAGCACCAACTACGATCAATCCTAACATCTAGATATGTTTCTAAGATTTATTTATTTATTATTTGACATAGAGAGAGAGAGAGATCACAAGTAGGCAGAGAGGCAGGCAGAGAGAGGAGGAAGCAGGTTCCCTGCTGAGCAGGGAGCCCGATGCGGGACTCGATCCCAGGACCCTGAGATCATGACCTGAGCCGAAGGCAGAGGCTTTAACCCACTGAGCCACCCAGGCGCCTAGATATGTTTCTAATTCATTAATTTCTCTCTATCTCTATTGTCATCCCCCAAGTCCAAGTTATAAATATCTCTCAGGAGACCCTGTTCCTACTTTTAACAGGGAGAGTATTTTGGAAATAGTAAATCATAATCCTTTGCACCTATCAACTTCCACAGATGAGCATGAGGATAACTGTCCCAGTGGGAGAAGGAGATGGAAATGACCCAGTAGAAAGAGCATACTTCTTAGCCTTGAGTCTCAAAGCTGATTTGCATGACCTCTGTTGATAGAAGACTCAAAAGTTAAGCCTTGGAGAATACAAGAAAGGGAATTCTCAATTCCATAGCAAGATCTTGGGCTTGTATACTAGATTTTTGTGTTTGACTACAACCCAAGAAAGAGAGAGTGAAGAAAATGCAACTTGGGAGAAAAAATCTAGGAAACCTTTCCAGCCCAGTGTATCAGGGAGGAAGACCAGAGACAGAGACAGCAGTAGCAGAGACCGTGAAATATGTGTCTTGACTCACTTCTCTGGAGTGAAGCGCTGGAGCAGGTAGGTATCTCCACTTCTTGTTTAGGACCATCTTGCGGGGTGGTCCCCAACTCCCAACCTGGAGCAACCCAGCAGAATGTAAGTTGAGAGAAACATGGGTAAGCAGAGAGGAAGACAGAGTCTAGTGACCTATTGCTCCTTTGGCTTCAGTGAGATACGGAAGTACAGAAGGTCTGGTGCATCCTGGGAAGGGACATGGGCAGCCATAGATGGTGCTGGCTAGGGAGCCTACTAGGATCCAGGGCTGGGAGGTGGTGGGTACCATACTGGAGTCTAGATGGAACACTGAGCCAGACTTCAGTCATGATGCCACAATGCCAGAGAGAGCTCAGGGGCAAAAGAGGCAGTGAAGAGGACCCAGGCCCCAACGGAGTAAAATACAACAGACAGTGAGTTCATCTGGCAGAGTCAGCAGCAACCAGGTGAACAATAAGCTATGACTCCTATAGACGACAGTAGTTAAGAACCCAGAAAGTCAGGCGCCTGGGTGGCTCAGTGGGTTAAAGCCTCTGCTTTCGGCTCAGGTCATGATCTCAGGGTCCTGGGATTGAGGCCTGCATCGGGCTCCCTGCTCAGCGAGCAGCCTGCTTCTTCCTCTCTCTCTCTGCCTGCCTCTCTGCCTCCTTGTGATCTCTCTCCCTCTGTGAAATAAATAAATAAAATCTTTAAAAAAAAAAAGGTATTAAGAACCCAGAAAGTCACCTTGACAAAGACCCATATGCAAATACCAGGCACTGGAAGCTCTCCCATTCCACCAGGCCATCTTGGGGAGGAGACAGGGTAGATAACTCTGACTAAGCACTTACCTGGACCATTTTACATGAAAGGAAATGATTTAAAACTGGAAGAGATTAGGGTATGAAGTATTTCCTCTGCTACTCACTAAGAATAGAAGCTTCCAGTGTAAGTAAATTTTCTGCCTGCAACACACACTGCTCCTCCTGCTATCTGCTATCAAGATGTAGCCAAAATGGTGTTTTGACAATGGGTATCTAATTAAGCCATGCGGACTATGAAAACCTTTCCAAGGTTTTCTCCTGCCCATTGGATAGAGACCAAAATCCTTAATGTGGCCAATAAGCCCTTCCTATCAGTCCTTCCTATGCTCTCCACCACCACCTCCTGCTTCATCCAGTTCCCCTCCCACTTCAGTGCACTATTCTCTAATCAAAATAATGGTCTGCAGAATTTCTTAAGCTTGCATACTCTCAGCCTATATTATTACCACCAAAGTCCCTCCCCCACTATAAATCCTATTCATCCTTTAAGTCAGAATTTATTTTTTCTTCAGGCAAGCTTCCTCTGACTACAATTTTTACCCCTGATAAATTCAAGATTACATTTAAAAAAAAAAAAAAAACTAATTTCATGACATCAGGAGTTCCCAGAGCCTTTATGCTGCCATTGTGGGTCTCCAAGAAGCAGGAAGGAACATGCACCATTTCCTAAACCTTTCTACCTGGAACACTTGGATCTGTCTCAGAGAATCAGTACGTTCAAGAAAGCGCTAGGTAAATGCTGACTCATGAGATTCACAGAACCAAGAATCGTGTCTCTTCGAAGAAAAGAGAATAACTAAAGTTGGGAAGCCTTCTTAGAGAAGAGAAGAAAAACTTTTCCCATGGTGGGAAAATTCCCATGTTGGCTCTCTCTCTGGAGGAGGTGATAAATATAGGTAATAGAGCATGGGAGGAAAGAAAATAACTGGTGTGCCCGATGGCCCCATCAAGAAGATCCAGAGGTGCCCATGTAGGGCATTCATGATCTTCCCACTGTCTACTGCCCTGCCCCCAATTCCACGGCCCCTGGCTGCAGCCTAAGCTCCAAGCACGTTCTTCTCAAGCCACAGGCTGCACTAGAATGGGTTCCAATGCAGGGAGACCAGCCAGTGACCCTCATGAGAAGTCAACAACAGCTATTCTAACAACCAGAAGGCAGAAGCCACAAGGAAAGAAAGGAAGGCAGAATGGGGCGGAAAGGGAAATGGAAGCTGGTCTTCTCTGCTCCCACTTGTGAAGACCGTATCTTCTAGGAAAGAGGTGACATCATTCTGGATAAGCAGAATAAGTAAATCTACAAATAGCAGAAATATAAGAAAACTTCCATCAGAAGATTTATGGCATTATCCACATGGAGCAAACTTCACTGTAAGTTAGATGTGCCTGAACCCCATTCAAGGGAATTTAATAACTGAGATGTCAAAGAACCTTATTAGAAGGCAATCTTACCTATGTGATCCTCTGACCTGGACCCCAAGGATCATCTAGAGTGACATGCCAAGATATGTGAGCCAGGGTAGTGGAAAAGAACTTTTGGCAACATAGCTTAATAAATGGATTTTTTGGCCCAGGGAAGTTGCTGATGTAGTAAAACTAGATGTGGTCCAACAAAAATTAGGTTACACATGAGAAAGATCTTGATAAAATATAGCCCAGCAGAACTACATTATTGTCCATTAGATGGGACAGGCCAGATAACCTGTGCAACTTTATCATCTAAGGTCATAGGTCATGAGGGGACAACTCAAGTTTGAATAACAGATGGGGGTCAGACATTCTGCATGTGAATGATTCCTCATCTGGAGGTTGCTGCCAGGAAGGCCAAGAATCTCCTCCTGCTTGAAATAAACTCACAGAGAAGCTGATGTCTGTGGATCAGTGGAAGGAATGGCAACCTCCAAAACCCAACACTCTCAGAATTGCCTTATGGGTGGGAGAGCAGGATCTTTAGGGCAGAAGGAGGAGATCAAGGCAAAGCACTGCTCAAACAGAGGTGTAGATACGGTAGTCATGCAACTCCCCTGCTCCATTATCATCTGTCTTTCCTCGACATGCTTGTTTATAAATAGATACAGCAAATGGGACCCCCCCACGAAAGTGAATCAGTCACTAAGCCAATAATCAGGAAATCTGGGGTAGTCATGGCCTACCTCACTGTGTCACTAGGACCTGAGTGCCTGCATACACTATTAAAAGACCTTTCTGGGGCTCCAAATGATCAAAATAGTGCCATTTAAAATGACTGCTCTGGGGGCACCTGGGTGGCTCAGGGGGCTGGGCGGCTGCCTTCGCCTTGGGTCATGATCCCAGGGTCCTGGGATCAAGCCCACATCAGGCTCTCTGCTCAGTGGGGAGGCTGCTTCCTCATCTCTCTCTCTACCTGCCTCTCTGCCTACTTGTGATCTCTCTGCCAAATAAATAAACAAAATCTTAAAAAAATAAAAAATAAAATGACTGCTCTGGTCAAGGAACATTGTTTTAGCCATCAGGTGGTAAGTAGTCAGGTGTGGGGAAGAATCATGAACAGAACAGACTCCAAGGTAGAAAGGGACATTTTTTTAAGGTGTGCATATAGGCAGACAAAGAGGGAAAAAATGAAATTATGGAAGGTTTTGTGAAAGACTTTTCCCTCCTTATTTCACATCCAGGATCTAAGCCCAACGCGCTGGCCAACGAGCTAAAGTCAGCAGTTCTAAGGCCTCAGGTGGTTCTGAGGCAGGAGAGAAAGGCGTGGATAATGGGGGGTGGGGGAGTAGGTAAGACTGGGTCATCTGATAATTCTTGGCTTGAACCAGTGAGGGTTTCCCCTTCAGGTCTTATCCTGAAGAAAGCTCCAGGCAACCTCAGGCTGATTCTTCACTTGTCACTTCTCAAAGGTGAATCAGTTCATGCTTACAATGGCTGGCTCTGTGCTACTGTTCAAGTTCACATGAACCTTCTAATTATAAAGAACAGCCTTCTTGGCCTTCTCCAGGCGAAAGCTGAGAGGAAGCCAACATTATTTTTGCTGTAACTGCAACATCCAAATCATTTTCCATCTGTTAGAGCCTCAAATTAAAAGGGCAGTGATTAGGAGTGAGCACATGCCCACTGGCGCAGGCCGTCATTTACTTAGGTTTCTGAGACAGTCACTGTGCCATTTTCGGGACTGAGGTGACAGAGAAAAGCTCAGCCACATCGGTTAGGACTTGACCTAAGAGACAAGACATGCGGGTCACGTACTGACCATGTTTTTAAACAGCTAAGTGGCATTCTGCAAAAGCAACTTAACCCATCAGGCGTCCTGTTTCCCATTTACAAAATACTCAAAAGTTCTGTGGAAAGAACAAAGACAAGAGTATGGAAAGCATTTTGAAGAAAGTACCAAGTTAGAATCGTTTCAAGGTGTACAGGAAGGCCTACTTCCTGGACTCATAAGAATACATAAGATTGTAAAATGGAAATATACTTTGGATTTTGAGATTGAATTTTAAAAACTATAGAGAAAGCATTTATGCAACATTTGAAGAAGTGTCACAGGACACACTGGGGTGATTCAAAACAGATCTGTAAGAAAGTAATCTGCACGTATCTAAAGACACTGGGGCAACTGTGAAACAGACGCTGGGATGAGTTTCATAGTGACTGAATGCACCAACATCAATGGACCTTCCACCTGTAAATTATTCCAAATGAATTCCTTGTTACAAGGGGAGCACTAACCATATATTATATACACAGTTCAATGTCACCATCTCACTCCCACCTTTCTCAAATGACCTAAGAGAGATCTGTATGTTCAGAACCAGGTACTTAAGAACATCTCTGACAAAATATCCAAGAGTCCTTCAAACAAACCATAAGCTCGCCTTGACTTCATGGAACGTTTCCAGACTCTCTAAGGGGTAACTGGTAGTCAATGAGCAAATAAGCCCTTGGAGAAAAGGACAGTTGGTTCCGGGCGTGGGGCAAAATGAGGACCATAATCTGGTTGACTATGAGAGTTAACTACAGCAGGGCATTCCTTAAATGGTTTCTCATGGGGCACTTTGGGGCAGTTGGTTCAGGAATCCCATGTCTTCCAGCCAGAATCCATGGACTAATCACCCTTAAGCACTAAGAAGGCTCTTGCATATTATGGGACTTCTGATGAAAATAGATAGGCCACCTGCAGATGAACATGGACAACAAGAGATTCCTTTCTTTCATCTTCCTTCACTCTTTCTTCCTCAATCAGAGCAAAATTACATGTCTCAAAGTAGTTGCCAAAAAAAAAAAATTAAAATGCTGTAGAAAAATTGTGCGATTCTCATTCTAGTCATTAGACCTCTACAGAATTATTCAAGAATATTAAAACAGAACTCTTATATGTGTTCCCGAACTTATTTCTTTGGTTGAGAATGATCTGAGTGATGGGTTAAGTAATAAATAAGCTAAGGGTCTTGTTCCTAAAATGTGGTGGTTGTTTTTGCTCTGTTTTGTTTTGTTTTTCATTTTGACAGTATAGAAGAGTCTTTTTGTGTTCTTCCGAGAGCTACCAAAGGGCCGGCTACAGTCACGGGTATTATCACCAGAGACTGGGGCGACATGGTAAGGAGGGGTTGGCACATTTTTCCAGGAGTAAGGGCATTTGGAAACTCCATGGTAGGTCCCCGTGGCACAAAGGCTCTTGTGTACGGTACTGCTTTACAAGAAAGGCTCAGCCGATTCCTCAGCAGCTGTGAAGTTGTCAGCCGTGGCATTCTTTACAAAGCTGGGTGGCTGCTCACTGCTGACATGTTCAGTTTTGAGCTCTGAAAAAAAAAAACCCTCACTGGAATGTTGAGCTAGGCAAAGATAGCAGATGCCCAAAATGAAAAAGCCCATCATACATCAGGTGCTTAGGAACCTTCTGGAAACTATTGAAAAAACATGAGTCTTTTTCTACTAAGGTTGCACTTAGCCATTTCAGGTGCTTTTCATCCAAATCCCTCAACTTCCCCCTCCAGAACCTTGACAGCCAGACTCGAGATGATCCAATAGGCTATCGATCATATTCTCTTCTAAAGGTCACACTGGGAGAAGCATAAATGCCAGACAAACCGCACACTTCTCTAAGGAAGATGCACGTTTCATTTGCTTTCCTATTTAATCTCCTACAGGCTTTCCGCAAGATGTGCAAATATCTTGGAAATAACCATGTTAGGTTTGATCCCACACTTGGGATCATTTTCTGAGGTGCTCTCTGTCTGGAGCTCAATGAAAGGACAAAAGGCACGTGGCCATCTGCCTAGACTCCAGTCGAAGCAAAGAAGACAATTCGACAGCAAGTTTTGGTATCTTCTAATGGAAGAAAAACGGTCTCCCTCTGAGAGTGCTGCAACACCAGTTCCTAGGACTAGATCTTGCCACAACAGTGTCCATTTAGGTAGTAATGACCCGAGCAAAGCTAAATGTATGGCTACTGTGGTTATTATAAGGGTGCCTGGCAATAAAATACTATGCCGTAGCAAATAAAGAGACATAGGAGGTGAAGAAAGGTCAGAGAAAAAAACAGATGAGAAATCAATGTCAAAAGAGGTCACTTTATGAGCTTCAAAGGGAGCTCCAGTCATTGATTATAATATCACTGAAACAACACAGGCCCTGTGAGATCTGAAATTACATTTCCAGTCTGAATTTATAGAACTCACTGCAGACTCTGGTTGTGATTGTAGCCCATTAATGGAAGCCTACCAAGTAAGCATGATTTAGATGGGCGCAGGCAGAGGTGAATTTAGTTTTTCCTGGGTTTGTTGAACTAGGTGCATGATCAAGAAAGGTTTGGAAGAGGCTTCTTCTGTAATTTCAGAGACATTGCTGGCAATAGCTGGGGGCCAGAACGATCTTTCTAAAACACCCATTGGATTATGGCACTCCCCTGTTTACAAACCACAGACAGCCCTTTTATTCATGCACAATAAGGGATAGAATCCTTAGCTAATATGCAAGTCCACTCTGATGAAAGCACCATGGCCTCCTTTTCTGACTTCACCCGGTACACCAACCATACCAAAATTCTCTCAGTTTTCCAAAGCCAACATACACTTCTCTATATCCAAGTCTTCAGACAATTGTTGTCTGGCTGAAAAACCCTCTCTATCCTCGTAAATTATTCCTATTCTCTTTTCCCATTTCTTCACCATGGCAGATCTTGGGCTCACCAAACCCCATTTCCTTTCCTTTCTGGCTACACAGTTATACTACCTTTTTCATATTCCCTTGCTGTCAAATAGCTTTACACACCTGAACTCTGGCCAGTGGTATGTGGGTAGAAATGATGTACATATGACACCAACAGTCCCTAAAATCCTCCCCAGGGATACTCTCTGACCTCTCCCTTCCAATGATTCAGACTCTGAGACCCTTGGGGATGGCCCTGGGTCCCTGAATAACAAGGCGGAGCAGAGCACCCTACTCACCCCACCCTCCAATCCAAGCCAGATGTAGCATAAATGAGAAATCATTTAAGACACCAGGATGTTTAGGACGCTTGTTTCAGCAGGTAGTCTACTTCAACTAATGCCCTCTACCAGATGTTATTAATTGTACATTATCTCTTGTTATTGTGGTTATTTTATGGGTCACCATGTGTTGGTTTTTGGAAGAAGGTATAAATAGAACTCATGTTTACTGAAGGAAAGAGAAGCTGAACTTACACCTAAACAAAAAACGAAGCAATGCAAAATTTGTTTCCATTTCTGAACTGACTAGCTGAGTTGGCTAGAAGATGCTGTCACTGAAACTGTGTTCATGGGTTACACCCAACTGGAGGTAGTCATCTTATACAGAAGAAGGCCTTTCTGGAGAGCCAGGCTGCTTCCCTTTCGCTGGGCTGCTGCTTCTCCAACGCATGCCACTAATCAGATAGGGCACTGCTTAAAGGACCATGAAGGGAGAAGATGACAGAAGCATGTTGGCAGCAGTGGAGGCACAGTTTCTCAATCCTTTGAACAAGATAACAATAGAACGACTAGACAACAAAACCCAAAACTCATGGACAACTTTTAAACCAAAATAGAAGACAGAATTTCCTCATGAATCCCAAACCAGTTGATTAGACAAAACACCAAGAGTCACAAATCCTACATGGAATCAGCGTCTGGATGGAAGGAAGGAGGAAATAATAGAGTGGCATCTCATGGACCTAAGAACAGGAGAACCATAAAACAGCCAATACTCACTGGAAAGTTCACTGGGCCCATTTGAAACAATAACTATAACTGGGAGGGGTTTTGTCTTTTTTAACACCTCAGTGCAAAGGACCATCCATGTGAGTAGGACTGAAAGAAATAGAGCAGTGTTATTGCTACAACCCTGTCAAACCACAAGGGTTCCCTTCCAGAGTAGCTCCCACGAATGAGAAAGGGCCATCAGTGTTGAGCAGTATGGAATAAAAGATCTGAAAGAAAGAGGCGATCAAAGTGGCAATGAGGCAAGCAGCCAGAAAGAATCTACCATATTTTTGTGTACTACATTACACACACACACACACACACACACACACACACACACACACAGGGAAAGCTCTGTTTCCTGAACCTATACCTCATTCTAAAAGGTCAGGAAAATTAATTTCACATAAAAATGAACAACGGAAAAGTATCAAGGTCAAATCCCATACAAAGTTATCATAATTACAAAAAGAATAAGGAACAGAAAAACATCTCTAGAGACAACAAAAGCATGCTGGAAAGACATTCTCAGAAAACAGAGCAAAACTATAACCTGTCATTTCAAAAGAAGCTTAAAGACATTAAGAAGTGATATAAAATATAAAAAAAAAAAAACCACCACACTCAAATTAGAAGAATTTATGAGTATGCTGACAGGACTCAGAAAAGAATTAGAAATAAAGGGGAAAAAATAACTTCATAAATGCCAACTAAAGTAGGAACAAATAAACGCAACAGGTCATTCCTTAATAAATATAAAAGGTAAAAAGGAGGGAAGGTAAAAGATAAAAAAGAAATGAAAGCGATAAAAAGGTTTGAAAAACAAATGGTAAAGATAAGCAAAGAAATTGAGCATATGGAGTAAAAGAGATTCTGAAGAAGAAATCAAAGCAAGTGAATATAATGAATACTAATGACTATACTTCAAGAAAAATTTCATGAAATTTAAAAAAAAAAGCTTGAAATGACACTGAATAATTATACCATGTACCTGACAATACTAATCCCTCAAAAACCAGTACTGACACATGTTCTAATAAAACCCTTTGAGTACATGACTTACAGGGTAAAGAAAAGTAAATTATCATCAGATTCTTCTAAAGCAAAGCTTTAGAAAGAAGAAAATTAAGTTGCCTATTTGATATCCTAGGGAAAAAAATAATTTTATATCCAGCAAAACTGACTTGCAAGTATAAGGGTTCAAACAAACTGTCATGGATACAGGCCAGAACTGAAAGAGTATTGTTCCCAGGAGTCCTTTCTGAAGAACATACTAGAGAATGAGCTTAAGGCAATCAAAACAATTAGAGGGACCTTCAACATAAAGACTGGTGGTGAATATTAAAATACATAATCGCCTGTGAAATTAAGATTAAAAGTATGCTAAGAGGTAGAGAAGCAGAGTACCTAATGGCTATATGTTTCTGACAAGTTACATACAGCACAACTATTTTAAAATGAGGGAAGGACTGCGGGGGGGGGGACTATATGCAAAAAAAGTTTTATTGTTTTCAATAACTGCATTGGTACTAGTATTAGTATTGCTCTCCTGAGACTAGTATGTGGCTAACATGGTTTAAAACAAGTGGGTAACAATGGGCTGTTGTAATTCTGTTATCCCCTGTATCCATGTCAATCAAGATTCTTGGGAAAGGGAGGATATATTAATGTAATGAAGAAGAGGTTATATAAAACTCTGTAATCTCAAATCTGAATTGGAATATCAATATGAACTCATAAATTCATAAAATATTTAATAAAATATAGATATAAAATATAGGTACCTATATTTGATAAATAGGTAAATGGATGGAGAGATAGACAGATAGATATCAATCAAACCCCAATTCTGTCCTCCACAAAGGGTTAAGAAACAATGAACAACTCAGCAGCAATGAGCCTCCCTAGCACCCAGACTGCAGTCTTGGAATAACATTTCTTACCTAAAGAAATGAGAGTTTCTTGGAAAAATGGCTGATTCCACATCTGGGACAGGAAATGTACAAGAGGAACCTGGAACTTGTTGTATCATCACACAGCAGGGAGGTTATCAAAGGCTTTTAAGCCAATGACAAAAGGACTCAAGATCCAACTTGAAGAGGTCCTCACTGCTAAAGTGGGACAATATGAGCTTCAGTAAGAACTACCTCACCTGCCACCCCCTATAGTCTTGCCAAAGGAATCAAACCTGAGTGTAATCCAGTCTCTGGATCCAGCTGCCCACTTGCAGAAAATGCAGGGGACAGGGAACTGTGTTAGAGTGCACTATGAGGAGGTGGTCAGTAAAACTCAGGCTCAAGGGAAGTCTACAGGTCAAATGGCCCAGGTTCCTCAATAAACTGTAAGGAGATAAAAGGGATTAAGGAGGAACTTACAAAGTGAAAGAGATTTACAAGGCGTATCTTTTTTTTTTTTTATAGGCAAGACTGAACAATAGCATTGGGGATCCACACTGGGTGATGGGTGTATTTCTAAATATATAATGAAATGATTATTATAATAGGATGATGATTACTTACAGGGGGGTCCAAAAGGCTGTGTTTGGGTGAGGCTTATGGGTGCCAAAATTCTAGTTTTTGTCCAGGCTAGCATACAATACATACACAATTTTCCTATACCTACACACACACACACACACACACACACACACACACACACAAGATTTTATTCAATACATATGCAATATATAAATCAATTTTCCCATACACACATAAACACACACACACAAGATTTTATACAATACATATGCAATATATAAATATGCAATACTTAATCAGGACCTTCATTTGATTCGTAGAGTTTTTCTATTTGTGTTTGATTCACAATAAAAATATTTTTTTAAAAACTGTGTAACTCACTGCCATCCAATCGCCTACTGAGAAGGCATCGCAAAACACATGGTTCAAGTAGAAAAGAATGCTAGGAAATGATGACTGAGGTCATACCGTGAAGGTCAACAAAAGTCTTTGCAGAGTTGTATTTAATTTGGAAGATAACGTAGATCCACTTAAAGGTTTTTATGAGTCCAGTGATTTCCCCTTTCCTCTGAACTTCTTAATGTCTCCATCATTTACTTGATTTTCATACTTGTATAATTAAGCTGAGATTGCTGAAGGAAAACGATGCTAAATGAACTGTGACAGAATACTGTGGTCTTAGGTGGGTGAAGGGGGGTGGGCCCAACACCCTGATCAAGGTGGAGACACCCTAAGCCTGTTTACTGGGATTTAAGAGAAACTTGCTCATTGTGTTCCATACATTAAATTAAGCTTCTCCAGAGCATTTGCTTTTCCAAGCATCTAAATTACTCTCTTTCTCAGGGAATATGCCAGGACTCCTGAGAAAAGAGTCAACTTTGAGTTATAAAATCAAAACGAGATTGAACACCAGAGAGACAGACAGACACAAGGGAATAAATGTCTCTGAGTATGCCTGAACAATCAAAACAAATCTACAGGTATCTTCCTGAGACTGTAGAGAAGACATCCCTTAGAAATGATTCTTTTATACCCATTATTCTATTTTAAAATACACCAAACTTTCACAGATAGGCTATCATATTTAGTATGCTAAATATTTTTAGTGATCATAAAGAATAATCATAGAGATTCTGTGGATTGGTTCTTTTTTCTCCCCAGAAGGTCTCAAGTTCTTCGACTCCAAATTATCCATCCAGTGGGATTTTCAAGAGGTAATAATGTGTAAAATTCTCCTCGTCCAAGACTAAGACAAAAATGAAGCTTTTAAAATCGCCAGTGTCAAAGTTAGGATAAAACGGCTGCCAATCACCAGAGCAGAATTGAGCCCCATATTATAGAAGCACCACTTCTCAGTTCTTTCGGAAATAGGTGAAACATTAAATCACAAATAAAGAACAAAATCTAGCAACAAGAAAGAGAAAACATAAAACCAAGTAGCTACGCACATGTAAATAAGTACCAAATTTAACAGACATGAGTAAAACAAACCTCACAAGAGCCACCTTTCCCAGGACTGCTTTCCTGCTTCTAATTCACAGGAAATAAATGGGCTCATCCCACTCTTAAATATGGAATAAAAAGACAGTTGCACTGGACCGCAGAAGAGGCAAGCCCAAATTCACAGAGGGTTTATTAAAAACAGGAAAAGGTCAGTCCTCCTTCCCCCAAAGGAATGTCCAGGGCTTGTCGGAATTATTACTCCAAGATAGTTTCTTTATTAAATTCACTGTGCAGAAATAGAAAGACAAGGCCGGGGATAACTAGAAAGACACACGAAGTCTTACTTTAGTCTAGCCACAAACTCAATGTAGTGCGAGATACAAGGAATCAGCATCCTCTTCACCAAATCTACACACCAGAGATATTTTTAAAGCCTAGAGTAAGTCTTTAATGAACTAAGAAATGATGTCATTAAATAATCCTTGCTCCCTCGCCAACATAACTTGGACGTGATAGGCCAGGTATAACATTTGCAACAACCTCACTACTAACCGAGGACAGGGAACAGCCATCTCCTTTTCAATCTACATTTGCTTCTAGTTACAATCAAGTGCTGTTCATGAATGAGTTGGAGCGAATTTAGAGATCGAGGGCAACCCAGCCCTGCCTTGTTTAGCAAACATTTTTCAACATGGGCAGTCACGGGGAAATCTCAAGTCCAAGTTAAGTGCCAACTTAAAATGGATTCCAGAGACACCCCTGGCGTGTGAAATAATTCTATTTGTATTAATATTTGGAATGTCATGCAGGATGCCGCAGCTGGTTTTGCGCGATGCTCCGGCACTCTCTCCACAGCATTTTTATCATTAAAATGACCATGTTTTCCAAAGCTGTGGCGTGCTACGTGAGAGACTTCACAAGCCTGAAAAGGATGAAGAGCTGAAAATTTCTCCCCTGGTCTCTGCATGTTAAACATCGGAACTTCTCGGGCGCCTGGGTGGCTTGGTGGGTTAAAGCCTCTGCCTTGGGCTCAGGTCATGATTTCAGGGTCCTGGGATCGAGGCCCGCATCGGGCTCCCTGATCAGCAGGGAGCCTGCTTCCCCCTCTCCCTCTGCCTGCCTCTCTGCCTACTTGTGATCTCTCTCTCTGTCAAATAAATAAAATCTTAAAAAAAAAAAAAAAAGAAAAAAGATTGGAGCTCCTCCCCAGCAGGCTACATTCTGGCGTCAAAGCACAGGGTGCTGAAGCCCATTTCGGGATTCACCTTCCACATCGCACCCCTTGCACAAAAGTCGGCAGACCGACTGCTCCAAAAATCATGCCCAGCACGCAGGTCCGGGGACACAGACACACTCCTCGGAAGTGGGTAAAAAAGCGAAAGCGACACCTGGCAGAGAACACCCGTCCTCGAGAGCCACGGTCAGACTGGCGGAGATGGAAGTCCTTGTGCTCGGACACCTGCGAAGCCGCGCGGCTGCTTTTGTGGCAATGGGGCCCCACGACGAGGCCGGTCTGGATCGGCGAGAACGGGGCAGAGCAAACACCTCCTCGGTCTCTGGTTTCACATGTTTCCTAACGTCAAGCACCCTGGCGGCTCAGAAATGAAAACATCACCTGACGTGGGCTGCCTTTCTTCCCCTTCCAAGCCTCCGGTGGAGATGTCAGCTAGGCTACTGCGGTCGCGGAGAGGACGGGGGGCTGCAAGGACGGGGCCCCCGACACTCATCAACCCTGAACCCGTCAGAAAGGGACTCGCGGGCGCGGAGGCGACCAGCTCTGGGCTCCCTCAGCCGAGATCCCACGGCAGGATCCGTTCCGGGAGAATATGTGGTGTGGGCTTTGGGGCTTTACATATTGTTACCCCTCCTCTCCTCCTCCTTCTTTAATGGGTTCTAGAAAAAGCACAGGAGATTGCAGTTTCAGCAGACAGGGAAAAGAGGGTTGAGATGCTTTACATAGTTATTTTTATATTTAATCCAAGAGCAAGAGAGGCCTAAGCAACCCAGCTGACTCTAAAAAGCATTTTAGGAAGTTGGCAATTCAACAAGCCACGTCCTGCTCTCTGCCCCTGTGAAGTAACTGGATCCGGGGTATAGATATGTTCATCAAAGATATCAATAGCACGGATAATTAAGTTAGTGCAGCAAACTATCCGCACGCTTTGAAGTGTGGATGCAGTTGGTGTGCTAACCTTTCCCTCACCTGAGAGGCTAAGCCTACAATCTCCTCACACATGTTAACAATCCTGTGACCTTTGGTCCATCCTCATTATCACATTATTTAGGTTACCCAACCACGTGGGGCCTACCCTAAAAAGGACTGCTTCTGAACTGGGAGACCGGGTTCACAGGCTCAAAGACAGACTCTGTCAGGATGAGAAGGACCTGCAAGGAGAGAGCCTAGAATTCTCGAGATGCGGCTCCACTGCCGCCGGAGGGGAAGAGCATCCCGGAGAGGGAAAGGTCGTTGGCCAACCCGGGGCTCCTCCAATTCTGAGGTGTATGGGAGTCACATGAGGTGTTTCTAAAAATATGAGGTACCGGATCCCACTCTCTGGAGACTCTTATTCAGACCATTGGGCGGGAGGCATGGAATCTGCATTTTAATGAGTACAGGGGTGATTCTGAGTTTATAGTCCCTGGGCTACCTTTTGTACAAAGCTAAGTACAGAGTCAATTCTCCTAAGACGCCAGGAGTATATCTAGTCGTATCACCCCAGAAACCAGCAAACCTTTTACCCATTAAATTTTGGGCTTTGCATATTTTACATCATTTAATCTTGTGTGTCTATATATTTAAGATTTGCTTCATTTTACAGTCATGGAAACTGAGCAATGTTAAGTAATTTGATCCAAGGTCACAAGTTAATAAGTGGCAAAGCCAGGCACAGAACCCAAATCTGCAGCTACCAAATGGAACCAAATTTTAAAGGGAGAGCCTCCTATCCCTTGAAAACTCTAGGAAAGAGACTCAGAGGACAACCGGCTTAGAGGGTAAAGGCAGCAGGTGTGAGGGAGAAGTCTCAAAGGAGCTACCGTCCCCCCGATGTGGTTGTAATTCACCTGCATTTTTCCTCCACACAAGACAAGAGTGAGCAGGACCAGGAGCTCGAGAAAGGGCTAAAGCTAATAATGCAAAATATCAGAAGTCCACCCCCTACCAAGCAGGAGCATTCTACTGGAGCATTTCCCTGGAACTGGATGAACAAAATAACCTCTATGAACTGCATGTAGGAATCAGCCTTTAGACACAGAGAAGCCTGCTATGAAAACAATGAAGGAGGACTATCCTTTGAAACAGAAGATAAAGAACACGTGAATTGGGTCTCTTTCTAGAACAATCTGTATTGTTCCCATCTATGCCAGTCTCTGTACAGACTCCCCCAGAACCTGAGTACATCCTTACTGTGTTCATTCTGGGTTTCCAGTGAGGAAGAGAAAGAGGCAAAAAGGGGAAGACGACAAGACACAAAAGAAAACAAGGACCCGAGTGCCATCTTTCCTCAATGCCACTACCAGGCTTAGGGATCCTACAACTCCGTGACAGAAAAGGCTTTTACAGTCAGAAAGAGGCAGATGTGTTTCAACTGCTACAGGAAGATAAACAGCCTAGGATATCCATTAGTGTCCCATAAATCCTGCAGCTCAGAATGCTGATATATTTCTAGTGATTTGTGATGTTTTCCTTTCCGGGTTTTGATGGCAACTGAGGTTTCAAACAACAGACCAGTTTGGCGAAGGTAAGATGCGTCAGCTTTGACAAACTTAACTCTCTGGACTCAGAACACCTCAGTAGGTATGGAAGCAGCAAACCTAGCTAACTTCCTAATTCCCACAAGAAACCCTTCTGGGAATATGACCTTCACTGTGGCGTTTCCAGGGAAAACTCCATTGTTCAATGTGTTCTTGGAGAATCTCCCATGAGACTTGCTTCATGAGATTTTACCTATTTTTCTTTCAAACATGAGGTTTTAGTGGATTAAACCCACCCCAATGGTAAAAAAAAATTTTTTTTGAAGACTTATTTATTTGAGAGACACAGAGAGAGAGAGGGAGAGAACGAAAAGACGGCATGAGCAGGAGGGGCAGAGGGAGAAGGAATCTCAAGCCAACACCATGCCGAGTGCAGAGCCCAACATGGGGCTCAATCCCAGGACCCTGAGAGCATGACCTGAGCTGACATCAGGAGTCGGACACTTAACCAACTGCGCCACCCAGGTGCCCCTGGATGGTAAAATTTTAAAGGGAGAGCCACCTATCCCTTGCAAATCTAGGAAAGAGACTCAGAGGACAAGCGACTCAGAGTAAGGGCAGAGGGCGTATTTCCAAGGCTGAGATGCGGTGCATACCCACCCTCTGTCATTTACACATCACCTGAATACCAGTTCTGTCAAGAGTAGCTAGTAGACAGGGAAACTCAGACGGGCACGGCACCCAGTGCAAACCCGGCAAGCAGAGAGTTCTAAAACCTTTCTTTTCGCCCTCTAGAAGCAAATATAAACCTGCTTTATGATGGCAATCCTAGTTTCCCAGAGAAGCACTTTTGCGATAATAGCACCGTAGAATAAAAGCTTGAGCAACCAGGGGCATTTTGGAAAAGTAAAGCCTTCCCCTTTCCAGATATATTGTTGTCAGTGCTTGCCAATACTCTGTTCCTCACGCTTCCTGCCAGGAGCGCACCTTATTCCTACAGACCCAAGTATTAAAGTGTCTGAGTACTGAAGGGCCCAGGCAGGGTACCTCTTCAACAGAGTTTCTTTGAGGATTAACTGAATCACTGTAATGACAGACACTCTGGGTGGGTCTGGTACATAGGAGGTGCTAGAGGAGTCGTAGCTATTAATATTGTTGGAACTGTGATTGTTTTATGTAGCGCAATTGGCCATAACACATATATTACACTCCAAATATGTTTTAAAGCAAATATGTGACATGTTTGCATTTGCCACCTTGATTCTATATCCCATGAGGGACACTTATTTTAAAAATCCACCAAAGAATCTAGAACAAGGCTTCTCAACACTGTTGACTTTTGAGGTTGGGTAATTCTTTGTTGTATGGGGGGCCGCCCTGTGCATTCTGTGCTCAGGAGCATCCCTCGTCTCTACTCAATAGATGCCAGGGACACCTGTGCTCCCAGTTGTAATGATCAAAGTGTCCGCAAACATTGCCCAATGTCCCTGGGGGCAGGGAGTTCAACTGTCCTTAGCAGAGAACCACTGGCCTCTAAAATATGCCTCGAACATAAGATGGTGTGCCCCCACTGAGGATTTCACTTATGCCACAAAGAGCATCTTACTAGCAGTGGAGTGCAACCCGAAGCCTGACAGGGACCGTGAGATGCTAAGCACTAACGAGCTATGGTGAGCGAAAGAGTCCAAACTTCTTCACATACGCAAACCCCACATTTAATTTTCTGCAAGATTACCCACAATAATTACAAAGTTTCTAAAATACAGCCTCAAAAGCTTGGAACTATGAGATCCATAAGAATTGATCTTTTATCTTTTACCTTTGCTGGGTACCGTCTCTGCGTAACATAGCAAATGAATGTGGGTAATATATTCCTCTAATTTCTAGGAGTATTAAAGGGAAACTTTACTCAAATTAAAATGATTATTAAATAATCCAATGGAGAGAAATACAGAGTAAACCTCTAGCATACAAACAGCATTGAGATCGACCAAGACCCATTTTGCTTTTAAGCAGGCATCTTTTAACTGAACATATTTGTTGTCTATATGATGACTAATAGTTTGACATTCTAAAAGTAATGTTGAAATATTATCTGGTAGCTGCTTCTGGTTAATGATGGTTTGAGGGCAAAAAGCTCACATCTCTATGACATCGGTCTGTTCACTCTGCCAGTCATACGGAGTACTTTTGAAGCATTAGCAATAGCTCGAATGGACTTCCTACCGGGAATCCATGGTCAAATGCTGACTAATGCCAGATCAACTTGAAGATTTCGGAGCCATTATCAAATACATAACTTCTCTGTCATAGTCTTAGAATTAAGCCAAGCCAAGAAATTCACCTTACTACTCAAAGCTGTATTAGGATCTTACTTAAATAGAGTTCATGTGAGGAAGAGCACACATCAACTTCACCTTCTAATATCCACGTGACTTACAAGGTTTCATTCCAAAGGGAAAAAAATGACACTCAGATTTTAACTAAGTATCAGACCACCATGACTTTATCCTAATGGTATTCATCGCTTTGCGGAGGTAATGTTGCACCATCTACCCTCATAATTGTTTAGCTGTCCCTTCACTTTTGAGATGATGTTACAGACAAGGATGACTCTTCTACTACATAGTAAAGTGGGTGTGACTACGGGCAAACATGAGAACAAAGCTGGCATGTCCAAGGTCATTCCTCTCTTACTCAGAGCTGCCTCAACTCCATTCTTCTGACAATCCAAGAGTATGTCTCCGCTCTCTTGCCTGATAGAAGACAGAGAGGAAAGCCTGAGGACTGAGTAGAGAGAGGAATTCTGTTATGAGCCTCCAAAGGGTACTTCCCCTTGCCCTCACTTTTCAGTAGAGGACAAAATCAAAATCTTCACACCATCATTAGGCATAGATACCACGCTCAACACAAAACAAGACATTGCAAGTATTTCTTGTAAGATTCTCAGGGTGTTTTTCCCGTTCATAACTTTCTTCACACTCATCTTTAGTCCTACCCTGAGCCAGCCCTCTAACAAGACTGGAATCTCTAGGAGATAGAATCGGTCCATATCTGGAGGTCAAAGAAGGCCCAGTTTCTCGTCTTCGGCTCCCTCTCTAGCAAACTGTTACTCTGAACAACCCACTTATTCTTGCTAAGTTAACTCAGCTATAAAAAAAGGGGGGGGGATGATAATTTGTGACTTCATAAACTTTCACTACACAAATATGTATTATTAGAAGAAGTACTTAAATTTAGAAAAAGAGTGAAAGGGAGTCATTTTGCATGTGACCTCAGTGAGCATGGTAAGAAAAAAATTATTCATCAACAAGTACAATTATTCTCAGGAGTCTTCACTCAAAACTGGTCATATGATTCCATGACCTTCTAAAGGCAAAGATGGAAAGCCAACACTTTTTCTCCTTTCAATCCCTCCTCTCCACCTCCTTGGTTTGTTTGTTTTGCCCCAAGAAGGACCCTGGGGTCTTCGTCTCATGGCCTAACCTCAGGGATTTTGCTTACACTGATTTAAGAAGTTGGTCTAGCTTGGCATCAAGCTTGGAAATTACAAGGATTTCCCATTCTCCTTTTTCCTTGGACTGCATCTCAGGCTCACACACACGTTTGGTATCTCCCCTCTTTTTCTGGTCCCCTGTATTTACCCAAACCCACATCCTCAAAACAAACACGCAGAGTGGGAAGTACCTCTCGGAAGGAAACTCCATCTGCTCTACAAACAGACTGCCAGTTGGACATAATGTGGGAGCAGCAGGCTACTGTCTGGGGAAGACACCGGAGCGTCTGGTGGACCCTAGGAGGCTAAAGCACAAGAAGGCACAGGATTCTCTCCAGTACACAGCCTGGAACCTAGGGGGCAGAAATTTTGTAAACCATAGCCCTTACACCATTCTTTAAAGAGCAGATGATGGTATTCCGGACTGGAAGGCAAGAGGAAAACCTGCATAAAAGGGTCATCCTCTGAGTCTACTTCCCCTCATTATATACACCAGTGAGACCCTCCTCTATCATGTGTTCCCAAGTTCTTAGAAGTTGATTATGTGATAACCATACCAATTAAAAGAGATCATCACAGGAAAGAGAGAAATCTTTTCCTGGAGGCTCAAAACCAGAGAATGGCTTTCACATCTGCTAGAAGTTGGTATGATTTTACGGAGATCACTGAATTTCTGCATAGCACAATTTCTTCATCTGTAAAATTGGGAAGAAAATGTGATTTACTTCACTCAAGAGATTTTCTTTTTGAAAAACAATTCAAGAACAGAAGTAAAAGCTACTTTTAAATAAAAAGCACTAAATATTACTAAACACCTGATCTCCTACATGTAGATTAATCCAATTTATGCCTATAGTTGCAAAAGCACAACGTGACTTTAGAAAATCTTCAGTGTTACTATTTGAAAATGCAAAAAGATGGTTCTGACATGATTTGTCCCTATGTCAATGAACCCATAAGTCTTTCTTTCCACATGTCTATCTATAGCATTGTATAAATCTCTGTGTCTCCAAAGGTAGCATGATGAAGTAGAAGAGTGCACTGGATTTAAAGGTAAAATACCATAAGGCAAATCCCAAAACCATTGTTTTCAGTTTTGTTGTCTTGGAAAAAATAATGTCTACAATCAGTTTGATGGTCCTAGACCATCTACCTCCAGGATTGATTGAGTGTTAAATGAGAGGCATCTAAGGTATACCTCTGCCTCATTCTCTTGGCCTCTGTCTCTCCATCTCTGTCTCTCTCTCTCTATCTCTTCTTTCTCCTCCTCATTATCCATGATCCTTCCCCACCTGTCTGTCACCTTTTCCTGTCCATAAGATAAAACTAAGTTATATTTCTAGATTTTCTGATTATTGAGTAACTAAATTAAATTGCTTTATACAATGATCCTCTTCTCTGTTTCTGGTCTGAATCTTTTAAATGTGCTAGAGTAAATCCATTTCATCATTTGTCTTTCATTCCAGAAAATACACCTTTCCCACCACCTCTGCAAATTGTCTCCAACTTAATGAGGTTGTGTGGGGAAGATATATAGGGAAGATTACACATTTGAGGCTTGGCTCTGTCGCTCACGAGCTGGGTAAGTTCTAAACCCTCTTGGTGGTTCAAATTTCTCATTTGTAAGATGGGGATAACACTATCTCATAAGAGTAATGGGGGAACTAGATCAATTAAGATGCCACAGAAAACACGAGGCATAATGCCTGGTTAAATGGTAAGTGCACAATAAAGAGCAGCTTTTATTATGTTAAAACTAAAAAAATCACTTTTATGCACTAATGACACCATGGGTAACATTAATAATGGCAATTTTGGGAGAGAATCTTAAGATAGGATACTATTCATGACATAGCTTAGAGAGAGAAACCTCTAAAAATTGCCAGCACCGAGCATATATTATGTGCCAGACCTTTTTCCTAGTGCTTTATATGTGTGAACCCATTTAACCCTTCTAATAATCCTATGAAGTGGGTGCCATTATTGTCCCAATTCAAGGTGAGGGGATAGAGACTTATAAAAGTGGTTTATTCGTTCCCTTAGATCATCACAGTTAGTGAGTGGTTGATCCAAGATTCAAACCCACGGAGTCTAATTCCAGAGCCGTGATGTAAAGCATCTTTCAAAATCACATTCCTCCAGGAAAGACGGTATCTTCTAGACCAACAGGGACGTTGCCAGGAATTTGTTACCAGGAATGAAGTACCGAAGGCTGCTGGTTATTTTCTTTTTAATTAAAATGAGTGTAGTTGCACTTAAGATGGCCTGGCTCTTGCCTACCACCATTCTGATCTCTTCTCTAGTGTAGGAAACACAGCAGGACAGTCCAAGCCAAAGCCTCGGGAGCTGCTCATACCCTGGGCTCACCCGTGGTATGTGCACCTCACCCACCAACATCAGCATCCAAAGATGCTGATGACAAATCACCACCACCACTGCGGCCGCCACCGTGGTCACCACCATCATATCATGACTCCTGGATCCCTCTGGGCCAGGCATGTAGTAATGCTTCACATTCGTTTCCTGTATGTGTTGCAGCAGAAGAAAATGCTGAAAACCACTGAGCTACACCACTCCGGACGAATCCAGAAAAGCCCATTCCCCTAATTCTACCATTCATGACTCCACCGCTGACACTGGAAAGGGAAGAGGAATGGCAATAATGTTTACTGCTATCTGTCTCGTGTCAAGCATTGGACAAGGTAATATCCATGTGTAATCATACTGAATCCTCAACATAACCTAAAATACAAGCGTGATGGCTATTTTAATCTCAGTTTTACAATGAAAGAAACCACAGCTCAGAATGGTTAAGTGTCTTTCCCGAAGATCACAGGGTTTCTGAATTATCACTGCAGGATTAGAACCAGACCTACAGTATACTCTTGTGTATACTCCTTTAGAACAGATTCATCATTTCCTAATGTAGATTTTTTTTCCACTATCATATAAGCTTTCTCTTTTGTAGTCTGTACACCAGAAGCCAAGAGCCCTCCAAAAAGCACTAGTTTGGGGATCACAAATCCCAAGTCCTACTCCTGTTTTCCCAACTCATAGGCTGTGTGACTAAATTGCTTGCCCATTAAAATGAGTGCTTTCCAGCTCCAACGTCTATACACTAGGATGTCCCTAGAAGTAGATAGCAGATGCCTATTGCCACTCATATGATATCAATTCTGATCACAGGCTTTTTCTCCGTCCTTGGAAGAGATGATCACGGAGAGGGGCCCACTGCAGGAGTGAGCTTGTTGACCGGACCATCAGACACGGGTGGTGAAGGAGAAGGTTGGCTGGGAAGTGTGAGAAAGTCATGCACCTTGCAGCTGTCCCTGCCTGAACAGTACCATGGATAAACAAGAGTCCCTCTCTAGAGATCTCTGTTGGCACCTTGTCTTCATTCCTTTCAGAAAAAAAATTTCATATCCTTGTGAAGAATGTATTGCCTTCTACATGTAACTGCCAAAAACCCAACTGTAGGCAAAAATCCATCTGACAAAATCCCTTAACCGCTTTGATTCAGTTCTTAAAGGAGATTAGTTGTTGGAAGGTCACAGAGAAGCCATCCCACTGCACATGGCAGCTTGGGGTTCAAAGCTTTCAGTACTGAGGGAATCTCCGGGCTTGATGTCCCTTCTCCCCATGCCGTTTAATCAATGAATCAACAAATAGTTACTGAGCAAGACTTCCCTGGGGTCTGCAGGTCACCTCAGATGTGCCTCTCCAGTTCAATAGCAGGAGAAAGAAAAACAGATTTTTCTGACTCCTCTTAAACTTTCTATTTATAAAATCAGAGCTAGCATGAAAAGACCATGGGTCTCCTGTTCCTTTTTTTCTCTTCCTTGAACCTTTATGGTTCACAAAGGAAAAGAAAATGCTATATAGCTGAGATAATATATAAGAGCTGGAAGGAAGGAAGGGAGGGAGGGAGGGATGAATGGATAGAAGGAGGAAAGGGGGAAAAGAAAGAAGGACAAGAGTGAGAATCAGGCCCTTAGGTTTCAGGAAGGTCAAAGGACACAGTGACCATATCTATAATCCTCTCAAGAAATGTCTCTTTAGTAGCATGTAAACTCCATGTTTACTACCCTGTTAATTATTACTGCTCTTTAGTACATATAATTATCTACCACTAGTTTTAAGCTTTTAGGATTGATGTAATTATAAATCTCTTATACCTTGAAGTGCCCTTTTGTTCTCAACTCTAGCAATAGGTTCACAGACAAAATGTGCATGTCACCTCAATACCCAAAGCATCAGAAATCCTAAATTTTAAAAAATAATAATTTTCCTAAATAAGTTGCAGATAAATGAAAAAATACAGTAATAAAGGACTACTTCTGGCATTTAGTAAGTGTTATATAAAACACTTCACTATGCTACAAACTGAATCACCACGCCCTAAGTGATGACAAGTTACTGCAGCGTACAATTGTAGAAAAAGACCGACTTATGATGTGAATACTGTCTTTCTCTGGTTTAACACTATTAGCAGGATTCTACTTAAGCCTAAGTTTCCTCAACCAACAAAAATAAGGAAACTGGCAAGAGTTTACTGGACACTTGCTATGTGCCAGACGTGGTATCAAGTACTTTCTATGCATTTTCTCCTTTAACCCTTTCCTTCACACATGGGTGTGCATTATTATCTTCAATCTAGAGATGAGGATGTGGAAGCTCAAAGACACGAAAAACTCTGCCCCAAATCCTAAGCATCATGGGGTCCAGAGAAAAGACTGCAACCCACGTCTGACTCCAAAGATTTTGCTCCTAACTACCTTGTAGCTGATGTTTTATTCCTACCCTTCAACTTGGAGAATCAAGGCCAAGAACAGTAAAAATAGTGTAATTTTAATTGTAATTTACCCAAAACCCTACTTGGAATTTCCACGTCTGCTTTGAAATCGCTCCCTTTTCCCTCAACATGAATTACTAGAGTCTTCTCTTTCACTTATTTTTAATAAGCAAAGCTAGTATTAGAACAGTAAACCATGAGGTCACAGCTAAGCATGACATTCTGAAGAAATGTTTCAGCCTGAGCATGCAGTAAGGCACTCCAACATCTTAAAAACCTTGATTTTTTAAAAAGCTTAACTATAAACACTACGTTAACACTTACAGATTTAAAAAAACAAAACAAAACAAAACAACCCTAGTTCAGTAGATAAAACTCTTTGGGGCATAGAGGGGCTGATGCTCTCACGTCCTACTGAGACTGTAAATTACAAGCCAATGCTTTTTCACGTGCTGATTGGGTCTGCGGAAGGTGAGGCAGTAACAGAAAAATCAACACCTGAAATTCCGTTACTCCGCATGGAATCTACACATGTTCAATTACACATCTATGCAGAAGCATCCGAATGTTAAAAGCAGGTAAAATATAAACACGGCATTATCTTCTGTTCCGCGATGATGCGATTATTTATACCATCTGCATGTGGCAGGAGGTGTGGCTCAAGAGACCAGCTAAGGTCTGTGTCACCTTGAGACACAACACACCTAGAGACAGTCCTTGGCTTCAAGTGCCGGTGGGTGCCCGTGGGTCTCCGACACGGTGACTGAGCCCCTTCGTTCCTGCACACCGGGCACCCGCTAGGTCCACCCTCTAGATCTAGCTTCTAAGGGCCCCCCTGCCTCCCCCAACTTTTACAGCCAGAGTTTTTTTTCTTTCATTTCTTTTTTAATAAGCACAGCTGGTATCAGTACACCAAACAAACCATGAGGTTAACACTTCACACGGGTACAAGTTGTTAATATTTCTTGGTCGGAGGCAAATTTATGAATATAACAATTTTCCCATACAGAATCGATCTCTACCAGAGAAATGCAAAGGGAACTGTAAAACTCGGTCCTTGGAGAACTCAGCCAAGGTGTGCCTGGGTGAGAACCCTGAAGTTAAGACACAGCACTGCTCCCGGTATCTGCGTGTGCTCATTAGCATACTGCAGAAGTTGCTTCTAGAGCAAATAACAGTTTTCAGTGAGATCGAGGTTCCAAAATAATCCAGAAACTTAGGAAGGGAGAGAAAAGACAACTGTATCACAGAAAAGCTAAGGAACAAAATGACCTACTCCTCTTCGGTCAAAGCTTGAGGACTTCTCGCCCACAGTTAGCATGACCTTCCATGAAGGAAGCCCTGAAACACACAGATTTCCTTTTTGCTTCTAATATCAAGGTACTTACCGGTGAAAATCCATAAGTCACCACACTGTACACAGGATTACACTGGCCGCCCTTCTCCATGGAAGCAGACAGTGGGACCTGCCAAGTTTGGGAAGACATCTACTTGGGTTGACTGGAAAGAGGTGAGCGGGGTGGGGGGGGGCAGTGGGGAGAAAAGAAAGACTTTCCCTTTAAAACTGAACAGAAGCAGATACCACATCACATGACCTTTTACCGTAATTTCTATTAAAATCATTTCATGTCTGGTTGCCTCTGCTCTCCTGGCTCATTTGTATTGTTTACAACAAGTCATTGCACTGGCAGCTAGTGGTGGCTGAATCCATGGTTACCCGTTTTTACATTCACTAGTTAAATGGCATGCAGCTCTGCTGTGGGTTTCAGGGAGCAAGCTCTTAAGAAACCACAGTCCAGCTATCAATCAGACTAATCTGAGAGAAATTAATCTTATAAACATAAGTATTGGCGCATATTAAAAATTGATAGGAAGGGGGCATGGGCTTTTACTGGTTGGAGTTACGAAAGTGGACAAGCTGAGATCTGACTTAGAGTCTCAGAGTATTCAGTCTGTGGTCTACATCTGAGAGCCATTCATGGGGTGCATCTAAAAATCTTTCAAGGGTAATACGACTACCCTTTGAAAAAAAACGAGCACCCCTCAAAATTCCATGAGCCTTTATTTTCTCCGAATGTTCTCAGGATCTACAGAGTGCCTAAACACAGATTTAACCAGACTGCAATTCCAGCAAAGTAACTTAAACACACACATACAAGACAGGAAAACACCAAACAGACAGCACTGGGTAGGATTCAATTAAGACAAAACCTCAGTGGAATGCTCTTTACGAGTAAATTAAAACGGCAAACTAGTATGTTTTATTGAGAGCAAGAACGGTACAAATTCATTCTGTTGTCTGTGAATTTATGTGGTTAATTCCTTAAAAACAGTCCCCAAAGCAAACTTGCTTCTCAAGATGGACATGACCAACAATTATAATTACTAATAAAAATTTAGAAGTTTTATAGTTTAATGCCCACAATAATTGTCCCACAAGTCACATCTAAATGCTAAATGAGAACAGCAAATAGTTAAAGCTAACATATTACAACCCCATCTACTGCAAAGTCACTGTATCAGAAGCTAGAATTGATTTGTCTCCTCAGAACGAATTGAAAATGAATGTAACAGAACGTCGGAAAAATCCCTCCTGCACTGCTAATCGGATATTGTATAATGGTTGATTGCAGCTTTGCCCTGTGCTATTGCTGCCTAAATCATACATACTTACACGTTCTGGGTTCTTCCAAGAGTTTGGTGCAGTTTCAAGGACAAATGTCTTAAGGAAGCCTCTCTACTGTGCAGCAGGGAGCCTAGCTCGGATCTGATGACAAGAGCACGGTGCTAAATCTGACAACAGAGAAGGAAACTTCCTGCGTGAAGAAGAGATCTTGGAAAGTCTCAGGGTTAAAAAGGCTGCTTTAACTGTGCGGGTTGATCTGCTCCCTGGTTGTGTATACACAGGAGCAGCTGATCTGTGTTTGCAGCCCTGCAGAAAGGAACCTTTACTGAAAACCAATGGCATCACATTTCAGCGGAGCTGGTGCCAAGGGCTGGGGAGCAGAGCAACCTTTGACAACGTCACACAATTCAACCCAGCCGACTTACCACAGGTCAGGGACGACTGTGGAAAGTGTCCCCCCACTGGGTTTCCTCTCAGGCATGTTAGCGCAGTTCCCGGGAAACCAAACACTGCTACCAGCTGGACTCCGGCAACAGTGCAAGGTACTGTCTGCACTTATCTTACACGTGGTCTCTTGTCTCTGCTCTCCCTACCTACCACGCACTGTATTGTCACAGAAAAAAAATTTTTGCAATGCATCCCAAGTTTAAAATTTTTTTTCCTTCTGTTTCTTATATAAACCCCCAAATCCACAGTGTGGGTTACTAGTCTTGAGTAGTTCACATCCTCTGATGTTCCTCGCAAATAAACGGAGGGGGGGAAAATAGAGGAGACGGTGGGGTGGTAACTCATTCTGTGTTCTATTTCCCAACCCAGAGTCTGGGGCTTTAAAATTACTGTTTCGTTGGAGGCCATTTTATTATAGTTTGTTAACAAACTGGGCATGACCGCAAGACTTCACTTAGTAGAAGCCACCGGCCGGAATGGTGAGGCCGTGAGGGCACTGACACAGAGCAAGCAACGAAGACCATGGAGTATGCCTTCTGGTAGTGGGGATACCTTCCTCGCCCCCCTAAATATGGAAAAGAATGGAAATGCTAGCCTTTGCTAACTCTGAGAGGGAAAGTAAGAGAGTGTAAGAGACAAAGCATGAGAACGAGAGAGAGAGACTGACTGACTGGTTACTCTAACAAACTTAATCCAAGTCACTGGTTAACCACTTTGTTGACTGTGTTCCTCGCTGCCCTTCTTCTCCTGTCTGTCCCCGTGACAAGTCCAGGTTATGGTATACTATATGCTATGTTCTCACCATTGTGCATTTTACTTCAAAGGGCAGAAATCAGACCTGACAGTTTAACAAAAGGCCATGTTCAATGTGTCAGACAGCACAGGGAAGTGTTCTCCTACACTTATCTGAAAGCCAGCCCAGGAGCTGCCTGGGCAACAGGTACAATATTATCCAAGGCCTTGGCTTTTCATTTTGGCCACGCTATTGTTCAAAAATCCTAATTCCCTTACATCTGAGAGCCCACGTAATGTATTGAGAAGAACCTGGGTCCTGGTGCGAGATAGATTTAGCTTCCCATCCTGACCCTACTACTTCCTACTTGCATGAGTGTGGGAGTTGCTTAAAAATCTCTGAATGTCTGTTTCCTCATCTATGAAATGGTGACAATGTATCTGCCACGCAAGATTACTGTGAAGATGTAAAAGAGAACATATGTCAAGGGCTTGCCACAGTATGTGGCATGCAAGCACACACAGACATTTCCCGAGCCTCCTCTGAGAGACAGGCACAGTGCCAGACATGGCGGGCAGGGGGTGCGGGTACAAAGTCAACTGAGACACAGCCCCCACACTCAAGTGCAGTCGGCTCTCTCTTTCTTCCATTCTTCCTGTAGTTTGTATCATCTCCATCGTACAGCATAAAAACACTTTCAAGTACTCTTCTCATTTGAGCCTCACAGAAGTCTTGCAAGACAGATAAAACTGTACCCAGTTTGCAAATGGGAAAACCACAGCTTAAAGGAGCAAGGGCTACATGCATAGTAAATGACAGACTGAATGCCAACCCAAGCTCCCATTCCATTGTATACATTTCAGAGTGTATATATACGCATTTGCCACAAATAATTCATTTTTTGCATAATCCTACAATATACTGTTATCTTTATTGTACTATTTCATGTATACATATTGTACTTCCTAAAGATCTACTTAGAGTATCTTAAAATTACTTTGTATTCTCTGACAGATCTAGCATGATACTTGAGCATACTCTGCATTTAAAATTTGCCTATATTTAAAAGAAACTCAAGCTCAATCCATTTTACAATCTATTGTCAATGTCTTAGAAAAAAACCCCATCAAATAAGGATTTGGAGGCAATCTGTGGCCTTCTGGTACTCACGCTATCTGTGTCTTCAATTATTTCCAAATAATTATATACATGTCAAAATTTTTAACAACACGTGATTAAACCTCCCAAAGATTGTTTTGTTTCCTCTTCAGCATATATTCTCTACATTGAGGGCCTAATGAACTTTGATAAGAGCAATTAAATATTTACTTTTAAATTCAAACTTGATCCCATGACATCCTGATTTCTAGGTTCACTTCAGTTTCTAGGTTAACAGATCACAAACTGTAGAATTCCACTGATCATTATCTTGTGAATCAGAGCAGAGCATTGGGCCAGGATCAGGTAGAATCCCAGCAGATTTTTGGATCTCTCTTTTATTTTTCTTTTAGTATAGTATCTATAAAATAACTCAAATTTATTGAATCATTGTTGATCTACTGCTTTATTTTGTTCTTTAAGATGTAGACCACTCCTGATGGAGGAATTGGCTCAACATTTATCAGTGAATCATACATAAAAATAAAAATAATCTTGAAAGAGATCTGTAGAGTATCTAGAGTTTGCAGTTCAACTCATGTATTACGTTAATTAGTTCTGTTGCATCCTGGAAATCTTTTTTTTAATGGAATTTATATCATTATTTAAAGCACTTACTGCCAAACAATGATTCCTTCAGCCTTAACAAAACTCCAGGAAATTTAGATTAATATCAATGTCATGGCAAAAGTGCAAATGACAGGCAGTGTTGGAGACAAGGAAAACCATTTCTGAATATACTGTTTTTTGTTTCCAAAATCATTCACTTTTTATTTTTTTAATATTTTTTTAAATCATTCATTTTTTTAGATAAGCTGTTGCCATCTGCAAGGGAAAGTAAATACTCTCTTTAGGTACTGACATTGTCTAAGTTAGTATTATCAGGCTTGCTATAGTCAACTGGCCAACAACATACTATTTCCTGCTTCCTCCCTAAATAAAGTAATACGTAAAATACCTACCACGGTTCTTGGGCCACAGAAATACGCTTACCAAAGACCATTCTGGAGCCAAACAAATTGGCCTGGGACTCTGTCAAACCTGGGTTGACCCAATGACTTTTTCCCACCACATAAAACTAAATATAGTTCTCCAGGGCTTTATACCCATGAGTCTCACTCAATTCTCACAGAAAACTTGCAAGTAGATGCTTCTATTATTTACATTTTTACAGATAAGGCAAATTCAGAGAATTTATTAGTAATGTCACAAGATCATATAGGCCATAAGTGACCCAGCAAAAACGTTAAAATGGATGCCTTCACTCTAATTAGTAAGCTTTTCCACATAACTAACATACTGGAACACACTTTCCCTTCAGGAAGAATGTGCACACATTAGTTTCCACCTCTTTCCTTTTGATTTCTCAGCCAACCATCAGTTAAATGCAGCCCAGGCTGTCTTAGACAGACAGCCACACATGCATACGTGCACACGCATCGCCTCTCTCCTCTACCTTCACATGCCTTCCATCTTTGCATCTCTCACGTCTGGGCCAATTACTTCAGAGAGTAATTTTTCTCTCCATTTTTCTTCACTCCCCTGCTTTTCAGTGCATTTGGGTGTCAAAAAACAAATCTTATCACAGGTGATAAACTTGGAAGTAGTGCTAATGTTACACTATTCCAAGGGAAAGAAAAGCCATATACTTTGCAACCAGCCTCTAAAAATCCTGAAAGTTTCTAAAAAATCCCTTTCACACACTCTGCAATAGTTTCCATCTATCTTTTTAACTCCCAGTTATATGTGCATTTCTCTTAAACATCAACCCTCCAGAGTCTAGATAAATGATAAACTATCATTCAGTTTTATTGCCTTTATGTTATGTTTATCACTTGTATCATAATAGAACTCTTTTTCATATTTTTTCATCACTGATACACAATATTTCACTCCAATAAGTTAGCATAGGCTTTTACAGTCTAGCTAGCGAAAGGAGTCAGTATTTAAGATTGTTTTATGTAGGGGGAAAAAGTGTGTTTTGAATAACTAATAATTGATCTACAATTGAAAAGTTTTTATGTAAATCCGAGTGCCTAAATTTCATGAGGCTTTCATTTTAAACCATTAAACCTGAGCTTGTTTCTTACTCTACCTACTAATATTTCTGGTCACGGCCCAAGGCCAGACTTCAGTAAATAATTAGTTTATAGAATGGAAATAAAAAGGAATATAATTAATTGGTTGATTCATTACTAATCCATCAACTAATGCAGAATCACAGAGTGAAGTAAGTTGGAGACCATCAAGTCAAAAGCCTTCGTTTAGAAATGAAGAAACAAAGGTTCCCTGGTCTCAGATACAGAAGACAACCAGATCATACTATAAATTATGCTTACGACCATTTTGACTGATCCTTAGCTGAAGATCAATGTTCAGTCCTAGACACATTAGCTAAAAAGAGCAAATTTCTAACTCTGAAGGTGATTGAGCCAAAGGATCATCAGGTATTATATCCCATTTCTGCAACCTTTGGAAAATAAATGTTCATACTAAATAGAAAATGAATTTCTAATAACTGAATTAAACTGTTCACCTAAATAGCCAACTTTGGATTTCTCTCCACACATAATAACTTGGAAAAATATATAGTCTGTGTTTACTATAGCACTATAGCCACAGTCTCTAAGAAGAGCTATAACTCGCTAACAATTTTCCTGATTTATGTTTGAAAACATACAGGGCATGAAATGATTTCTGCAACCTTACATTTTCCTCAAGAACACTGGTAGACAGAAGATATATTCCAAAAATCACATTGGGTTGCTTGTTAAAGCTCCTTTTTTAATAGAAATGTGTGATAAGCAATTGTGCATGCCCCACCAAAAAAAAAAAAAAAAGGTCATTAGAGGTTTTTTTTTTCCCCCATTAAGAGAGGAAAGAAGAGAAAGGGAAGGGAGAGAAGGAGGAAAGGAGGAAAGGAAAGACAGAAGCAGGGAAGAAACTCTGATAAAAGAATATTTTCTTATAATGTTTATATATTGTAAAAACTGATTGCCTTCTTGAGTAAGAAAGTGCCATAAATATTCTTCCAAAGAGCAGCTTATGGATAATGTACGGTTATATACAGTAACTCGGTATACAAATGTTAGTCATTCTTGTTCTTAGTATTTAACATATATGGAAATTTGCTTCACAATCTATAATTGTGCTAATAAAAACAGGTATTTGTGAATATAAATTATATTGGTCATAAAATCAGCCTTATTAACCTAATATATCTTAGAGCAAGATTGAATTTAAACGGGCCACTCTGGTAACACAGATATCTGGAAACACTGTTTATTCTGGTGTATACGTATCTATCAGAGTAATATAAAAGTTTTGCTATGCTTCACATAGCGTTAACATCTTGAATTTGAATCTTCAAAACAGTAAAAAATGACAATGTCAGGCATGCACATTTGCCAAGCCAAATAATGTGTTTGTATAAGGGAAGTAAAGGAAGCACATTCATTAATTAGCACCCTTCCTAGAGTCCCATCCAGGTTATTTATTTAGCAGGTGGGCCATTGGAAACAGCCATCAGTGTCCCTAAATCAACTAAATACCTTTAAATCTCCAGTGTCTTGCATTTTATCACAGAGATTCCAAAGACATTCAACCTTTTATGGTAACTATGATCCTTCCCCTGTTTAAATGAACAAAGTATCCATCATAAGAGGAATATAAACAAAGGCCTGATTTTAAAACTGTCAGTGATGCTCCTTCACAAGTACAGGTATTATATCGTCCATAATGGTACAAATGCATTATTAAATATCTGTATAAGGTGCACCCTTCGGAGGGAGTGTGGGAGGTGGGCTTTCGAACCAGTGCAAAGGAGGGGGTAAGCTAAGGAGGTGGGAGGGGGTAAGCTAAGGAGGTGGGGACCTTTCACCACTGGAATCATCAAGGTTAAGTAAATGAATGGTACCTACTCCCCAAGAAAAAGAAACCTTCCCTAGCTATGCACTCAAGACACACAGGGACTGAACATTATCACACTGCGTACTTGAGGAATTTGTACTTCAAGACGTGCAAAGATTTCTCCAGTTACCTGAATCTGAACGTCCAAGACCATCAGATTGTGTGTCTACGTTCTAGGTCAGAGGCCTGTATACATTCTGCAATCATCTGTTAAAACAAGGTCCCACAGGCCCTGGCCTCCATCAGTGATTCCAACACCAGGTCCTATTATAAATGAGGCTCAAAATAATCAAAAGAAGATCATCCCAGAGAACGGTCCTCAGGCTCTCCTACAGCACCTCACCCCCACCTGCTAGATGACAGCGTGACGAGCACATGGAATTATCCACAATTCCCTGCGCTGATTCCTAGGGCCCACTTACTCTACTGGGATCGCCATGTCAACCTAAACACCGAATTGCAAAGAAAAAAAACCAACCACAAAGAGACAAGACAAAATTTCTTTGTTTGCACCAGGGCCGAGGACATGATTTTTTACTTTATAAATGACTTTGATATGTTTTAAATTTTTTTTCAGTGTTCCAAGAGTCATTGTTTATTTTAAAGGAATTTTTAAAAAATCACGCTATTAGAAAACTTAGTAATTATTACTTCAAAACGACAGATGCTATTGTTCATGGTGAAATTTTCAGTTGGTTTTTTCATACCAGTGGTTCAATTGAAAGATTCACCAACTGCTCCCTGGAGAAAATAGCAGATCTGCATGTAAATGGAGATATAGTATTTCCAAATGCACAGTACCTAGAAGGCAGATACTGTCAAGGTTTCTTAGTGAGAATAACTCAAATTGTATTAGGTACATCTCGATGCTGTAGTCATCTCCATTCTCATAAGGCTCTGTCTGTTTCCATCGCATTCTTTCTCCTCGGTGCATTCTTCGTAACATTTGTCCCAAGGAGTTAAAATTAAACCTCGCTCCACTGCAAAATCCCCACACTAACAACAAGCGATTACTACTGTACATATCATTTCTGATGTGTACAGAAAAAGACCACAGAAGATAGGTTGGCCAGAAATGTTAAATAATTGAAAAGTATAATGACTTAATAGAGTAGTAAGCTTAGTTTACAATGCAGCCAATTTAAAGCCATAAAAATACTGTGTAAAAATTTTATCTTGTGGTTGACCATTACATATCCTATCTATTATTCAAAAGTATCTCAACACTGTTTTTCTTCATTAATGTGGCTTTTGGCATTTCCCTCAAAATCTTTTTGGTCCCGCAGTTTTCCAACAATTTTGAAACAAATACAAAATTCCTGCATGGTATCATAGAGTCACCTCACCAGGATCGTGAGCTCTTCCCTGTCTGATTGAAATTAATTTCACAGGTCAATCCGTAAGGCATACTTTAACTCCCTGGAAGATGATTTGTTTTGCATTTAAAGCAGTCAAGCCTGCAAGACATTTCAAGAAAGAAACAAGACTACAGCTCCTTGTATCGACACATCTGTAAACAAAAGGAGAACCTCATAAATAACCCCTTTTCCTGCGACGCACTAATCCAGGGATTTGTCTATATTAGACAATGTCACGGGGCCTCAGGAAAGTTTTGCCTTGAGTGTTTGGCTAAGGTGTGCATAGCATGTCTGAAGGAGAAAAAAGAGACACTTAGGCTCCATTTCAAACATAAGCCCATTATCACTGGCAGGATCTTGCTAAAATTCTAGCTGCAACCGCCATGTCTCTGTAAACAAGGTTACTGAGAAGAGCCCCAGAAATTCTCAGCGACACGTTCCCCATCCTTCAGCTGTCCGCCTAGCTAGTTATACCTGGTCTCGCTGCCCTGCCATTCTCATGCTGATTCAAATTCAGAACTCAAAATGAAAGATGAAATATCTTGAAGATCACTTAATATTGAAATACTGTTGCGGTAATAAGCGGTGCTCGGTTGGAGATGGGAGCATGGCACTCTCTTGGTAACCTTTTAATTTCTGGAAAAATCGTACAGAATAAATTGAGTGCCACACGCATGGAAACCTAATCGATGGATCTGCTCTATTTTGTTAAAGCACCGCCTATCAGAAGGTAGCTTTGCTCCCCGTTGCAATTCCTGCTCAAGGAGACCAGTGGGTTTCAGCCATACCGTGCACCAAGGTTCAAATGCTCTTCTGATTTACTGAAGAAAATAAATCATCTTTCCTCTGCGTTCACCGCCCCAGTCACCGGACAGTCTCACGTGCCACCGGACACCATCCTCCATACAGTCACCTCTCTGTCGTGTGAGTTTCAAGAGTTACGAGAATTGTTTTAGTAGAAACGACAGTCATGCATAACACGCGAATACATGTCTGAAAGGTCGTCTGGGCCTGTTTCATAATATACTTGACCCTTTTTGTATTTGAAGGGGGAAAAAAGCCCCATCGGGGCATTTGATCTCCATCAATGTTTTCAGGCACCTTACTTCTGTCGGCTGTTCCTCAGATTTGAGAGCTGTTTAAATTTCCCTCTCTTTCCCACAATGATAGGACTGTCTCTTAGGTTGGCTACCTCATTCTGATAACATCAAATCCACTGGACAGGAAAAAAAAAAATAGACCAACAACACAAAAAGCACCCTGACACTCTTCCCCAATCCCACTCCCTGCCTTCCCCTTGAGGACATTTCTTCCTCTTCTCTTTTGCCTGCTGCTTCTGAATTTGGGCATTTTCCAAACACACTCCCCTATTTGGTCTTCGGGCAGTGTGAGAAACAAAGGAGAGTTTCTCTTCAAAACTAGACCAAGTCATTCAGCTGCTCTGAAACACTTCAAAACATCCGCAGGTCTCTTGATCCTGCCTTAAAGTATTAAGCAGTCGTGTTTTGAAAGTAGTAGTAGGTCATATGTGCACCTAACAGCTTCTCTGAACTCACATGCTGGGCATTTCTCTGTTTTCTTCTTCTACTTTTTTTTTTTTTTTAAAGAGAGAGAAGGTGCTATTTTCAACATTGCCCTCTGGTTTACGTTAGCAAAATCACTGGCTTTCCGTGTGTGTGTGAGTGTCGTCCCAGGGCCGGTGGTTCTGGTGCACGACACACACCCAGCAAACGCGCCTCCCCGCTTCAGCAGACCCATGTGGCAACTCACAGCAGAACCGAAGCAAGCCCACAAACACACACATACATAACCATTCCACAGCACTGAGGCAAGCGGGGGTTTCTCCAGGCCCTTCCGGACTCTTCCAGAATTGCTCATTGAGATTCTGAAAGGGGGAGGGGGTGCCGCTGGGAAAAGGTTGCCGGAAGGGAAGAGAAGGCGAGGAGGGGGCATTTGCCCTCTGTGTCTCTCCCTCCCTGAGCATCTCCCGTCACCGAACATGGAGGGGGTGGGGGGCAGGGGCTGCTGTACCGTACATC
>LNAC01000637.1:203604-253108 GCA_002007465.1 Ailurus styani | reverse complement strand
CGCGGGGCCGGCCTGGCCCCCGGGGTCCGCGTCCCGAGCGGCAGTGCACTCACCGGGCCGGGCGGCGAGGGGCAGAGGGGCGCCCGCGGCTAGCCGGAGCGCCGAGGCGCCTCCCTTTTCTCTTGGTAGCGTCGGTCCGCACTCCCTGTGACCCAGGACGTCATGATGCCTGTCTGTTTTCTCAATGATAACTTGGCAGAAGAAGAGAGAGGCTGCCAGGTTCTCCTCGGGTGGTTACGTGGTATGTGCACGTTTCTGTTTGCATGCGTTTCTCTCGCTCCCTTTTTAAAAATAAATATCTGTGTTTAAAAAAAAAAATTCCCGGCACTGTCATGATTTGATTGCATTATTGCGTTTGCATAATTGACGCCTCTGGGTGTGTATATGTGTGTGGATGTGCGTGGGGGGGGTTTTTTCCCCTTTAAATCCTGCTGCTCCAGCCGCCGCAGCAGCCGCTGCAAAGGGAAACCAAGCATGCGTTCATCTTTTGTCTTTCATTTTACCTTCAGGGTGACATTCAGTGCCAACTGCTCCCTTTTGACCGTCGCCAATCCCCGCCTGGGCAAAATAAATTTTAAAAACGTGGGGGGAGGGGAGGGGCCGGCCCCTCCGCCCCAAGGCTGGGGTGGCGATTCCCTGCGCCGGCGGACCCCCAAGCTACCCCGACCCACCTCCCACCCCTGCAAAACCCTTTTCCCTTCTACCCACCGGGCCCAGGCAGAGAAGCCGCACCAGGACAGCGAGGAGCATCCACCCCGGGCCAGACACTCATGTTCGCGGCTCGCACTTGCTGACTTGCATCTCAGATCGCTTCTCGGTGTGTAGGCCTCTCACAACTGGAGCTATTTTTGTCTCCCAGAGATGTTCTTTAAAGCCTTTTAAAAATGGGAAGGGGGCAGGGAAGAAAACGGGAGAGAGAGGGGGAGAGAAAAAGAGAGAAATAAAAGCCCGAGCCCCCTGTGAGAGGGGCTCCACAGACACATGAGGGAATTTGAGGGGCTCCTGGTGCCCGACCCACCAGGGGAGTTTGAAAGGGCAGCAGGGAGAACGAGCTCTTTATCTGATTTCCTCTACAGCAGCAGGAAAACTTTTCCTTCGCACAAAGATAGTATTACTAGCTAGTCACTGTATTTGTCATTTTTGTAATTGCGTTCTCTCGCATCAGCACGAAAGGTCTCAACCATCACTCTTGATATTTATTTTTGCAAACGTGAGAATGTATTTTAGACGGTGTGGCCACGTGACAGGTAAAGCAGAGATCGTGTCCCTTTATGAGATTTAGTTTCTGTCATTTGTACATCGGTGTGTTTTCTGTAGCTTCTATTAATCATAACATGGTGCATATTAATCACCATATGCACATTACTGAAAAATAAATATCGAGTGCCAGGTTTGGCAAATGTTTCGCCCTTCTTTATCGCTCATGCCCCATCTGGACGAGAAGAATGGGCTTAGGAATTTTTTTCCACACGCTTTTTCTGTTGTTGTTGACCTTGGTCACCATGGTGGATTGGTGAAGTCGCTATTCCCACAGATTCCAAAAAACCCGTAAGAGATGACAGCACGAGCCAGGGCTGCAAAAAATAAAGTGTGGAGGAGAGTGTCAGATCCGAAAAGCAAAGCTGACTTGGAAGGGAAAACTTTTTGTCTCATCTAAGATCATCTGCAGCTGCTGTAGGCCTAAGACTAGTTTACCTATTTGAGAGGTTAGCATTTTAAATGGAATGAAAATAGCAAGTAACTCGTTGGGTCTTTTCCCTTTAGAGTCATACCCCAAGGATCACTGGCAAATTCCATAGGGAGAACATTTTAATTATGCAAAGACCAGATGATCAGAATTGGAAGAGAGCCTCAGTAAAGCAGACCTCTGAGTGTCTGAGGGCTATTGACTAATAGATGCCCAAACTTGAACAGTGCCTCCTCACCCTGAACAATTGGACACAGCTCTCTGGCCCTGAGATCAGTCTCCTTAGAACACCAGAAAGATGAAGTGGTGCGGTCTTGTCCAGTGCTTAGAGGTCATCGGGGTCAAAGATGATTCTAAAGAAGGCAAGGGCCTATTCAGAACTTGAGTGGGTACTGTCTATTGATGTTATTGCTAATATTTTAGTAACTATCCAAGAGTCCAAGAGAGACTTGTTAATACTCAATCTTCCAACCTGGTTCTCTAGCTTTATTACTTATTAGCCTTAGAACCGGGCCTTTAAAGAGTCACGGAAAAAAAAGAGAAAAAAAAAACATAAAAATTTGACTGACTTTAATTCCTTGAAATCCATTTTTATTTCCGGACCGATGCCTTCCGTGCTGTTTGCCACCAATCCACATGCCACTGCAGGCAGCCACGGGGTGAGGTGTTTTGAGCAACGAGCAAAGGGTAGAGGCAGAGTACTCCAGTTGTCTGGAGTTTGAACAGATCCTTCCTAAACCCGGATTCTCTAAATCCACCTCTGGCTGAGAGCTGCTCTCTGTTGTTTGTTCAAGTCCAAACTCCTCAGACAACATTCAAGTCTATTTTCTGGCTTCACCCTAAATATAATAGTTAATATTGTCGTAGCTTGTTTGGTTTAACTTTCCAACCAAATCAAAGGGAAAAGAAAAGAAAGAAAAAGAAAAATGCTTACTAAGATGCATGGAAGGTGCTGTCTTAAAATTTGCTTGCGGGGCGCCTGGGTGGCTCAGCCGTTAGGCAGAATCTGCCTCCACTCAGGTCATGATCCCAGGATCCTGGGATGGAGCCCCACATCAGGCTCCCTGCTCAGCTGGAAGCCCGCTTCTCCCTCTCATGCTTCCCTTGCTTGTGTTCCCTTTCTCGCTGTCTCTTTCTCTGTCAAACAAATAAATAAAATCTTTAAAAAATAAAAGTAAAAATAAAATAAAATTTGCTTGTGTTTATAACTTGTAAATCTAATTAAATCTTCTGAACAAGAACAGAAGAGAAAGATTATTGCTATTCCCATTCTACCCAAGGAAACTGAGGCACCAAGATGTTAAGTAATTTGCCCAGAGTTACACAGCTGGGGTTCAAATTCAAGAGCCTTAAGCCCTCACTATCAAGTTCTCTGCTTACCTACCTACCAACTCAACTTCATTTCTACCTCCTCACATATTGCAGTCGGGCTGCTCACCCACTGCCCACTTCACCCTTTGTTAATCCCAAGGTCACTGCCCAAGCATTCTACGCCCCCTTCTGCCTCTTTGCTATTCAAATTCTGTTGGTCAAGGCCAAGTTCAAGACTGACTTTGCCCACAAAGCCATTATTTACTATTATTGGGTGTATTGATCATTCTCTCTCTGTTCCACACTGTTCACTTCTACGTGTGACATCATCGTTCTCTGTTTCTGGGGTTTATTTTTCATCTCCTCTTCCTCTCTCAATTCCTTTCTGACAGCGTTATGCACTTTTTCCTCACCTCTTCTGGTTTGCCTAAGTACAACCCCAGCTGTCCTTAACTCGCTTCCGATGTACTGACAGACACAAAACTGCCCTTTGGAAAGCTAGGATGCCACTTTTCAATCTGACAGAAATTGCAAGTTTTATGTAGCAAAAGTTTTATCCTTTTAACTGAAAAAATTGCAAGCTTATTTCTCCATATTTCAGAGAGTAAGACAGTCCCTAGAAAACAACCAATTAAGATCAGAGGTGGAATTATTTAACAGGAGAAGCATATGATGATGAGGTAGAATTTCATGAATGTTGGGGGGTGGACAAAACTTAATCACTGTGGCTTTTTAGCTATTATGAGCCTTCTTCTGCTATATTTTGAATTTTCTGAGTGTCACATTAATATTTCTGTTTAGAATTAGGAAAATAAGGGAGGACCCATAACTGCAAGACAGTGATGTCATCTGCTACTGATCAGCTCTGTGTAACTTCTGGCAAATTATTTAATAATTCTGAGCCTCAGTTTCCCTCTTGCACAAGAGGAGATTTAACTAGTCTCCAAGGTCCATCCAACTCTAAGCATCTACAGGTCTGAAACAGGATGTGAGAGAGAAAAAAAAAAGAGGGCTCAGCCTAGGAAGGCTGGTTTTTTTGGGGGGGGGGGATACAAAAAAATACACTAAGGAGCTCCGGTAAAGCTAACAAAGCTCCTATTTCTAATTCCTGAATATACTTAAGGGTAGCTCAAAAAAACATCCATATACAAAAATATGTTCAAACTTACATTTTCTAAGATGGTCTCATTTATGTGGGATAAAATAATTAACTGAGTGTACAAATAGCCCACCGTATCAGCTAAAATGTTATTGGCTATCATTCACGGTTGCCTATAACTTACTTTCGAACAATCAGATTGTCATACAGACCTCACTTAATAGGAACTGATCCAACCATTTTTGCCTGGATGCCTTAGACTCCTATTTAGCTTGAATTAAGTCACGAAGTTAGTTGAAGAGCACAGGTTTATGGTCAAGAGACTCGAGAGCTAGAACCAGAAGGGTCTCCTACATATTTCCTCTTTGGAACTAACTCTGAGAAAGCCTCTCTCAGTGTTCCTTTCCTTATTTATCCTTACTGGAGACTTACAACGCATTGACCTTCTCACCGGTTTTGGTTAGGATAAATGAAATAGCAGAAAGTAAAAGCACTCTTCCCATACAACAAAGTACTATCAGGACAGGTGGACTGCATTTTACACCAGAGCTGACATTCTAAAAAATTGTACAAAGTTAATAGAACATAAGGTGCCCTGGCTGAGAATCTAAGTGGACTTCTACTTGCTAGTTATAGGACTTCACAGAGTCCTATAGCTGGCCAAGGGCAGAATCAGGATGACTGTACAGAAATCACCTTGTCCCAGTCCATAGTCAAAGCCTGGTACAAACCGCAGGCAAGTATTACAGCGAATCACATCAACTAGGATCAGGGTAATTAAAACACCTATTTAAAACAGAAATTTAGGGGCACCTGGCTGGCTCAATGGGTTAAGCCTCTGCCTTCAGCTCAGGTCATGATCCCAGCCAGGGTCCTGGGATCGAGCCCTGCATCGGGCTCTCTGCTCAGCAGGGAGCCTGCTTCCTCCTCTCTCTCTGCCTGCCTCTCTGCCTACATGTGATCTCTCTATCTCTGTCAAATAAATAAATAAAATCTTTAAAAACAAACAAATAAATAAACAGAAATTTAGGGGTGCCTGGCTGGTTCAGCCAGTAAGTGTCTGACTCTTGGTTTTGACTCAGGTCATAACCTCAGGGTTGTAAGACAGAGCCCCACGTGGGCTCTGTGCTCAGTATGGAGTCGGCTTGATACACTCCTTCTCCCTGTTCGTGCTCTCTCTCTCTCAAATAAATAAATAAAATCTAAAATAAGTAAATAATAAAACAAACTTATGCCATGCTTCTGACATGAAAAAATGAAAACAATTTCACATGGGACAAGGGTCCTCAGGCCAGACCGCCTGAGAGCTCTAAGGACCCATGGATAAATTCAGAATCTGAAAGTTGTAGGCAAAATGCGAATGTGTGTGCACGTGTGTCCTCATTGTTCTCAAAAGAAGACCTATAACGTTCATCACATTCTCAGAAGGGTTCATGACTCCAGAAAGGCTAAGAACCACTGATGTAAGAATAGTTTATTTTAAAACTGAACTTAAAGAGAATAATACATTCCTTTAAGCTGAATGTCATGCTGACTGCCACATGGACAGTGTGTAATAATCACCAGTGTTCAGAATGATGGCCTTGAGACACAATAAAAGCTTCAGTCATCAAAGAAATTTATTGTCAAGGTATTTTACTTAACTGACACAGGACAATGTACCAGCCTTTTAGAAAGATCTGAATATTGAAATAAAATAAGAAGAGGTTTCTGGTTTTGTTTAAGCTGGCTGGACAATTCTCTGTGTGCTAAGAAAGATGAATTACATGTAGGAAAATACTCATTGTCTCTGGGAACACAGTTAAGGTCCACTCAGCCATGAGGAGGCAAAGAACGGAAGGCCGGGACCAGAAGCGTAGCAGTGAGATGGGGGAAGAGATTGAAGGGACATCTGGCAGGGACCTGAGATCAAGAGACTGAAGTATCTGGCCTGGACAACTAAATTAAGGGTAGCATGTTCAAGAGATACAAATTAAGCCTATGCTAAGAAAATAATGAATTCGGTTTGGGATATGTTAGGTTTAAAGGCCTATGAAATAGCCATATTCCACCGGCCTTGGGAAAGACTTAGAAGAAATGTGTGGCTGGAGAAATGTATTTGGGGGATTATCAGTGAATTGGCAGTGGTGTCAGCTGGTAATAAAGATGGGGGGAGGGAGGATGATGAATGCAAATGATTTAGGAGCATCTGAAATAAAAATTGCAAAGTCTAATTTGTAAAATATGAAACTATATCATACCCAAAGCAAAACAGTGTTGGTGATTTTACATATTTATAGACACCTGTATCTGGACCATAAATTTCTGAATAGAACTATACCTCTCAGATTTTATTTTACATGTAGGACTTTCTGGAGTTCTTCATTTCAAGACTCTTTTCCATTTGATAGAGTGCATTCAGTGCCTGGGTTCAGAGGCAGAAAGACTTTTCTTTGGCAACCAGGTTCAACTGGAAAAAAATCATCAAGATGTCACCTGATGCCACATGTTACCAACGGCGTTCTCAGCCGTGGGGCCCTGCCAGTTGCTGAACCAGCAGAGGAAACTCGGTGTCATGGAAAGAACACTAAACTGGGAGTCAGAACACTGCAGTGGGAGTCTAATTTCTCCCTCTGACTGTTTTTGTGACCCTGGGAAAGTCATTCAACTGCTTCTACCCGCATTGCCTCCTGGACAAGCGCCTGGTCCACCTCGGGGGATGAACCGTGCAGCCCTCGTGTTGCCATGATCACCAAAGGGGTGGAAGGAGGGAAGCCAACCACGGGCTTCAGAAGTCCCCTGCTTGATGAACTGCTCCAACATGCCGTCTCCCACTCTCCTCCCTGTGATCGCCCCGCGTGACCCACCGCCCCTCCTCTGCGCCTCCATCAACACGTGTCTAGGACTGCAGTCACCATATTTTATTGTAACTGTTGTTCTTACGTCTGCCTCTGCTACTCAGTGGTAAATGCCTTTTGTGTCATAAATGTTTTAGTTATCTTTTCGCTCCTAGTGCCCAGCACACAGTAGGCGCCCCATGAATGTTAAATGAATAAACTGTTATCGGGGGGGAGCATTTGCCTACATCCGTTCCTACTCCATGAAAGTTCTTTAGATAATCTGGGAGGTGGAAAAGCAGGGCCAGCCTTACTGATACACAGCCGTAAGCTCCCCCGTACCAATGCTTTGCTCAGAAGGGGCCCCTCGCTGCATGACATGCACTGATTATGCTACCTTATGTATACAGTTTTTATACGGGAAGGAAGCAGGTCATTTCCTGGTCGTATTTAACATAAAATGCAAAACTGCTCCTCCCTCCAAAAAAAACATTAACACTGACTTTGTTTGGCATTGATACATAAATGCTGCACACCAGGTTTTGCCAGAAAGCTAAGGAAGGGAAGATGAAGAGGGTGAGAGACAACACTGGGAACACAGAGGAAGGCTCGATGGCTGTCACAGACCGGTGGAAAGAACCCAGACCACAAAACCCAAGGTCCTGTTCCAAATTCCTGGGGAATGACCTTAAGCTCTATGTGATCAGTTATGACATCCTCAAAATGGAATCATAATGTTCAAGCAGCAGAGTTACTGAGATAATGGATAAAAGAGCCAAATGCCCTGTCACAACAGGTGACTGATAAAAGCAAATTCTCCTCCCTTTCTTCCTTCTTGCCTGTTTACCTTCACAGAAGAAAAGGGAATCCAATTCATTGATTTACAACCATCATCAACGTGTAAGCTTTACTCTTGACCAGGCTACTAAAAAAGAGGACCAGAGGGATTAGCTGAGACCAGTGGTCTCCAAACTTTGGGGCATGCTGGAATCACCTGGGAAACGCTAAACAATCTTGATTTGCAGTATGTGCCCCACAGCAGTTAAACCAGAATGTCTGAGGGTTGGAGCCAGGCAACGGTTTTCGTGGGTTTTTGTTGTTGCTGTTGTTGTTTTTGTAAACTCCAAGGGATTTCAGTGTGCCTCAGAGTTTGAGAGCCATTGGCGAAGGTAGAGAAATAGGCCTTGGGCCAATGAATTAGTCTAATTAGAGCCTGAGAGAAGCTCTTCACTTTCCCAGACCCAGAACACTTACTCCTTCCCCTTCAACCCTCCTTTGGCAAGCTCTTGATAAATGAACCCTAGACAAGGTAATAATAGTAGAGCGACTCATCCCAAGTACCGAAAAAGCAAACAGAAAAGCACGTAAGGCGTCTGTATTTGTAGTACTTTACCATTTAAAAAGTGCTTTAACCCCTCATTGTATTTACTCTTCACTACAACCTTGCAAGTGGATGTTATTATTAGGCCCAATTTACAGATGGTAAAATAAAAAAATAAATTTCAACTCTCTCGAGGACAAAGTGGCAGAGTCGGGCAGGTCTCATGCCTATGTCCAGGGTTCCAGAATGGACGCAGTTTTCCTGGACCACGCGGCCTTCGAAGCCTTACTGATCATTAGTTGGCGGGGTCACAGCCGCATCTGAAGGATGGCTCAGGGCTACGGCCTAGTTGATCTACCATATTGGGGAAGGAGGGTGGAAGGGAAGTGGGAGGAAAGGAGGGAGGAAGGAAAATATTTTAAATACGTTTGAACTAAATAGGTTCCTTTCCAGCAGGCTTTTCAAATTATTTAATATGCTAACAAGCCCTGTAAATATCTAGAGATTATTATTTCCCAACTGATTGAACAGTGAAACCCTTTTTAAACTCAGCATTTCTTAGGACTAATGTCCCTTGGAATGCCATTAGATAACAGGTGCTTTCCTCACCCACCCCCAAGATTTATTTAAGTGTCACCCCTGCAGAGAGGACCACCCCACACCCCAAGCACTTTATTTAAAAGAGAAGGGACGCCTGGGTGGCTCAGTGGATTGAGCATCAGACTCTTGATTTCGGCTCAGGTCATGATCCCAGGTCCTGGGATCAAGCCCCGGGTTGGGCTCTGTGCTCAACGGACAATCTGCGTGTCCCTCTGCCTCTGGTCCTCCCCAGCATGCTCACTCTCTCTCTCTAAAATGAGGAAAGACCTTCAAAAACAGGTAAATAAAACAGAAACACCACCTTCTCCCCAGTCCCGTCCTCCCACCTCCTTTCCCGCTTTGTGTTTCCATAATCCTTAACACCTTCTAATACAGTACACGGTTGACTTATTTATTTTGTCTGCTCTCTGCCTGTGTGCTCTATGAGGGCAGGGCTTCTCCTGGCCACGTTTTTTTCCCACGGGATGCCTGCAGCAGCTGGAAGCGTACCTGACCCACAGGAAGTGTTCAACAAATACGTGTTAAAGGAATGAAGGAAGGGCCAAAGAGAAATGGTCGACGTTAAAAATTCAAATGAAGGTATCTTCTCCCAAGTTAGGGTCCCTTTAAGGGACCCTATTCTATTTGTAGCTATCCCTAGAATACAACCTAATGAAGTGGCTATGATCCCTACCTTATAGGAAAATAAAATTAGAATTAAAGCAATTAGACCTATAAGCAGAGCAAAAAATTGGTTAAACTGGAATTGATTCTTTTTAATTTTCTATGTAATTATTGTGAGATAAAGTAGACCTGGTAGATGTTTCCAACGGTATCTGGGAAACCTAATATAAACGTGGACCGCCATGAATTCATTGGCACCAGGCCAGGAAGCTATTTTCCATTCACCAAAAGTGACCAAGCTGAGATATAAAAATTCGGCAAGCCCCAGATATAACAATGTTAATCATTGCCTGAATTCAGATTCTCCATAGGTCAATCGTATTCTGAGAAAGCTTCTATAGAATTCTAAGGGAAACCAGCCTCGAGTTCAGGTGTCAGTTGGGTCCTCCCCCACCATTTCACAAGGGCTCCGCTGTATAATAACAACACTTGGCATCAGTGTGGAGCTGTTCTCTGGAAAGGTCAAAGTGCTGCGAACAATTCAGATATAAGCAGGGATGATGATGGTCCGCGGAGCTCAGAAAATGACCCAATTGACCGATTCCTCTCCAAACACAAGAGGAACAACAAAGTGGAGAATACATAGTAATAATGCCGGATGAATGCTCTGCTCCTCTATGTTTTCCTTTTTATCCAGAAAAACCACATTTATGAAGTGAGGCTCTTTTAGTAATGAAAGTGGTATTTATTAAACACATCAGAAACTACAAATCCAAATGAGCATTTCCCAATAAAATAGTCACTTGGGGAGGTTATGTAATTACCTCAGCGATCCTGTGATTGCTCCAAACATTTTGGGAATTCTTCTTTTAAAATCACCTTCATAGCTGGTTTAAAACTCACAAGAAAACCAGTATCATTCGTTTATGGCTACTCTTCATGTAACAAAAATCCCAGTCAACTTGGGGGTCAGAGTAGTAGGGAGCCAACTGGTTGCCTATCGCCATCTCCCAGGCATTTATTAAAGACATAATGTGCCAAGGCTCACCCTGATTCGCTGTACAGCAGGGACTCTGTTTATGACTAATCAACCCAGGGGATTCAGAGGCATCCAAGTCTCCTTGCAAACTGGGGGTGTGAGTGCCTTGATGCTAGGACAAGGTCTGGCAGCTGAACCCTGACCTGAGCCAATTAACCTTCCTCTACTTTATGGCCACAAAGCCAGAACCTCTAATGTTCTCTCACCCAACAACTATTGAGCCCTTACTATTTGTTTTGCACAGTGGAACCTGTTGGCAAATGAAAAAGCCTCAAGTGAAAGAGTGTGGATGGTCACGTCAAAAGCATCGCTTTGGGACACATTCTCTTTCTCACCGTGCTTTTTTTTTGACCAACCTCATGGCTTCAGCCTTTGCTGTGGAGATAGTCCAAAAAGAATAAAGAGTGTAGGCAAAAGAATAAAACTACCTGGAGTCAAACTCTTGCCTGACCCCTCCCTCATCAGGTGACCTGGGACAAGTTACTTATCTGCTCTGTGCCTCAGTGCTCCCCATCTGAGATGTAGCTAATCACAGGACCTATGTCCTAGGGATGCTGAGAGGATTAAGTGAGATAATACATATTAAATACTTAGCATAGTGCTTTTAGTTTTCAAAAAATATCAACTATTAGTATTTTTAGTACTTAGATGCTAATACTCTTTAAATTATAAATTCTAGATCTGAAATTCCAACTTCCTTATTTACCCTGAATATATAGATACCCACCACCATTTCAAACTTACCAGATAAAAACTTGAATTAAATATTGGTCCAACTTTTCAAATTTATTACAGCTGATTTACTCCAATCTTGACTCAAGTTATCATTATCTGCAGACTCATAAGTTCTCTAAACCAATTCAGTTCAGATTTTTGTCTCCTACCTTACTCTACCTCCCATGCCAACAAATACACATACATCCATGTTCACTTAAGTTATAAAGTCACGTTGATTTTACTCAATAATTTTTCTTTCCACTTGCGTTTGTGTGTTCTTTTTAAGATTGTATTTATTTGTTTATTTATTTATTTGAGAGAAAGAGAGCACACATGAGCAGGGAGAGGAGGAGAGGGAGAGGGACAAGCTGACTCCACACTGATCATGGAGGCCCAGACGGGACTCCATCTCCCAACCCTGAGATCATGACCGGAGCCAAAATCAAGAAGAGTCAGTCACTCAACTAACTGAGCTGCCCAGGCCCCTCGTGTGTGCACGCACACACATGTGTCTGTGTGTGTATTTTAAACCAATGTTTATTAAGACCTAACACTCTACAAACATTAAGTCATATAAGTTTTACAACAGTCTCATGAATTAAGTGCTATTATTATTATTTCCATTTTGAAGATGTAAAAACCAAGGGACAAAGAGGTTGGGAAACTTGGTGAGGTTCAACCAGCTCTGGGAATGGAGAGTCAATGTTGGCAGCACGGCGCAGAGCTGTGCTTTTTACCACTATTCAGGATTGCTGCTAGTATATTTCAAATAAAAATATGTGTTGAGCTCTCCGCACAATATACCCTCACAACAATCCTATGACATAGACAGTATAAAAACTCCTCTTTTGTAGATGTGGAAACAGAGGCCCATAGAGTAGGACCTGCCACTTCCCTAGTTCAGGTTTCCATTATGTGTTGCCTGGGCTAATGAAATGACCTCTTGTCTCTTCTCTGCACCTCCCAGTTGAAATGGTGCTAAGAAAATTGGATATTTACATGTAAAAGAATAAAACTAGACCCCTATNATGGTGCTAAGAAAATTGGGTATTTACATGTAAAGGAATAAAACTAGACCCCTATCTTACATTGTGCACAAAAATTAACGCAAAGTGAATTAAAGACTTAAAAGTAAGACCTGAAACCATAAAACTCCTAGAAGAAAACATAGGGGAAAAATTTCCTTGACATTGGTCTTGGAACAATTTTATGGATAGGACACCCTAGGCACAGTAATGAAAGCAAAGATAAACCAGCAGTATATCAAAATAAAAAGCATCTGCAGAGCAAAAGAGTCAACAAAATGAAAAGTCAACCTACTAAATGGGAGAGAATATTTGCAAACCACGTATCTGATAAGGGGTTTATACGCAAAATACACGAGAAACTCGTATGCATTAATAGGAAAAAAAATAATCCAATTTAAAAATGAGTAAAGGAACTAAGCAGGCATTTTTGCCAAGAAGATACTCAAATGACCAAGAGATACAGGACAAGATGCTCAAAATAACTAATCATCAAAAAATGCGAACCAAACCACAGTGAGATATCACTGCACACTTGTTAGAATGGCTATCGTCCAAAAGACAAGAGATAACAAGTGTTGTTGAGGAAGTAGAGGAAAGGGGATCCCACTGTTGGTGGGAACGTACAAGGGAACAGCCAGTATGGAAAACACCTCTGGGTACATATTTGTATCTGCAGGAAGTGAAACCACCATCTTGAATCTCTGTGCCCCCAGGTTCACTGTAGCTTTATTTATAATAACCAAGACCTGGAAACAATCTACATGTCCATCAGTGGAGGAATGGATAAAGAAAACGTGATTGATCACACACACACACACACACACACACACACACACACACACACACACACACACACATATGTTCAGCCATAAAAAAAGAAGGAAATCCTACCTTTTGCAGCAACATGGATGAACCTTGAAGGTAGTACGGTAAGTGAAATACAGAGAAAGACAAATACTATATGATCTCATTTATATGTGAGAAATATAAAAATATAAAATTTGTAGAAACAGAGACCAGATTGGCAGTTGCCAGGACTGCAGAAATGGGTGAAGATGGTCCAAGGGTACAAACTTCCAGTTGTAAGATGAATTAAGTTGTGGGAATTTAGTGTAAGGCACGGTGACTATCATTAACAATACAGTAACGCATATTTGAAAATGACTAAAAGAGTAGACCTTAAAAGTTCTCAGCACCAAAACAGAATGGTAACTATATGAGGTGATAAATGTATTAACTAAAACTACGGGGCTAATAATTTTCCAATGTAGACACACATCAAATCATCATGTTGTGTACACCTTAAATTTATACAATATTATATGCCAATTTTATCTCAATAAAACTGGGAAAAATCAAATAAAATAAAAAGAAGAAAGGGTTCTTGAGTGCCTGCTGTGAATAGGAGATTCCCAAAAATGCTGCTCAGCATGGCTCCAGCCATTCTGCGTTGAATGGGTTGAAGGACTCAATCTGGAAGGCGCGGGTTGGAGATCCGTCTCAAAGCTTGGTTTTTCACATAAGCAGTTTTTGTAAGTTTATTTTACATGTATTTGGGCTTGCTTGGAGGAAGTGGGGAGCTGATGGAGGTTCCAGGGCTAAAGCACCGTCCCCTCAGCCACCCTCCCTCCTCGGGCATTGCTAGAACATGAAGCCAAGCGGAGACGGAGAGCTCTGCAGCCAGTTCATGGGGTCTGGAGGTCATGCTGTGGTGGGAAGCAGTGACAAGCTCCTGAAAGGGGAATGACGTGATGGTATTTATGTCAAAGAACAGGTTAAGCAGGTAACGGATGCGACTCCCGGACTCACAATCAGAAAGGGGCATGTCCTCATGCCCAAAGAAGGAAGTGGAGTCTCTTCAGCATTCCCAGAAGAAACACCAAGCATAAAAGGTTTGAGGTGCCCGCATATCTGCTCTGCTCAAGGAACAGCAAGCAGACCCAAGTGACCGAAGTGGAAGCCAAGGGGAGAACAGGGTGGGGCACAGGAAAACGAGAGGGAACGTGAGCACAGAGATGGGGGTCTCTGGGGTTCCTGAGCACAGAAGCAACCTGACCGGACTTATTTTGCAAAAAAGAAAAAAAAATCACTATTTGCTCTGATCCTGGATGTTGTCAATGGTAACACACAACACGTGTTCCTGAAACAGGGCTCTGCACCCAAAACATTCTCAGACACTGCTCTGTCCTCAGTGCTCACTCCTTTTAAAGCTCCACACATGCTTCCGTGTGTCACGTGCTCTATCTTTGAGCCAAAAGGAAAACAAAGAAAAAACTGTCTTTTTTGTCCCCTACACCCCTGTGAACAGTTCTGGTGTAGACCATCTGGAGAGCTGGGTGCTGAGGACTGGTTACCTAGTGAGTGCCTCGTCAACTGGCGAAAGCTCTGGAAGCCAGTTTTGATACACGAATGAAATGCGAGGGGAGCAAAGATCAGCCACCATCAGCTTGCAGTCAGCATGGCCGAATGGAAAAAGTCACAGAGCTTGCATTCTGCAAACCTGGCTCCTAGACTCGGGGCTACCATTTACCAGCCGATTGACCTTGGGCAGTTGAACTAACTGAGCCTCGTTACCTCATCCACTCCGTGGAGATGATTCCTGCCTCACCATGTCAAGGAGGGAGACATACGTGAGACCTATGGGGAAATGCACTTTGGAAATGATAAAACGGGCTCTATGAGAATGAGACATCACTATCTTATCAGCTGCCTGCTCCCCAAGCAAGGTCCTGAAGTCAGAGAACTGGAGTGGCGTGCAGTGGAAACGGAGATAAGAGAGAGTCTCGAGCGGCAGGTGTTGGGGAGCACCGGGCTTCCGGGGAAGGAGAAGTGGAAGAAAAGAGCGACATCACCATGTGATGGAAAGGAGCGTTCTTCCTAGTCATGACCTGTTTCGTATCTGATCTTTTCAAATTTCGAAATAAAAAAGTTATATAAACTCCATGGTTTGCAAATCACCATAAAACTCTTCCTCGAAGATGAGGCTTCTGTGGTGAGAAAGAAATCTCGGGGAAAGTTCACCTAACAGGTTACTCTCTGGCAAAGAGCTTGCAAAGGATTATGGGTTCCGTGTGAATTCAGCTGGACAATTAAATAAGTGCACTCTCCCACCCAGCTCCTAGTCTCTGTGACACGCTCATTCCCAAAGATACCCCAGCAGACCCACCAGCAAAACAGTTCCATCCAAGCATGATATCCATCCCGACCCCTAACCAGAGGCAATCCCACAAGGCTAGACGACCTGTCATCGTCCTCATTCTTCTAACCTCCTGCTAAGGGGGTAGCCTCACTCCAGGAACTGAATTCTTGGTTCCTCTAATCAAATCCCCACATTGCTCTAGGAGTAACCGTAATAACCAATTTTGTACAAAAGCTCTCGTATGTTGCATTCTTAGTGTGGTTCAGGCATGTGCTACGTGCATTACTATTTTCATCATCACAATAACCCTATGAGGTAGGCACTACCTCCCTTTTATTGGCTTTACGCAAAGTAAAGAGAGATTAAATAACGTGGTCAGGGCTGTGAGTCAGTCAGTGGTGGGGCGAGGATTTGGGTTGAGCTGTTCCCCTTCTGAGCCTTAATCAGAGAAGCCCGGGCCCCTGAATGCTGGCCATGTGCACAGGGTCCTCTCTGAAGCCTGGAGTCGGCCTGGATCGATGCTGACTGTTCTCCCTTGGACAACTTGGACGGCTGGAATAGACACCCCCTACCACTCACTGGACTGCCCTGATGCTGACTCCGACAGGAGCTGACCTGTCTCCGCGGTAATAGAGCCTCCTGCTTAGACATCCCCCCAGCCCACAGGTGTCCAAGCAGCCCAGCATCCACCCCATCCTAGTAAGCCACCCCGAGCCCCAAATCTCAATTTTTCCTGGTGATTTCCAAGCATGTGAGGCTATTAGGCTATGTGAACTTTGAGTCTCCCAAGGGGAAAGAGGAGAGGTTTTCATGAAGTAGAAATGAATAAAAATGCTCACGTTCACGTTATTTCACTTTCTACATAAATAAAATAAACCTTGATACCATATAATTATCACTTTAAGAACTAAATCAGTGACTGAACCAGACTGTAGTAAATTCATCTGCTGTGTAAAAATTAAACATCAATGCAACACCCCCTAATTGGCAACCACAACGGTAGACTTAATTGCTAAAGAGTTAAAAAAAAAAATGTTCTCTTTCAGCGACTACAGAAGAAAAACCACTTTGAGATTAGATAAGTCTTCCAGTGCAACAGCCTCTGAGCAACAGATCTCGAACAGTTTTCAAGCAAAGGACCCAAGCACTGTCTTTGAAAGTGATGGTACTTGGGATCTGGATACAGGAGATCAAAGAGGGGTATCTCTGAGTGAACGCAGTATGAAAACCAGACCTCCTCTAGGTCGTTCCTCTCTGCTTCATCACACACCCCCCTCAACCTCAGCTAACGCACGCACACACGTGCACACACACGCACACACACACACACCGCCCACCTGGTCTCGGTGGGTTTTTGGGTCATTTTGAAGTGATTCTATGACTAGTTCCTGCAAGTATTTAGCAAAGCGTGAATTGGGAGGACAGAGTTGCAAAAGACACTGATGTTTAGGTACAGGATATAACCAAAGAAGAAACACTCTCTATTGTGTAGGATAAAGAGGCCCACTTTTCAGGAGAAGGGGTTTTTTGAAACAAAAATTCCCTTCACAATCCCCCTGGTAACATCCACTATCCTATTACAAGCTGCTTGGCCAGCCTCAAGTTTTGCTGACATGGGACACTTGGCCTTGGATTCCGCCACCCTCCCCCGGTGAACATGACCCATCCTCCAGCTTTACTGCCTTAACTCTGACACTCTCCTTTGCCTGACTTTGAAGCCTGCCAGAGTTACTCCCATTACTGGGAAGGAGACAGTATTGTAAAACTTCTTGGCAAATAACAGATTTTGCCCAGTTTTGTGCTTTTACCTGTTCTACATGCCTATTGGGATTTAAAAACTGGTCTCGCCTCCTTGGCCCTCAGTTTACCACCTATGTGGAACTGAGAAATTTAAAAAAACTAGAACAGTTAAAACAGTCTTAAAAGATCTCGATGTATTTATTAGACTGATCATTTACCATATATTCATCTGTTTTGCAAACTAGGCAAAGATACTACAGCAGAACTCCAATGTTGACTAATCTCAGCATCGTCTGGCTGATGTTAACAGTCTGGCTTAATCTTGGAACATGGAAGAAAAAGCCAAGAAAACCTTGCCTCTGTGTTATGTTACATCAAAAAAATTCATGTTAAGTCAATAAAAGTATGGTGGTCTCCCCGTATCGGCGGGGTATGTCTCAAGACCCCCAGTGGATGCCTGAAACCACAGACACACCAAACTCCACACATATATTGTTTTTCCCCTATCCATATGTATCTGTGATGAAGATTAATTTATAAATCAGGCACAGTAAGACATTAACAACCATGATAAAATAGCACAATTATCACATAATACTGCCAGAAAAGCTATATCAATGTGGCCTCACTCTCGCTCCAAGTATCTTTCTTAACTATACTCACCCTTCTTGCACCGATGTGAGATGATAAAATCCCCACATGAAGAGGGGAGTGAGATGAATGATACAGGCACGGGGACCCAGTGCTGGGTTACTACTGACTTTCTAATGATTCCTCAGAAAAAAAAAGACCATCTGCTTCCAGATCACAGTCGACCACAGGTAACTGAAACCACGGAGAGTGAATCCCACAGACAAGGGGCCACTTCTATAATTCAAGTCCTGTCTTCTTAAGAACACTTGGTAAGATAACCCTCGCTCACATTCACCAGGTTCTGCGTGACTCCAACTCTCCTCCAACTTTTCTGCCTTGGATTAACAGCTGAGGTCACACTAATTTTTATTAGCGATGACATGACCCAGCACAACCATAACTTTTGCACGACAGGATCAAATACCAATGCTTCCTTAACAGAGAGTCCTGCATGACTTCTAGTCATCTCCTTTAAACCCGGAAGCTGAAAGTCATACATAGATATTGCACCTTTTTTCCCTTTCGGCTTATTTTGGAAAGTTCATTTTATTAGTCAACAGATATAGGAAAAGGTTCAAGTTCTTCTTAATAGTTGCATTTAAATGCATATACGAACATTTCATTGTAGATAGTAGGGCTGGAAGTTCAGAGAAAAGTTACCTATTAGATATATGGTCTGTTTCTAGGCCCAAGCGTAATGCTGAAATGTATTTTAAAAACTCCCCTAAAACTCAGTGTGAGCTACTTATGCACAAGGGCCATGGGATTGGCCTCCATACAATTATTTAAGATGTTATAAAGAGTGTTTTCCATCTTTCTTATGCTTGGAAATAGTTAGGTTTTATGACTGCTGAGTCAGAGCCAAAAAATATAATTTTATGCCATAAAATACAGCCCTTTCCTTTGGCTGTGGAAATTTATATGTACATATTTATGTGCTTATATAGATAAAAATCTTCATAAACAGAGTGGCCCATTTCAGATGAACTCTACTTAAAGCAAGTCATTCCCAACTCTGATAATATTAGAGGTATGCTTTAAAAAATTCAGTACCTCCCCATAACTTACCAAATTAAAAACAAATACCCAAACTGACATTCAAATCTCTCCACAATTTATAAAAATCTTTCCTGGCTCTTCTCCTAATTCTTTACCCCACAGACTCTTAACCTATTCAAACAAAACCAGACATAATGGCCACCATGTCCACACCTTTCATTCTCTCTCAAACTCCACCATCATTTCTTTTTTTTTTTAAGATTTTATTTATTTATTTGTCAGAGAGAGAGAGAGAGAGAGAGAGAGAGAGCACAAGCAGGCAGAGGCAGAGGGAGAAGCAGGCTCCCTGCCGAGCAAGGAGGTGATGTGGGACTCGATCCCAGGACTCTGGGATCATGACCTGAGCCGAAGGCAGCTGCTCAACCAACTGAGCCACTCAGGCATCCCTCCACCAACATTTCTATTTGCCAAAATTCCACTCATCTTTAAAAATCTCTCCTAAATACCACCTCGTTGTTTCATTCCCCATCTCCTCTTACAAATATAATTGCTCTACCACACGGACTTCCATAGTTCATTATAGCTCTATGACGGTATTTGCCAGAACTCTGTTTAATCAAATCAATGGGCCCTTTTGCAAAAAAATCTTTACAATAATTTATTTAGAACAGATTGCATGGGCTAATGGTATCTTCTAGCCTATACCCCAAAATGCAATGTGGTAGTCTAAAAGACAAGGGTTTTATCCAGCAGACAGATTTGGGACAAGAGCAAATACACAAGAGCTCAGCATCACCTTGATTTTTCCATCCAGGTGTTCAAGAACAAATGTGTATAAACCAGTGAAGAAAATATTCCAAGAGAACTTCATGGCATGGAATGGGAATTTCCTCTCATTTGAAGGCCATGCAAGGCTATTTTAAATGGTTACTGAGCAAAAACACAAAGGAAATTGGCTACAAACTCACGCTCGGTTCCTTTTCAACACCTACAGGTCCAGATCCAGAGACCATCATAAGCCGACACATGATGCCCAAGGCCAAGGTCCTTTTTCTTTTCCTCCCAGTCAAATGCATTCAGATGTGTTTGCTTGCTTAAGTTCCGGACTGAACTACACGAAACACCCAGTAGTTCTGGATATATCATCAAAGGAGCCTGGGAATAGCAAACATTCTCAATTTTTAACGGTGGTGGAAGGGGATACTTTCACCAGGTGCCGTATCAAAACCTGTTCAACGTAGTTTCTGAACTACACAGTCCCCCATATCACCAGACACACCCTGCCCTGCAGGTTGTTACAAGAAAGTGCTTTCATCCACCTGCCCTCACAGCGGACGGAACCAAGTACAGTAAATGAGGAAGTCCCAAGTCATCCAATGATGAAGAAAAAACTGGGGGACAGAGACAGGGGAGGTTAGCAAAGTTTAAAACATCAATGGAAGAAAAGGCAAAAAAATCCCAAAGGCCAGTGGTTAAATGGCCATAGTTCATGAATAGCTTTAGTGTGAGTCGACTCTGAGAAGTTTTCACTTCTGGCTTCCAGAACTCATTATAAAGGGTCTTTAAGTTGAGATACATGAACTGGGACCTTGTTAAGGGGTAAATCATTCCTGTTCAGTTAGTTTCTAATTCCAAGCCACTTCATCTAGCCTACATTTTTGCTCACTAGAGAGCTTTCCAAGATCACTTCCTGAACTCACATGCCAGCCTCCTCTTCATCAGCGTGGCCAGAGACGACAACCACAGAGCCTCATCACGGTGGCAGACACCGGCCATCAATCATGGAACCCTTTCACACACAAACCAAACAAGGCCTGACTTGTTCTCAACAGAGCACTCTGAAAAGCAATTATAAGTTGATCAGAAGTGAGCTGAAACCACTACACCACACTTGTGGCAAGGAAATCCCTTCAAATCACCTACATTTGTCCATTTGGCCTTCCAAAATGTGATTGCTTTTCACCACGTTGTCCTCCTGACTCACAGAACTTCAGCTTGCTCCTAGCCATAACAAACGCCTGCCTGCTTGCTCTTTCTTCACCTCATCCTCCAAACCTAGCTTAGCATTGACCACAGGGAATCACGAACTTGATTTTTGCTGTGATTCCTCACCAAGCCATTGCTTATGGCTGATCTTGAATTTTGCCCCCATGATTTCTGGCTTTGGCTTCACCCCTGTTAGCATTTGCCCTGCTTCCACGCAAGTCCTTTCTTTAATGTCACTCAGGGTTAGAGGTCAAATATCGACCCTGCTTCCAAAAAGTCCTGAATTTTCTTTATTATTTGCTCCAAGTATGCAGCCATACAAAAAAACAAAAACNATTTGCCCTGCTTCCACGCAAGTCCTTTCTTTAATGTCACTCAGGGTTAGAGGTCAAATATCCACCCTGCTTCCAAAAAGTCCTGAATTTTCTTTATTATTTGCTCCAAATATGCAGCCATACAAAAAAACAAAAACAAAACAAAACAAAACAAAACAAAAAAGTATTCTAGGATTGGGTCCTCTTTTAAGAAGTAGGATAAAACTCAGTCACTGGGGACCAGGAGCCCAAGGCGGCACAGTCTGAGAAAGACAAGGGTTTACTGAAAGTACCCTGGGCTGCCTACTTCCACCCCCTCCAACATACACCTTGAGAGCCATTAAGCCCCCATGGCTAAGGTAGCGGGAGCTCAGGAGCCTGCCACACCCCTCACACTTGAGATATAACCACAGGGTTTCACCACTCCAGCCTCCTTAGCACCCAGCTCTCCAAAACAAAAGGTCAAGATTTTGATACACTACTGTTAAAAGGTCACTGAGGCCTGGTGAAGACTATAAAATAGGATGGACTGTCCAGCCGAAGTGCGAACAAATGGACCCTTCTGACAAGGATTCACACAATTTCAACATTTTCGTGCAGATTAGCTCATGGTGTTCAAAATATGGGAAATATGAATGAGCCGCAGAAGAAAGGAGGCATCTAGTAAAGCTTTGCAAGATTTCATAAACTTACTTTTTCAGGGCAAAGAGCTTCTAGCAAGAAGACTTCTCTGGATTGGGATTCTTTATGCACTTCTCCTAGACCAAAGAGTCCCCTGAACCAGTTCCCAAATTTTCGGATACTGGTTCTCAGAAAGCAAGCAAGTCACCAATATCTCCCCAAAAGTGGGGTAGTTTGGGAGGGCTCTGAGAATCAATGTGGGAAATTAAAGAGGGCCACAAATGATTTGTTGCTTCTCTCATTGAAAGAATAACAGCTCCACCCATTGAACTTGAGTTGTTAGAATTTACCCAAAATGACATTCTGAGACTTCCAAAGCTGAGTCCCAAGAAACTTTACAGCCACTCTCTAGATCTCCTGGAACACCCTCTCTCAAGACATTCCCTCTCAGACTCAAGCCACTATGCCGTGAGAAGCCATGACACAAGGAGAAGCCATATATGGAGGCTCAGGTTGGCAGCCACACCTGAGCTCCCAGACAACAGCCAGCGTCGACTGTCAGCCTTGTGAGTGACACATCTGGAGGTCAGTTACATCAGGTAACCATAGCCCTGACCAACATCTGACTGCAACTTTGGAAGAGACCCCAAGCCCCAACTATCCCACCAAGCTCTTTCCAAATTCCAGATCCGCAAAATATGAGCAACATAAAGTCATGATTTTAACCCACTACGTTCTGGGGTGAGTTTTCATATAGCCATATATAACTGAAGTAAAATTTGCTTCCAGAAGTGAGATTCTATCTTAAAAAATCTCAGATGGCTTTGGGACCAACCAGCAAACACTGGCTGTTACGGCCTTGAGGAGATAGGTAGTGAGAGCTAGGAGGGCCTCGTGAAGATGGGAACTAGGACAAAGGGGAGTGTGTAGGAGACTGCAGAAAGGGGCACCGAATTAAATATGGGTGGAACAGTTATCAAAGTCTTGCCTATAATGATGTAGAAAACAGAAGAAAATAAAAACGAATACCTAATGATCTTTGGGATATGACTAAGATTTCTGGGCAGGTTGTTGAAAGTGTTAGCTGGCTTCTTCTAGCCACCTCTAATAAAATTCAAGAAGACAGAAATGGATTAAAGACAATACTGTTCAATTTTTTGTAGTGGAGTTTAGATCCAGGATTTGCTGGGTTTCAAAAGAAATGGTTTCTCATTTCTTGACTCTCGAAAAAGATTCTCCAAGCAAGAAATGCTTAATTGTGTCAAGAAAAAGATCAAACCTACAGTCTGTGTTAAGACCTTGGAACGATGTGAGCTCATGCCCCACAGAAATTTTCAGCTCTAAAAAGGGCTTTTTAAGGTTCTGAAAGCAAGTTTCATAAACCTTCTCTGGTAAACACCAGAACTTCTATGCATCTTAGGTGCTATTCAATACTAGCCTCACACAAGACTTAAGACCAAAAAGCATGTGTCTTGGAGGGATGTGTAGGGGAGACTTCTGACTAACTGAGTAAGTGCCAATAAGTCATAGGAAACCCATATGTTTTTAAGAGAATTGTATCAGTTGAAGGGCTAAGAAAGACAATACAAAGTGAAAAGAGGCCTTTAGACTCCCAACCCTCTACCAACAGGAAAGAGGCTGACAAAACTATTCAGCTGCAAACATGGCGGTTGCTTTTTGTTTTTTTTTTTTCTTTTCCATGAAGGCTGATTCGAAGGTGAAACCAAGATATCAAAGGGTAGAGACCAGACTCTCAGAGAATCATTCTCAGGCAGCAGGCATGGAGTATCATCAAGGAACAGGAAGCATGTGACCTGCTCAATTTCAGAATTGCTATGGATCCATAACTACCACGGGCATCCTAGTCCTCCTCCGCCATTTTGAATACAAGTGTGTCTGCATCTTATCTTATCTTATCTTATCCCTGCACACCGCTATACACTGAGTGGGACAGTAACTTTATCTCTTTGGTTTCATGGGCCTTCCAATGAGGAGAAACCATTTTCAAGGGGCTGCCCTCTGGGATCCATGTGCACCCATGTGCAGATCTGATTTCGATGACAAAATTCTGACCTTGACACCAATGCTACAATGGGAAAAGTCTTTGGGGGCTTCAGGAGGGAATGAGACTATTTTTCATTTGGGAAGAATATAATTAGTTTGTTACTAGAGGGCAAACCATGGTTGATTAAAGATGTCTGAAATTCCTTTGCTACTCCTCCCTTTAAGAATTTGGACGAAGAGAGTGGCACCTCTAACAATATTTAAAGATAAGGCTCACCACACAGATCAGAGATCTTGCCTTACACGGCACCACAAAAAGACAAATTGTTAAAATTTGAAGCTTCCTGCCAGTTTGATGTATGAAACCATAAATAAGTGCTAGGTGGAAGAAAACAAGCAGGAAGAAAATAACCAAGAAGAGAAGAATCAATATGCCCCTGACCCGGATGCAGAGGGCAGCACTAGCCTGTCAGTCAGAAAGGTCTTATACTCTTGCTAAAGGCTGAAAGCAATTAGTCCTCCCAGACCAAGGTGTCTAATTACGCCGATCTCTTACTTAGCAGGGTGAGAGAGTTTATCCTTACTGAAACAATGTGAGGTGATTTTTCATATCGCAAGATGATAAGTCATGGATTTATTGGCATTACTGATGACTTGAAATTCACCCTGAATATAGTTCACTTGGACCTGACTTCAACTTATCTCCAACTTTTCAAGAACATTCAAGAGTCTTTCCAAGGCAATGGGATACACTGTCCCTCGAGCATGGCAATAAAAATGTCAGATAGCTAACTGCACCTTCTCTTCTCTGGAGAGATGTGTTGCAGGTGGAGAAGTGAGGAAATGGGCAGTCACTCCATGCTGCTGAGGGACAGAGGACTCATGATGTATGACGAGCCTTCCCTCAGCTTCTAGGAAAAATACGGCCGGGCCAGACCTGCGTAAAACTCTCACTTGACAGAAGGAAGTTGAGAATGCACCATCTTTAAAGGTTCTTAACTTTTCTATCTTCTCTACCAGACTGAATAACTTGAGGGAAATATATTTATCATTCTTCTTTGGGCCTCCAGAGTATGGCACGGTGCATGCCACGTGACCAGAATTCAATAAACGTCAGTTGACGTGAAGAGAATCTCATCCACACGTGTTCCAAAACAGCTCCTATCTGCCCACACTCACCTGCTTTTGGCATGATCTGAAGTCAAATTCTACAAACTCTGACCTACAGGGCCCCCAGAACCTGCAAACCCTCCCCCCAGATCTTCTCCAGGACATCTCCTGCACTCCCCTCTTGCTCACTGTGCTCCGGTATTGCTGTCCGCCCTGCTCAAATCTGCTGGGCCTGCCCCTCCCACAACACCTCTGTCGTTGCTGTTCCCTCTGCCTGAAATGCTCTTTCCCCAGATACCTGTGAGGCTGGCTCCCTCATTTCCTTCATGTCGGCACTCCGAACTCACTTTCTCATGGATGCTGTCTCTGTGCACCTGATCAAAACTTCACCCTCCCAGGTATTTCTTATCTCCTTCCCTTCCTTTTTTTTCTTCATAGCACTTACAATGATCTTACATCCTACATATTTACCTACTCATATTGTTTACCAACGACCTCTGTACTAGAATATACGCTCCATGAACTCATAAACTGTTGNTCTTACATCCTACATATTTACCTACTCATATTGTTTACCAACGACCTCTGTACTAGAATATAAGCTCCATGAACTCATAAACTGTTGTGTGTTTCATTCACTCCCCAGCACCTGGAATGGTATCTAATATTTGAGAGCTATTTGATATATTTTTAAATTTAATGAAAAAGTGAATGAATTAATGAATTGATAGCAGGCTAATTTCCATTCCATGGGCTATTTCTCAATGGTACTTTTTGGTACAAGTGGATATAGAAAGGGAGAATGACTGAATGAAATATTTATTAATACGTGGTTTTTTCCCACGATCCTGACCTCACACTCAGCCTGTTAAAATGCCTGGATTCTTGGGCCACCTGGGTGGCTCAGTAGGTTGAGCCTCCAACTCTTGACTTTGGCTCAGATCATGATCTCAGGGTGGTGAGCCTGAGCCCCTCCACTGAGTGTGGAGCCTGCTGAAGATTCTCTCTCTGCCTCTGTACCCCACTGGTCATGCACACACACACACACACACACACACTCTCTCTCTCTCTCTCTCTCAAAAAAATGTCTGCATTCTATGTTGGTGTTATAGATAAAATACATTAAGATAGGCACTTTTCCACTCTCTGGATACAAATATCTTAATTATCTTAAGAGGAATGTACATATAAAGCCATCACACAGATAACAGTGATCACTGGCAGGTCCTAACTCTGGTTGTCATCTCATTGGAAAGTCCCCAATTAGAGTATAATGATATGCTGCTAATTCAAGCCAAACTAAAAACAACCCATGATGTGCTTTCTGTGTTTAAAGAAATGAGCTAGCTCATGCAGTATCTATTGGACTTACTGACAGTATTTATCAAAAAGCTGAATATTGGGGCACCTGGGTGTCTCACTGGGTTAACCATCTGCCTTTGGTTCAGGTCATGATCCCCAGATCCTGGGATCAAGCCCCACATCAGGTTCCTGCTCAGGCGAGTGCCTGTTTCTCCTTCTCTTGCTGCTGCTTCCCCTACTTATATGCTCTCTCTCTATTTAATAAATAAATAAAATCTTAAAAAAAAAAAAAAAGCTGGGGCACCTGGGTGGCTCAGTGGGTTAAAGCCTCTGCCTTTGGCTCAGGTCATGATCTCAGGGTCCTGGGATCGAGCCCCGTGTCAGGCTTCCTGCTCAGCTGGGAGACTGCTTCCTCCTCTCTCTCTGCCTGCCTCTCTGCCTACTTGTAATCTCTCTCTCTCTGTCAAATAAATAAATAAAATCTTTTAAAAGAATAAAAAAATTTTAAAAAGCTGAATGTTCTGACCCTAATGATGCTTACTTGAAATATGGCATGCTATTACATAGGATGATTATCACATTTTACAACCTCATGGGGAAATCAGTTCTTTACGACATCTTGGAATTTTAACACCCACACGTGTATTCAGAATGTTTTTACTAAAGTCTAACTTAAATATTTTCTGTTATAATTTTGACATCATTCATGAAAACCAGAAAACAAAAGGAGTCCATCATCATGTCATGGAGAATGTGAAAACCAAGTTAGATACTTTCTACCTTGCAGAGAGTAGGCAGGAGAATCACCACGACTCTGCACCTCTCTCCACATCCTCGCTGTCTGCCCTCCTCCATGAATCACTTTCCTACTGGTGTTTCTGCCCAGTCTCTTTCTCCCTGCACCAGCCCCTGGGTCAGTGGTAAATATGGAACTGGCAAGCATGTCTAGTGCTGGATGATTGTGGATAAATTAGAAAATTTGGAGGCTTCCATATTCGGTATGCAGTAACCGAATCATCCTGGCAACGTCAATCGACTCCATTAAGCTTCCATTTTCCTATCTGTAAAATTAGGACTTAAAGAATGTTTAACTCGTAAAGGCTTTTTTTTTTTTTTTTTTTTTTTGGTAAGAGAGATAGTGAAGGGAGAGGTGGAGGGAGAGAGAATCCTAAGCAGGATCCATGCCTGCTGCAGGACCTCACACAGTGCCTGACATGGGGCTCCATCTCATGACCCTGAGATCAAGACCTGGGCTGAAATCAAGAGTCAGTCACTTAACCAACTGAATAGGGATTTTAAAGTGCTTTAAGTGCCATACTGATAATCCTTATTAATATATATAACAGCATAGAGAGAGAAAGAAATCATAGTAGTTAAAAATACTGGCTTTGCAGTTTATCATAACTCGGTTCAAATCCAGATTCTGGTATTTAATAGCTTTGGAACTTTAGTAGTTACATTACATGTCTTAGCCTCAACTTTGCTATATATAAAATGGATATAATACTTTGTGAAATTTTGTGAGAATTAAATGAAGTCAAATGATTTTTTAAATTAAGCAGAATTAGGGGCACAGTCAAAATTAGGATGGCTCAGTCAGTTAAGCATCTGGCTTCAGCTGGGGTCATGATCTCAAGGTCCTGGGACTGAGTCCTGAGGTGGGCTCCCTGCTCAGTGGGGAGTCTGCTTCTCTCCCTCACCCCCTCTCCCCAACTCATGCCCTGTCCCTCTCTTAAATAAATAAATAAATAAAATCTTTTTAAAAAACATTAAGCAAAATTTAAAAATTAAGTGAAATTAAAGTTCTTATGGTATAGTAAACTCTCAATAAACACTTGATATCATTATATTTGTTAATAAACCCATTTCCAATTCCATCCAGGTAAATTTCCTTTGGCTTTCTCTTCACCCAACTTAATTGTCTTGAGGCCCTTAACCTTCACTAAATGACACCTATATCTTCAGCTTCTCTGGAGTATTTTTTGATACTTGCAATACTTTCAGAGAGTATTTATAGAAAGCAGTCTCTAAAATAATTCCGTTTCAAAGGTCAAGCTCATGATGTGTAGGTAATGCTTCACCAAAAAGTTCAAAATTCTTTACATTTCACCAAGAGCTGCATGGACCTTGCTTTCACAAATCTTCATCTCTACAAAGCCCACATCTTAAGCATCTTGCTAATGTAATAACAGCAGCTAGAAATTAGTACTTACCATGTGCCAGACCCTGTTCAAAGCATCTTACTGATATTAATGCCTTTAATTCTCCCAATACCCCTGTGCAGTAACCATAGTACTAACCCCATCTTAATGAGGGAAAACTGAAAAACAAAGAGTTACGTATAGCTGGAGGACTAAGGTTATACCACTAGGACGTGGCTAAGGGAAGAAATGAACCTAGGCAGTCTGATTCTGGATCCTGGGCTCTTAAGCACTCTACTGAACTTCTTCTTAATGTGAACACCAACAGTTCTAAGACCTTATTGAGCTTGGCCAACTTTGTGGCCGGAAGTTCCTGGAGAGCTGCCAGATCCAGCCTTTCCACTTTACTCTGGTCTGTAGCTGCATTTAGTCATGCTTGCCACAGCCAGTCATTAAAATCAATAGGATTGGATCATCAGTCACATGATACTCTATTCTGATTCTCATCACTGACATCTACAGGAAGAAACTCTCGAATCATTCAGGCCAACCACTATGCCCTCTGCTTATATTAGATGGGGCTCATATAATCTGACAAAGAAAGAAAAGAGTCACACCAAAAATGCATAAAAAGGGGAAAAATACACACTCTGGTCTCAGTTATCTGCCTATTTCATGTGGGGGTAAGACAGGTATAGGGCCTTAAGAAATACAGTCGACCCTTGCACAACACGGGGGTTAGGGGTGCCAACCCCCCAAATGTAAAAAATCCACATATAACTTTTGACTCCCCATAAAATAACTACTCATCGACTACCACTGAGCAGAAGTCTTACTGATGACACATTTAACACATTTGTATGCCATATGCATTCTACACTGTATTCCTACAATAAAGAAGCCTAGAGAAAAGAAAACATTGAGAAAATCTTAAGGAAGAGAAAATACAATGACAGCACTGTATCAGATTTACTTTTAAAAAATGGACCTACACAGTTCAAATCCATGTTGTTCAAAGGTCAGCTGTATGGATTCCTAATAAAACAATCAGGGATGATTTATTCCATTTTGGGATTAGAGTACAAAAAATTTTCATTCTAGTCCGGGTTAATGAAACCAAAACTGCACCACATACCACTATGCACAGACAGTTCAAACAAAGCCTCCCACAAGCCAGTTTTAGGGGGTCTGCACCCCCAAACACGATACAGGGCATTAATGTAGACTTAACTTGGTTTCACTCTACCTAGAGGCTGTTTGTCTGACTGCTACTAAATTCAACAGATTCAAAATACTGTTTTATTGTTCTGACTCCAAGAACCAGTGCTAGCCCTTCCACGTGAATCCCCTCAGATCCCTGCTGTGAAAATCACCCCAGCAACAGACCATGTAAATGTCTGAGTCCCTCTCCAGATCTGCCCTAATGACTGAACACTAACCTCCAACATAAAATGAAAAAGAAAAAGAGGGAAAAAACACATAGGCCTGGTTACTTTTCCTTTGTATCTGCCAACCCTCTTCCAGTAGATTCCTTTTAATGTCACTTAGTCCTGCAACATAAAGGCATAGTTCATTTTCCAAGTATGATCTCTGTGCTTTTCTTGTAGCTTGGTTGGCTTTGATTTACTTAGGAGAGAATGTCCCTTGAGTAAACATTAGATGGTTTTAAAAATAACAGAAGCATTATTTGAAACAAAGGTTGAATTGGAGAATAAATGTAAACTTAAAGTTTAATTACATGTTGTGTCATAATGTAACTTCTTGGCTGGGGATTGAAAACACTCTATAACTGAGCACCAGCTTGCCTTTCCAGTGTTTTCTTGCCCTTATTAGTGAAGGGAGAGAAACTGTGTGGGCTTTGGGGGTCAGTTAGATCATTTATTCATCAACATTTACTAGGAAAGTATTATCTATAAATTATAATAGGTACTGGGGACCCAAAGATGCATATTATTAATAATAATGTAAATACTGATCCATTCCTTTGAAAAGTTCAGTTTGATAAAAAGAAACACAGACAAAAGTAATTATACTATAGTATATATGAAGAACTAGAAGAACACTTAATATACAGAGAAATGACTTCTCCCAGATATTCCCAAGGCACCTCACGTTCAAACTCTGTCCAAACCAGTTTTCCTCTAGTGTTCCTCATCTCCATGACTGGCTTTGTCATCCATCTGGAACACAGGGACCAGCCTTCATACCACTTCTCCCTCATCGACCATACCTAATCTTAAGTATGAATTATTTCATCCTTATTATCATAACCCTAATTCAATATACCTGTATCTCTTACTTGAACTAACAAGTCTAGCATTATCCACTCAGCTCTCTCTCAAACTCATTCTTCACACAGTAGCCAGGACGAATTCTCTAAACAAACAAACAAACAAACAACCTTGCTCATGATCTTCTCTATCTCATTTTAAATGGTTCTCCATTCCTCCTGGAATAAAGAGAATCCTCCTTAACATGGCTTATGAGGTTCTTCCGTGTCCAGCCCCTAGTTACTTCTGTCTCATCCTACACCTCATTCCCCAACCCGTGTCCCCACTGAACCTGGTCCTTATTCAGTTCCTTCATATATTCTAATGGGGTTCAGGACATGTTACCCCAAAATAGGGTATCTTGGCGTATTGAATATTTTAAGCTGAAGGAGTCTGAGCAAACAGCAGAAGCAAGAAGGTCTGATTTTCCCGCGTGCTTCTCCCCTCAAGCAGATCATAAGGCCCTCATGTGAGAGGGACCCTCTCTGTACCCATGGGAAAGGAACATTCTTATCTCCAAGACTGAGGAACACCCGGATGAATCCAAATGAACAGGCCTTGTTCCCCCCTCCCCATATTTTCACAGCCTTACCATATTTTTCCACTGCTTTCCACTCAAACTTAGCACAAAAACATTCAGGTTTAACCACATCTCTGGGTCTTCGTTTCCTTATGAAGGTTCCCTTATTCCCATATTTACATTAAATAAATGTGTGCAATTTCCCCCTGTTCATCTGTCTCTGTCAGTTTAATTTTCAGACCCATTCAGGGACTCCAAGAGTATCAAAGGAAACTTTTTCCTCTCCTAGAATCCCAAATTCCCTCCTAACATAAAGGTTTTGTACACACTGCTACCTCTAGCTACAATTCATTTCTCTCACCTGCTGAATTCATCATTCCATGTCTACTTAAGCACACTTCCTTGGTGAAAGTCTCCCCTGTACTCCTCTACCAAGTCCAGTTCTCCTACTGTGGGCTAACCCTTGTGCCCTTTCTTGTTTCTCATAGTTATTTATCACAGCTGTAATTTTATGTTTGTTTGTGGGAGTATCTGACCAACGTCCAAATCTACCATTGGACTATACACCCCACAAGGGCAGGGACCATCTCTCTTTCTCCCCATCACATCCAATGCTCAGCACAATACCTACAAGGGACGGATATTCAATGAAATCCATGGAATACATGAAACAACAAAGAAACAGTGCTGAACTCTGCCTAGAGAAAGTTGGGATACGCCACAGATGAGGTGTCCGCTGTGTCCGCTGTTCGAAAGTGTATAATGATTGATTAGGCAGAAGGAACACACGAGCAGAGACACAAAGAACTGAAACAGTCTGACATAGCTCAGTATAACTGAAGCTGTGGGTGTGATCTGTTTGGAGGAGGGGAACAGTAAAGTGTCAGAAATGAGGCTGGAGAGACTCAGGGACTAAACCACAGAGGGCCTTTTGTGCTCTGCAAAGCAATTTGGACTTTTGCCATGGGAAATCACTGAAGGGTTGTAAAAAGGGAGTAAAATGATCATCAGATTTGCATTTTAGAAAAATCACTCTCATGGTAGTGTGAAGGATGTCCTTGATAGGTTGATATTGGAGACAGGGTGACCAGTTAGGAGGCCATCCTGCAAGTCTACGTGAGGGATAAGCAAGCCCCAAACCAAGGCAGTACCAGGGGATTAAGTGGAGCAGGCAGCTTCAAAAGATATTGAGGAGATGAAAACGACTGATAATGGGGAATAAGGTAAAAGAAGAAGTCAAAGTATACCACCGCTGTGGTCTCTGGGCAGCCGGGAGGGTGGGGCGGCCATTAACCGAGTTAGGGAGTACGAGATGAGAACTCAATTTGGGTAGATGGGGGAGTGTGTTTCTGAACCCACTGAGGCTTAATATCTGAGGGCCTTCCTGCCAGAATGATGGTTGTCCTCCAACATCCTTCTCCTCTTTCATCTAATGCTGTTTCAGCGAGCACAGAACCACCTACTAGTCACCACACTGTTTAGCCTCCCTATGTCCACATGACTAAGGTTTTGACAATGGAATCGGAGCCAAAGTATGCAACCTCTGTGTCATTTGCTTAAAAGGAAATTGCTTGTCCTGGATTTTTTCTCCGGTAACCAGGAGTTGGATTAGCAAGAAAACACTATGGAAAGAACCAATGGGTCAATGAAGCAGACAGGCCAGAGCAAGCATTCCATTAAAAAAATTTATTCTGAGGGAATATGTTTTTTACTTATTTAACCCATTATATATTGGAATCTAATTTATTTTTTAAGATTTTATTTATTTATTTTTGCAAGAGAGTGGGTGCACACACATAAGAGGGGGGAGGGGCAGAGGGAGAAGCTGACTCCCCACTGAGAGGGGAGCTCAACGCAATGAGGGGTTCAATCCCAGGACCCCAGGATCATGACCTGAGCTGAAGGCAGACACTTAACCGACTGAACCACCCAGGCACCCTGGTATCTAATTTAAAGCATTTATTTTATGCCATAAATAATATACACATTCAAGTAGAGAAATCTAGTAGGCAACTGTCTATACCAGTCTGGACCTCCAAAAAGAAGTCTGGATCAACAGTGGAGAAGTGATACCTATTAGCATATAGACAGTAGTTAAAACTATGGGAATAGAATAAAAAAAAGAACTCTGAAGACAGACTTGGATTTGTAACCTGGCCTCACTTCTTACTATTTATGTGACTTTGAGTAAGTTATATCTACGAGCTTATATCATATAAACCTGCAATAATATCTGTATTAATCAAGGTAACTAGCTGCTATAAAGTTAAATCTCCACATCTCAGTAGTTTAACACCAAGAACTTTATTTCTCATTTATGTGAAGTCCAATTGCATACTGAACAGGACCGAGATGGCTCCATCCAGTAATTCTTTCTCCCCCAAGATCTTGAAATCCTTTGTTCACAGGCTCTTCCCTTCAACAGTCCACCGAAGGAAGGGCACGCACACTTCTAAACTACCTTAGCCTGAAAGCTACATACTTCATTGTTGAAAACAATCCTATGGCCCCAACTAGATGCAAAGGGACCTGGGAAATGCACTACCCACCCCCACCCCTTGGCAGTCACTTCCCAACAGAAACCTAAACAATAGAAATGGTACGCAAATTTTGATGAACAACAGCCTCAAAAGAAATCTTCCCTGCTGTGAAGATGAAAAGCAAGAATAAATGGATAACACACGCAACAGTGTATCCTGTCTAAGGGCCCCTCAATAACCTTAGCTCTTACCTTCTTCCCCCTCTCCTTCTATCCTAAACACACCTCTGTGTCCCAAATAGGCCTTATATTTTCCCATTTTCATGGCTTTATTCACATTTTTGTTTTTATATACAAAACCCTAAGCACATTTTTTCTTCTCTTTTCCGCTACAATTCCACCTCTACACCCATTTTTAAAAACTAATCTCAAAGCAATCTCTGGGAGTCTGCTTTTTGTAATTCTTCATGGCCATTAAACTCCTTTGAGCCACCATCATCATACTTATGAACATTTCACTTAGCATTGACCAGGTATTTGTTTGGTATTATAACAATACCCTTACTTACCCTGCCTGACCACCTCCAAGCCTAAGATGGAAGCTCCCTGAAGCCAACAATTGCATTTAACTCCTCTTGTTCACAGTGATTAAAAAAGGAAACTGAACTTAGACTTTGAATTTAAGAGACCAACACTTAAATCTGGGGTCCCCTCAAAGAATGAAAAGCTGAACACTTAACTCAGGTACCTCTGGAAGGGGGGGACCCACTTTCTTTCCAGTATTTATAAAGTGAGGTGATGACTGTATGAATTACTGGGATACTGCTACATTTCTTTATTTTACTTTGTATTTCTGTGGGGAAGCCTGTGTGGTAAAACCTGTTTATGAACAAAGCACATACTTAACGAACAATAAAGCAACACATCTTTCAATATTATCATAACTAAGAAAAACAAACAAAGCTGAAGAGGCTTCTTTAAGAACTCTCCACACAGGAGTCAAGCTGGTGAGGTGGTGGTAAGAGCCCAACTGTTGAAACCCATCCATCAGGTGAACGCACCTTTCTGAGTTACCTGAGCAGTTGCCAAGTCACTTTGTTCTGTTTAGATATAGCTGCTGCCTCAGAAAAAGAAGAAGAAAAAAGAAAAAAAAAATGGAAGTCATTGGACATGAGGTGGTCCACTGAAAATGCCTGTGTTTTCCTTTTCCCCGACATCTATCCTGGTGAAAGTAGACAATGCATTGGCAGGCAGGAGGTCTTTCTCAGCAAAGAATAGGATCATATCCACCTAACCAAAGGCTGGGTGTTCCTCAAGCAGCATGCAGTTTTTCAAGTCCAGAGACTGGCATGTGAACCCCATTAACACGACTTTTCGCACACCAGATGCTCCCAGACAGCCTCATAATCCCTGGAGGAACCTGATGCAATCCTGACTTTACTCCCCAGCTGGAGGGAGCAGAGACATACCCCAGGATCCACTCCATGTTCAAATTCATTACCCAGTCTAACTCCAAAGACAGCCTAAAACTCATCTAATTCCTGGACACTAGTTCTTTGACTAAGGTCTGCCCATTGCTTACCCCAGTGCTCATTAGGATATTAGAACAAAAGCACCCTTGGGGGTGAAGGTGTAGAGATTCCATTGCTAAGATACACTCCAAATCTAGACCAGTGCCACAGATTTGAGCCTTCTGGGGGGTGGAGAGGGAGACAGGATCTCACTGAAATGTGTAAGCAGAATGAGAACCAAGAGGGGTTCTGTAGAACACGAGACCTAGGTGCTGTTCTGTATGTGAAGGATGGTGTGATAAGTCTGGAAAACATCACAAACAATAGTCCTCTCTCAGATATTCATAGCACATAGTAGTACACTGAAGGCTCTGACATGTCCTGCTGTGAAGAAACTTACTGAACCCAAATTTATTTGTCTACCTGAAAGCTTCTGGAGCAAAACACTTTTTTTTTTTTAAGATTTTATTTATTTATTTGAGAAAGAGAAAGTATGAGCAGGGGGAGGGGCAAAGGCAGAGGGAGAAGTAGGCTTCAGGGCTGAGCAGGGAGCCCAGCATTCCAGGCAGGACCCGGAGGGATCACAACCTGAGCCCAAGGCAGAGGCTCAACCAACTGAGCCACCCAGGAGCCCCGGGACAAAACATTTCCTAACATCTTTCCTCAACAGACTGTGGGTCCCATGACTCCAGAGTCCACACTGTTTTCTTCAACTGCTGTTCCTCAACTGCTTAACATAGTACTGGATACTTTAATAAGTATTTGATGAATTAATGAAGGGGCAGTAGGGTCCCACAGAACCTGCTTTATAAAACTATGTCCATCTCTATGGAATAGTCTAAATAAAGACAACCTCCTCAAATAGGAAGATCACTTTGAAAATCCCATTCAAATCCCAATTTGTGAGGTTACTGTTAAGAGTACACGGGCATTTATCATATGTGGTCAGAAAGTTTCTCCTTTGTTCTCAAACTATCTTCTGTTAGTATCAAATTAACCTGACCATATGTATCAAAATTTCTAGTATCTAGACCAGCGATGCTGCAAACACTGTGTATAAAAATCTACCTGGAGTGGCTCAGTCGGTTGAGCGTCTGCTTTCGGCTCAGGTCACGATCCCTGGGTCCTGGGATCAAGTCCTATGTCGGGCTCCTTGCTCAGTGAGGAGCTTGCTGCTCCCCTTGCTTGTACTCTCTCTCTCTCTCTAGCAAATAAATAAAATCCTTAAAAAAATCTACTGAGGGGACTGGTAAAAATGCTAAGCCCTGGGGATTCGGTATTTCCAGAGTATTCTAGAGAGAGCCCAGGTCTCCACATTTTACGCAAATATCCTAGGTCATCCTGACACAGGTGTTCAGGTGGAATGCACTCTGAGAAATGCTGAACAAGAGCCACTGTGAAAAAGGCGTCCCTAACTTGGTATCAGACACCTGGTTTGAGGCCCAGCTCGGCATCCCCTCCACTCATGTGGCCATGGTAGTAACCTCCCAGCTTCACTTCCCTTTTTGTGGGACTCATGCTTCATTTCCTAACCTAGATACCAAGCCCCTACCCTCCCACCTCATAGCCTTGGATAAGGGAAAAACATTTATGAAACTCAGCCCTGAAACCTAGCAGGTACTCACACACACTGTTTAACAAATCAATAAGTTCACAGTTATTTTAACGTTCTACAGTATTAAACAAGCTCTATCACAGCAAGTGTTCAACACAGAAAGATTTTCTGCTGATTCTTTAAACAGGCAACACAGAGCTAGACCACAGTGTATGCATCCATACCAGTCAACCCGGCAAACTGTCCCGCAGAACACTTGGCTCACGCTTGTGGACACAGTAATTAGCCAAAGCATGGTGAGAGTTAAACTATGTGACCCTGGTCAACATGTACAGAATGTTAAAATATTTCCTCTGCTTGGTACCAGGCCTTCAAAAAGTGGATTCCTCATTCTTAAGTGGGCTATCTGCTAGAGTAAACTCTTTGGTTGGCATCTATGTATTTACATGGGTGGTTCATGCTTATTACCTTCATTAATAATATTTAATAATATTATAATCATTATTCAAAAAGTAGAACACAAAGGAATACAGGTAACGATAACACAGTACTCAGCATATTTAATTCTCTCTCCATTCTGAAGACTCTTCTGGAGTCTGTGGCACTCAGGGTAATTGCTATGAAAACTGCTCAATCATCCTACAAGAATCCTCTGAAAACACTACAGACGCTGCCGATCGTTTCCTAACTTTGCAGTATATTCTGAAGCGTGCCTTCTGGTGTAGACCCAATGTTGCTTACTTACGTTTTCTTTATAAAATAAGAAAACAAACTCCATGACTGAAAAATCTCTGCCTAAAAGACAAATTATTAAAAATTTCCAACTAGTGGAAGTATTACTGTACTTCCTATATATTAATTTCTCATCATTTTTTGGTGTTGGCTTTTCTTGCCCTTCTGATTTTAAACTTTTAAATTTTAAGTGTTTATCCCACCATTCAAGCATTCAGTGGATACCCAACAAATTTCATTGGTTCCTTGACCTGTGGTGAACGGTAGCAGCAAGAGAATTTGGAAAACTGAATTCATACCATGGTGTTTATCATTGCCTTTGTGCTTAATGTTCTGGTTGTGATCTACTTTCCTTGCCTGTGTCTCATGTTAGCAAGTAACAAATGTGATTGAGTCTAAGACTCATGAAGGCAAACGAGTAAATGAATCAAGCCAAGTTTGGTGACCCCATAAAAAGATGGCAGTGACAGCTGGATTTCAGCTAACCATTGCCATGAAGAGAACACAATAATGTGGTCCCGGCATTGCTACATCTTCCAATGTTTCCAGAGATGTTGGGCACATAATAGATACCCAGTAAATATTTACTGTATCAATTAATTCGGAGACTCAAATTTTTACCAGAAATCTCTAGATTTTAGATGTAAGCAGCATAAAGTAATAGAAAGAACATAGATTCTCAGGCCAGACTGCCTAGGTTCAAAATTTAACTGTCACTTCTCACCTACATGAGCTTGGGAAAGTTACATAACAACCCTGTGCTTAGTGTTCTCATCTGTAAAAGGGTGAGAAAAGAACAGTATTGACCTCATAGGTTATTTGAGAACTTAATTTTTCAGTATTTATTAAATCTTGGAACAATACCTGGTACATTGCTACTGCCACATAAATAGGGAAGCTTGCACTTAAACTTCAAAACGCCTTATAATTTTCACATGTCTTATCTCATCTTTTCCCCAACCTAACTGGTGGATGAACGTGTTGCTCTGTAGATGAGGAAATGGAGCTTCCCTCAGGATCCTTCAGAGCTGTTCAGGATGATAGCCATGCATGTGACTCATGCAGGAACTCTGGGCTGCACACATAGGAAGCATCTAGTGATTTACATAATAGCATATTCCATAAAATAACTCATGTAGAAATTGGGTCCAAGATTTCTAATGGACAGAACCAGAGATGTCTCAATTAGTGTTCTCCATAACCCTTCTTACTCAATAACTAAATAATGAAATAAAAGATCTGATTCAAACCACTGTCTGGTTATTTTTAATTCACACATTAATTACTCAAAAGCAGCCAACTTGAGAGAATAAGCAAATCCTTTACATTCAATAACGTCTATCTATATTCCTCCCTTTTACTAATTTTTGCTTTTAAATTGCATTGCAATATTTTAGTTTCTCTTTTCTCTGACTCCAAGATCTTTCTGCTGGGACTTCACAAATACATCTCCTGACCATAGGCCTGTGTGTGGCTGTGTGTAGAAACTGCTAAGTTAGGAACACCCTGTCAACCTATTCTTTGATTTTCCTGGTTGTTGTTGGTTTAAGGCAGATCCTTAATGTCACTTAAACAGAGGAGACTATTTAAAATTTCTTGGTAGATGAATCTGATAATGATAATTTTTTTAAAAACAACAACTGTCTTCTTGGGATAAAAGATCTCATTCAGCAGGGTAGACACCTTATCTGAATAACTCAGGACTTTTTCAAAGAAAAAGGTCAATGTAGCCATAGCTGCTTCCTTGTCTTAAACAACAGCAGTAATTTTTTTTAAAGATTTTATTTATTTATTTGACACAGAGAGAGATCAGATCACAAGTAGGCAGAGAGGCAGGCAGAGAGAGAAGGAAGCGGGCTCCCTGCTGAGCAGAGAGCCCGATGCGGGGCTCCATCCCAGGACCCTGAGATCATGACCTGAGCCGAAGGCAGAGGCTTTAACCCACTGAGCCACCCAGGCACCCCCAGCAGTAACTTTATGTAGTGCCTGATAACCTGCATTTCACAAAGTCACTGTCTGGACATTACAGAAGAGTCTTCTATTTTTTAGAGCTTAGAGTTTTAAATATTTGTTTTGTATTGTGTTTAAATCGGAGTCTTCTCATGTATAAGAAAAGCACTTACTGTTAAAAAACAACTACTACTTAATTGGACTTTATACAAATTTAAAACTTTTATGAATTGTTGGGCATTATCAAGTGAAAATCCAGGGTCACCTGGGTGGCTCAGTCTGTTACATGTCTGGCTTTTGGTTTCGGCTCCGATCCTGACCTCAGGACTCCTGAGATCAAGCCCCACGTCCGGCTCCATGCTCAGGGGCAGTCTGCTTGGATATTCTCTCCCTCTGCCCCCTCCCCTGCTCATGCTCACTCTCTCTCTAAAATAAATAAATACATAAATATTTTTTAAAAAGCGAAAAACCCAGAGAATGGGAGGAAATATAAATATTTGCAAGTCATATACCTACTAAGTATCCAATAGTCAGAATATATAAAGAGCTCTTACAATTCAACAACAAAAAGATAAGCAGCCCAATTAAGAAATGAGCAAAGACAGTGAATAGGCATTTCTCCAAAGAAGATATTCAAACGGCCAATAAGCACATGAAAAGATGCTCAGCATCCTTAGTCATTATGAACATGCAAATTAAAACCACAGTGAGATACCACTTACACCCATTAGTATAATTTTTTTAATAAAAATGAAATAAATGTTGGTGAAAATGTACAGAAACTAGGTGTTTTTGGCAGGACTGTACAATTGTGCAGCCACTGTGGGAAGCAATTCCTCAAAAAGTTCAACACAGAATTAAGGTAGGAGCCAGGAATTTGACGATACCCGACAGATCTGAAAACATACATCCAAGCAAAACCTTGCAACTGGCAAGGTTCATAGCAGCATTACTCATAAGAGCAACAACACAAATGTCCATCAACTGGACATTTATATATAAACAAAATGTGGTATATCCATAAAATCCAATATTATTCAGCCATAAAGAAGAATGAAGTACTGACGTGCGCTACATCGATGAACCCTGAAGCAGGAAGCTAAGTGAAAGAAGCAAGACACATCAGGCCCCATGGTAAGTGATCTCAATTACAAAATATCCAGAAGAGGCAAATTCACAGAAACAGAATGTGGATGAGTGGTTGGCAGGGATTGAGAAGAGAGAGCAACAGGTCATGACTTCATGGGTGGATTTAAATAGTGGCGTCGGCTGCACATCATTGTGAATCTAGTAAAAGGTAATTACGTTATATGCCTTAAAATGGCTTAAATGTGTAAATCAATGATATCTGAAATTTTATCTCATTAAAAAAAAATACTGGCTTGAATCTTCAGTAGGAAAACAAGAAGCTGCTTCTTCCCGTACAAAGTAATTTCACACAGTGTATCACCCAAATGATATTGAGGAGTGAAATGCTGAATATAGAAGATCAGTGGCTGACAAATTGTCCTTATTCCCTTTATTTCACTGTGCCATTTATCATTAGCCTTTTGCTCTTGAATGGCGTACTTGGTTTGTCAGTTAGCCCATAGAAATTTGTTTCCTGATGTTACATCTCCATGTCCAAAAGTTTCTTGTCAATGGTTTAACCAATCCGGCCATAACAGATTAATGAATAGATGTAGGAACCTTCTCCCTCCTAAGTTATAGTAAAATGTTTAATTTGAAATAATAGAATATTGATGACTCTGGTAAGGGGAGGGATATGATTTATCATAAGACAGTAACGTGTATCTTTCATTAATTTACAAAAGATTGATGAATAAGAAACATTGATAGGTCTAATAGAAAACGCAAAGGACATTAAGAAAAAACTAATTATCCAGTAAGCCTTCCCCCAAAAGAAGACGTACATTTTCTCCAAAAAAGAAATGTCTTTTTTTACTATTATATGTTAACAATAAAATAGAGATTATATAAATGGGCCAGAAGAATATACTATGTGCTCCAAACTTAATTTTTCTGTCCCACAAACTTTCCTGTCAACTAGGTTATACAATGGAAAATGCTGAAAAAAAACTTTAAGCTGGGAAAAAAAATCTCATTTGAATATATACTTGTTAAGCAGTTGAAAGGAGATTCAATTAGATCAGAAGATATAACTGTAAAGAATCATGACAAAGTTACACAGAAAGCTCTTGAAAAGAAATCTAGTTGTCAACGAATTTCAAAGATACAATTTCCTGAAATTATGTTAAATAATTTTTTATTTAAATGATTTTTTTAAGTCTCAAAGAAAATTTCTATATTAAAAAGTCATGTTTACCTTTTATGACAGCACTATTTAAATGTTAATATGGCCAGGTTTATTCCAAATAGGCAGAAGGGGAAAACAGAGCAAGTATTTGAATAATTCAAGTTAAAACAAAGAAGCTCACTTTCATCTCAAGTATGTGTCTCACTGAGGTGAAAAGCAAAGGCAGTTTTAACCAGAATTACCTAGAGAGTTGTGGTGAGAATAATCCTGTCTCATAGAAGCTGAACAAATCTGGTTCATGCACTGTTATTGCAAGGAAATTTGAGAAATACAGAAACTAAAACCAACCTGTTGAAGGTGAACAAGAATGTGATGAAAAGAAATGCTTATATTTTAGATCAAAATTAAGTGAGACAGACGAGTGCACAGAAGACTTTGCAGGTGGCATTATGTATTCAGCAGTCAAACTGTAAGAACACGCAGCCAGAGCATACATCTGAACATTTAGCCCAAATAGTCACCTAAGCTGCGAGTTCTATTTCTTCACTTAAGGGGGAGGAATGAAGTTAAACAGGTGAGACAGAAGAGGAAAGCACTGAGTTAATGGAAATTCCTTGTCAAACAGAGTCACTTAGCTCTTCTTTCCGCTCTCCAGAATTCCCCTTCTCCATTTTTCCCTCAGGCCTCTGGCCTTTTCCCAGATTTGTGTAAATTTAATGATCAAATGGAATCCTGAAGGAGACGGTACTCAGCTCCTCTAAATACTCACTTCTGAGGAAAAGAAGTCTCTATAAGGGAGAACAGATAGGCTAGGAATTACCCCCATAGCTGGAGTCCTGGGGCTTCTGACCCAAGAAAGATTGTTCAGGATGACAGGGAAAGGAGTTGCTTGAGCTTTTAGGAAAAGGGGCCACCGCCTTCATCCAGGCACACATACCCAGCACAGGAAATTCTGTTTCCAGTCAAAGCTCTGGCTGGGGAAAGGGAGAGGGGCAGCTCCTCCCCTGGGGTCCCCAGGTGACCCAGCTTCGCGGTAGGGAGAAGGGCACCTTAGCCAAGGGATTAAGGGTGAGGCTGAAGGAGGCAGGGACTGGCATAGTGCGGCTGAAAGTCTCAGGGCTCAGAACACTCTCTTGGTCTGAGAGGGTTCAGGCTCATCTTCCCACCCTTGGCACCAGGAAAACATGATTTAGGGACGGTCATCTGGGGGGGGGGCACAGGTGGCCACCTCTGCCAAACCCTAGTGCATGGTTTCCTTCTTACGGCCTCTTCTCAAGGCTTATAGGTCCCAGACCCAAAGAATTTAAAGAGGTCAGTCTCTCATCCTGCCATTTTCCAGAGTTCCTTGAAAACATGAGCTATTTTGGGAGAAAATGGTATTTCTTCTCTTCACTAGTCCTTTGGAAACAAACAGGCCTCCTCTTTGTCTGCCTTCACCTCCTTTCATTCACAAAGTTCACTCTCTAGTTTTGGCTGGATGGTGGAATGTCATCTTTACTCACACTTTGGTAGAGAATTTGGGGTCCTTCCTATCCAGGACCCCAGTCGTGGGGGGGAGCCCCAGGGGGCCCGGAGCCCACAGAGGCAGAGCACAGAAGGGCTGGGCCAGAAAAGAACCCGAAGTCTGCAGAGAACTAGGATCCTGCAGCAGGCCACGGGAGGAGGGAGCTAAGCCAGAGCTCCGGGCAAGTTTATTTAACTCCGCTAAGCCCAGGAAGCTGCCAAGTTCTAAGATCCCATCAGAAAAAGCCCTCCGGGTTCCCAGAACTCCTAATAGCAGAACGCTTGAGGCCAGCACTCTCCTCGCTGCGCAGTCCGGGAGCCTGACACGCCGTGTCCACCTTCAGGCCCCAGAGTCTATGCCCAGGTAGAATGGCCAGGGGAGGGGGGCTTGGGAGAGAACAATCTCGGCCCGGCCTTTTCCATCTTTATCCAGCTTCTGAGCGACACGCTTCCTAGAACACTGGGGACAGGGTCTTAGCATGTGACTGAGCACCCGGAGCTGAGGAGGCTGAGAAGCTAAGTCAGTCACAGGGCGAGCAGACACGCCCACCAGCCGGCCACCGGCCACGGCCACGGCCAGAGACCCTGGGCTGGGGGCTTACTGTCTTGGGCTAACGCCACGGCTCTAGAAACACCGTGTTCTTTTCAAAGGGGACAGGAGCAAAAACAGGAGCTAGAGGCCACTCTTTTGAGCACCCCTTTCCCTCTACCACATCTCTTCTCTCATGGACTCCTGACTTCCACCTTTCTTAGGTGTCCTCCTCTCCTTCCTCCCCTGTCTTTGTCTCCGGACTCAGGCGAGAAAGCAGAGGCCCGCACAAACGCGGGAGAGGAAAGCTGGGTGGCATGGGCAGTCCGGGAATGGGGAGGGGATGTGTTTGGGGGGCAGGTACCAACTGGTCACCCCACCCCACCCCCAGGGCCCGAACGGGGGCCATCTACGGGTCCCTGCCGCTAGTTTCTGCTACGAAGTTGCACTCAGCTTGACATCTACCCATAAGCCCGAATGCGGCGCAGGAACCGCCGCAGGAACTTGCTTCTGCTTCTAACTTGGCCGTTGAGTTTCGGCGAGCTGTTTGGGGCGGACCGGGGTGAGAACGCGGGCAGCCAGGAGCCGGGGCGCGGCGGCCCCCGTCCTGCCGGAACCAGACCGTCCCTGCGGCGCCAGCGCGGGAGGGCGGCCGGGGCGCGCGGGCTGCGACGACAGCCCTCCCCTATCCGCGTGACGGCGAGCTCGGGGCGCACACGCACGGGACAGTGAGGTCCCCTCTCCGGGCCCCGGCCACACGCCCGTCCTGGCTCTTCGCCGCCCCGCCGGTCTGTCCACGCGGCGGTCTGAGAGCTTTGGAGATGTGGCGCGCGGGGGAGGGGGATCCCGAATGTGACCCGCACCGTGAGAGCAGAAAGGGGAGGCGGGGAAGAAGTTCAGCGGGCGAGGGCACGGGGCCCGGCGCGGGAGAGGCGAGGCCCGCGTCCTCCCCACGCCGGCCTCTGACTCCTCCCCACCTCCGTTCTGGGGCTCTGTCCTTCGGCCAAACGGATCTGAGCCCCGGGTTATTTTCAGTCACAACCTCCTCCACCCCCGCCCCCCCCCATGTCGTGCCTCGGTTCGGGGGTGGGGGCGGTGCGGGGGAGGGCAGATGGACCTGCGGCGGAGAGTCCGCGCCTGCGAGGACGCTGGCCCGGCCGCGGCTCGGCGCGCACAGCCCTTGCCCGCGCCAGAAACGCGCGCCGAGCGCTCCTGTCGCCGGGACTCGGGGACCGCTCCGGCCGGCCCCGCTCCCCGCCCTCTTGACGTCTCGGTTCTAAAACCCAGAGGCATCATCCGAGCCTCTGGCATTGATAACAAGAGGACAAGGGAAAGGCCCACGGGCCGCCGTGATCTCCTTGCGCCTTTGCTGTCTGCGCAAGCGAGTCCGGTCCGCAGCCGCTGGGGGGAAAAGGCATCGCAGCGCCCAGGTCCACCTGGAATTTCGGGAACGGACTCTGACCCTATTTCCCGGCTAGCCTCATCCTGCACCCACGTCGCTCCCTCCTTTTCCCCGGAGCGGGTCCGAGATTTTAATTAAAACATCTGTCCCTCCGTTGCAGAGGGAGGGTCCCAAATGGCGAGGCTTCCAGAGCACTCGGTTCCGATCCCGCGGTCCGTGCCCCGGCGGAAGGAAAGGTCGCGATCCGAACGCTCCTCGTGCCCTCCCCCCGCGCGCGAGCCGTCCCGCAGGCCCGCTCCACCCCGCCCCTCCCCCAGCCCGGCCGCACACAATTTCCCTCTTTACGAAACGCACACGCCCAGCCCACCCCGCCTCCCACGTAAAGGCCAGCCCTGTCTCTTTCTGTGCCCAGATGCAAACTCAGCTGGAAGTTGAGAACAGAGCAGAGTGAGAGATGCGCGGAAAGAGAGAAGGCGAAGGGAGAAATCAAAGGGGGAGAGGAGCTGGAGGTGGCAGGGGCGGAGGGCAGCAGAGCAGGGGCGGAGGGCAGCAGAGCCGCGGCGCCTCCCCCGCGTCTGCCCCCCGCGCGCGCCCGGCGGGGTCAAGCGCGGACTCACATGGTCGGGCTGCAGAGCCGCTCTCAACTCCTGCGAGTGGGTGGTTTCTGGGCTCCCCGAGATCTTCTCCCCGGCTGCCTGCGGTGTGAGGGCAGAAACAAAAACAAACCCAATCACGGGACACAGTCGGGACGGGCCGTTCGGCGCCGCGGGGACCTCTCGCACTTAGCGCTGGGAAGTGGGCGCGGGGATTGCGGCGGCCGCGTGTAGCCTATAAATAGCGAACTTTAGACGGAATCAACTAACAAATGAGAGTAGCGGGCGTAAATTTGCGCGAACCCCCCTTTCCGGGGACGACCCGACCCCCCCTCCTGCCACTCTCTAGGCAGGATTTGGGAGGGGACAGATTCGGAAAGGGAGGTGGAATTTAATTTTATGAGAATTTGCAGTTTTGTTATTTTTGCAAAGGGGGTACCCCGCCTCGGTGACCCTCCCTTTCCGTCTACCTTTGCAACTTCGTCTCCCCCCTTCTCCCCCACCCCCGCCCCCCAGCGAGGCCCTGAAGGCCCCTGCTAGGAAGCGCAAAGGCCCTGGAGAGCGGAGCTCCTAGGGGTTGGCTGTAGAAGCGGGGAGGGGGAGGGGAACACGGAGCCGGGGTTCCCCGGGGATTACTGCAGCGACAGAAGGAAAGCGGGAAAGTGCCAGCTTTGGGGGGTTTCCTCTGAGGCAGGGACAGGAATTTGGGTTATCCCGAGTTTGGGAGGGAAGTGCGAAAGGGGGAGTACAGAAGGCACAAAAGAGTTCCTAGAGTGCAGCTCTTCTTTCCCGGGGTACAATAACCCTCCAGTGCTAGCAAACCCCTTCTCAGCAACTTTACTTGAACCCTCGGCCCCGACCGGGCCGGGAGAGCGAAGGCGCACGCCGGGGTTGAGTCCTTGCTTGCCTTGGGGGCCGCAAGCTCTCGAAGAAGCGAGGTGGTCCAGCCGGATGGTGGCCCAGGGTCTGGCTCGCTAGCTCCCCGGGGCCGGACGCCTGTTCGCCGAGCCCGCTCCCACCTGCCGACCGGAAGAGATCTCTTTCCCCGGGAGTCCGGGCACCACTACCCGTCCGCCCGCCCCCTTTCCTTGCGCCAAGGCCGGATTGCCAATGGTGATTGGGTTAGTTCGATTTTCATTTTCTTTCTAGCTGCTTCTTCGAAAATAACCCCCCCGAGGATGGCAGACACTCGCTCTCCACTGCAGACTCGCTAGTTCGGGAGGCTGCTTCACTAAAATTTTCCTGGATGTTTCACACGAACCACAGTCAATAGGGTACGCACTGGGGCGGGAGTGGGGTTGGAGAAATTGAGGGCGCTGCCGAGGAGGGCCCGCAGGTGAAAGGAGGTTGCACTGATCCCCTTCGGAGGCTCTGTTCACGCCAGGCCTGCGGAGCGGGGTCCAGCCCGCTTAATGGGCCTCAAGCGGCCTGCAGCTGGGAGGAGAGAGCCGGCGAACGGCGCTGCTTTTCTTTTCCATTGCCTACCCCGGCCCCACACCACCAGCGCGCCCCCTGTTAACGGAAATGTCAAATGCCTAACCTCCAGCCCTCGCCCCCGGGAGAAAATCAGAGAGGGTTCCCGGCGCAGCTGGTGTGGGGGCGTTGCCGCCCCAAACGCGCTTCTTCCAACACCGCTTCCCGCCTGTTACCGCCCCGTAAGCGGAAAAGTTCTGTGTTTCCCAGAAACCAGCCGGCTTTGGAAGCAGAGGGGGAAAGCAGAGGTGCTGAGGGGTTACACCAGCCACTCACCCTGCGGGGGGTGCTCACGCCCCCGACTCCACGCGAGCGGGCCCGCGGGACCCTGGCCGCCCGCCCCGAGGCGCGCGCGGCGGGCGCGAGGGCGGAAGGCGCGCTTCCCGCGCTTCCCCAGGGGCCCGGCCCGAAGCGCACTGGGGGTGCTCCCGGACGGGGGTGCACGCAGCCCGGGGGGCCCGAGGCACTGCGGCCTGGCCGGCGCTCCCCTCGCTCCGTACCTGTCCCAGCCTCCCCGCTGCAGTTGCTGCCTCGGCTGGGGAGCCCGGCCCGGAGCCCGGCCCGGAGCCCCCGCCTCCCGCGGAGCCCGCCCCCGCCCGGTCCGCGCGCCGTCTCCCTCGCGGCCCATTGGCCTGGGCCGCCGTTCCGAACTGCCTTCGAGCATGTCCCCGGATTTTGCGGCCCCTTTGTGGGCTGGGAAGACAGAGGCCAGGCCAGCGCCTTACCTTTCACCCCACCCAAACCTCCCCCAGCCCCTCGGGTTAACTCTGCCAGGAAACCTCCTCGCGGGCCGAGTGTGGAGGTCAGATGAGTGCTTGCGGCTTTTCTCGAAGGTTCTGGGGGGTTCGTACTAGAGGGACAGGCCCTGTGGAGACAGAAGAGACAGACGCACGGCCCGCGTTCCCGCGGCTGTGTTCAGCGCCAAGTTCACGTCTATTGTTTTCTGCCTCGGGGAAAGCTGCCCAGTGTGATAGATCTTTTTAGAGCCCATCACTGGAAGAAAAATCCCGGTGATAACGATTATCTCCCGCTCGCGCTATCTCGCCGTCGCCCCAATTCATCTCCCTCTCGCTGCAGCCCCTCGGGGAGAGGAGGAGAGTTAGGGGCTGGCGGGAGGACGGGCCAAGCCGCTGCCCTCGGATGGAGCGGAGAGGCACGAGGCCACCTCATCCGTCCCATTCCGCTCCGGGCTGGGGAGAGAGGACACCGCGGCTTTCTTTCCCTGCCAAGACTCACGCTTCTCTCAAATGATTTTAGTCTGGTGCTCCGGTCTATCCATATACATTTCCAATCTCATGGCTCATAAACCATTAGCAAAATGGTTTCATTATTCACCTTCTGTATCCTACAAAAGGGAGAAAAGAAGGGAGCGGCGGGAAGGCAGAGTGGGGGCGGGGGGACAGTCGTTGGACACTAGTTAACAGTGATACTGCCCGTGTTCAAATCATGGTTCAGACTGCCTTCTTCCAGCTGACATTCAACAAATCTGATCCGTTTCCAAGGATCTGTAGCCGACCCCTTCTCTTCCCCTCTACCCTCCCCTCTTTTGCTCTCTTTTTCTCTCCATCCATCACTATCCTTCTCTCCTTAACACCCAGGTTTCCAGAAGGACCAGATGAATAGCTAAGATACTGCAAATCCATTATTTGCCTCATTAGGTGTCATCAATAAGGCACGCCCTTCAGATACGACACCTACAATTATTTGGTTGGGATGGCTACCCCGGTCCCCTTAAGGGCGGTGTTGGTGATGGAATCACAGCATCCCTACAACCAAGCCATCCTAAATGACAAGTCTAGGATGACACCCAAGAAGTTGCCCGAAGCCTCGGTGTGGCGTCAGTGTGCCCCATTGGGCACCAGTCCTCATCTGGCTTTCTCGAGACAGGGGAAGCGAGGAAGTTGCAAAGTGGTGTGTACGTATGTGTCTATCCTTGCGTGTATGTGCGCGCGCGCGCGTGCCCGTGTGAATGTGTGCGGGGAGGATGGGAGGGGTAACCGATCGGGGTCTTTGTTTGCCTCTGAGAGGTGGCAAAAAAAATTATTATTTTTTATTTTGCATGAGTAAGCCCGAATTAAAAGACAAATAGAAACTGGCTCATGGAGGCCCGAGAACTCTGTGCACGGAACTAAATAAGGTAGAAAACTGCGGGCAGGCGTGAACTGGCGGAAGCAGCCTTGGGCGACTGGAATCCCCCGGACTTCTCCGCTGGGGGCGATGATGGTGTTAAGTGTCTCCACCGATACTTTTAACTTTTCATAAATTCTATCTAGAATGACTCTATCACAACACACGCACGCACGCGCGCGCACACACACGCGCGCGCGCGCGCGCTCTTCCCCTGCTCTTTTTGAAACTATTAAGGACGCTAGGCAAGTGAGGGTGCGGTAATTATCCCTGGATGTAGAAACCAATCTGGCTGCGGGAGGCCCCTGTGCAGTCGCCCGCGGCGGCGGCGGCGGCGGCGGCGGCGGCGGGCGGACCCGCGCGGAGGCCGGGGACTCCGGGCGCCCGCTAGGT
>LNAC01000637.1:51064-203408 GCA_002007465.1 Ailurus styani | reverse complement strand
CGGGCGGAGCCGCGCGGAGGCCGGGGACTCCGGGCGCCCGCTAGGTCACCGCGCCGCGCGGCCGCCGCTCGCCGGCTGTTTAATATACATGGGGTGGGAACGGAGGGAAACGGATCTCGGGCCTGCACGTCCTGCAGAAAAAAAAGAAAAGAAAAAAGAATCAATTTGCTCTTTATTTTTGAAAAATACAGATTTAGGGAATTATTTTTTTCCAGCCCGACCCCCTCCAAGAACGGCGGCCCACATTTAATTACGTCTTTTAATGACTTTTCCCTTATTTGCCATTGCTATTTCACGTTAAGGGCGGGGGCGGGGTGGGGTTTCTTTGGGGGGGTTTTCAATTCTGGTATCTTCAAAAAGATTTGCCTTATGTGTTAATTGCATGCTGTTAAGCACATCTGGGACTGCGTGCTGACCAACTCGGACCAACTTTTAATTAACACATTGACCCGGCGAAGAAGCAGCCGCCCAGCCTCCCCCTCGAAATATGTATATTAGCCGCGCGGAAGCCGCTCGGCCCGCGCCGCCAGGTGCGTGCGAGGAATTGCCTGCGTCCAGGGGCGGAAGGGGGTGCAAATTGGAACCGCTCGCTCTCTTCCAGCGAACGTTTTCTCGCCTTACCTCTAGGAAAACAAAGAAGAAGAGAGCGAATGACCGGCTCCAGAAGCAGGCTTCTTATATCCTTTCATGTGACTTGACCCTGGGCGGGGAACTTAGGAGGATGGAAGGGAAGACCCCCCCCCCGGAATCATTTCTAACCAGCCTAACCTGGGCTTATTGGGCCTGAGCTGAGATCGAGCCTGAGCGCTTGAAAGGGACCGAATTTTCTGTTAGTGAAGAGAAGCGGTGGCCAAGAAGCCTGGTGGAAGGAGAGACCCGGCCACCGGCTGCCTGTTGTGGTTCTGGCCTTCCTACTTCCAGCCTCCTCCCCAGCGCCCCGGGCTCCCGGAAGCAAAACCACAAACTGCCAGGCCCTGGGTCTGAGAACAGGGAGCAGGTGTCCCCCCTGCTTGGAGCGCACTGCAGTCGCGGGGGCAAAGGGAACCAGGGGCTAGTGTGAGGGCTCGAGGCCCAGTCGCCCAGTCTCGCCCATTCCCGGGTGATCTCCTAGCCAGGCCAGTCGCATCCCGGCTGGAGGGAGGAGGAAACCCGGAGCGCTCTGAGGCGATGCCACCTGCAGATAGGCAATTTCACCCTAAGTAATTTCATTCAGAATTGATGGCGTTTCACTGGAGTGGTGCCTTCAAAGTGAGTGCCTAGCCTGCTTCCCCGTAGAGCACAAATGCGGGTTAATCCCCAGATACGTACTCATTTTCTCTTTCCGCATCTAATCTCCACGGACTCGCTCTTCCAAGTGCTTAGCTGCAGCATACATCCCTATAAAAAAATGTCAGAGTGGTATTCCTACTCCCAGCCATAAAAAAGTTGGAGTGAATCGGTCCCAAGTTACCATTTAAAGTCCCCTCCGGGTAACAGTTGAAGTTTCTTGTTTGACATTTTTCATTCCCCAATACAGAACTTTTCAATAAATATGTAGTACCAGCATGAGGAGAAGTATATGTCGCAATAAATTCATGGCTGTATGCTCTAACTGTGTCAATGCTTTGCAAAATTTAATGTGACGAGATTGCTCCCCAAATTCCTTCCACCTCTCTTCTTTTTTTTTTTTTCTTATTCTTACTCTCCTTTTTGTGTCCTTCCCTGGAATCTACTTTTCCTATCAATTTATCAGAGAATCTGCAAAAATTTTTAAGCTGAAAAAATAGAGAAAAGACAGGAGAACCAAGTTCTGTTACGCAGTAATTTCTCTGAGTTCCTCCAGATGGCTTTACATTCAGATAAAGGTATAATCAACACACATCTTCAGTCAGAAAAAAAAAAAAATCAGTTGGCAAATTACAATGTCCCTTTGCAGAGATAGGGCCTCTGAAAAGTTAGCACAAGCATTACCCAAATGGCTTTATTTTGAGTTTTAGTGGACCACAGCTACTTATTTCAGCTCACAAATTGGTCTGCAAAATTGCAGCCCACACCTGATATCCAGGGAAAAAACGAGAGTTGGTTACTCCAGCTGGTTCTTTTGATTTACTCTACCCGGTAAGATGTATGCTGGGGTGTTTTGATAAGAGAAAAAAAAGGGAGTCAGCAGTTTGATTTGGAAACTCTTTTATTGCTGAATATGGTTGCAGGTTTAAACTAAAGAATGTGTTTCTGCTGGGGACATTTGCATGACACATCCATATGCATTAGCAGCTGCACGGTGTTATATCATCAGTTCCTGTGAGCATTTATCTTTTTTTCCCCCTTCTGTCTTTCTCAAAGGAAGCTGGTAAGTGGCTTATGGGAGAACCACATAGACTTTAAAGATATATGAGTCTAACTGCACATCCTTTGGGCCCTCAGCACCTAATTGGCCTACAGCAACTTGTTTCTTTTGAGGATTTTGGAGTATTTGAAGTAACTCACCTCCCTGGTTACCTTTTTTAACCTATAAGAATGGATTGCCTGGGTATGAAATATAATAAAAATTATCCAAAGAAAGGGGCCTTGACCATTCAACTCTGTATTTAAGAAAAGGGTGTTGTCATCAACACTCCTCTGCTGATTTGCTTTGTGACTTAACAGAGAAACTTTTCATCAGGTACATTTGCCATAAAGGCATTAGCTTTCATGTCCTGATACTTGACAGAGGTAATGGTTTTGAATCAGGATAGCTAAGACCTTTCCACACTGGCGTGTACTGTTGGCTTCAGAGACCGCAAGAGCAGATCTAGAAAAATGTGTGCTCCTTCAGACATTATATGAGCTGTACAAAGGCCATTGTCTGATATCCACAGCGATGGTCTGCATCTAATCAAGTTCCTACCTGAACTTGATTTCATTTGTCTGATTCTCTCTGAATTCCAGTGATCTGTAAACAGCAGGAACCACAATGTCAAACTGAAATCAGAGGGAAACGAGTTCGTATTTGGTCTGCTTCTGTTCAGTCACACGGCCGATTTATTAAAAAAGAAAACTGTACCTTTAAATTGCAGTCACTGAGTCAGGGTGAATAGGAAGCATATAGACCCAAACCGAGATACTAACCGAAGCACGTTTTTAAAAATCACCTCATATTTGCTCACACTCGGTGTTTTGTGGAATTGTTTGAGAATAGCCATGCTCAAATTTTTAAGGATTAGTGTATTACAGGTGTATTACAAAGTGAAATAAAAAATCTTACATACACACACACACAGAGCAAGTAAACAAAAAGATAATCCTTAGGAATCACGATGGCTAATGAAGATATCCTACTAGGGGGATTGTGGTTTTTTCACCCTTTTTTGTACCTTTTTTGGTCATCAGCAAAGATATTTAAAGGGGAAAAAATGACAATAATTAGTACAATGCTGTCATCCATTTATTTCCTTAAACACTTGGAACTAATATGCACTACTGTACAAGTGGGCATGCACAATGGCACATAAATATGCATGAGCCTAAATAATCATCTATTTTTATGTCCTGTTTCCAGATGTTTGCAAATACCACTAGTGCATTGGTTTGACCTAACCAAAAGGTAGCTAAGATCTCTGTCATTCAATTGAATACTAGGTAAGTATCACAGATCAAATTTCTTCTGCCCTCCATTGCACAGAAGTTGTTGGCTTTTTTCCCTAACTCTTCACCTTTAAAACAGCTGGAAAAGTAAAAACGGTTGCTTGGTATTATGTAGTGGAAAATTAACCAGCTGCATTATTTTTTTTTCCAATTAATTATTTCAGTGATACCTAGAACAGCCAATTTTGAGGACTGGTGAGTTTAGTTGTTTAGTTTAGAACATGGGCCAGAATTGATTCTGTGGCTCCTTATGCACAGGGGCTGTGTATTACCCTCCCAACTCTGACCAGCCCTGGACACTTATGTCCCAGAAGTGACAAAAGAAACAAATGAGAATGCAGATGAATTTGCCCAAACCAAAGAAAAAGATTTATTTTTTAAAGTTCACATCTTACTTACAACATGAAGTACAGAAGTTATGAGATACATGTCTACAATCCAAATGAAATCTCTCTGGTGAGATTTCTCAGAGAACAGGAGCGGGGAGCAAAAAGACCTAATGAAGGCTACAAGGAGAGCTGTGGTATGATGAACACTACCTGTCTGGTATTGGTATGTCATTTAAAATTCTTATGAAGCAGATGCTACTGCTTCCGTGTGTATTCGCTTTAAGATGAAGAATTTGTTTGCTTTCAGATTGCATTTTGACATTAAACATTTCTGGAGGCATTAATGGTGTCAATAGACTTTGGGATATGGGGGATCTGGAAGAATTACTTATTTGCTTATCCATTCTGCTCTTGGCTATGTTTTCAAAATAATTCTATTTCTTTCTCTAAGCCTTTCCATGTCACAGGACACAATATCACAGGCTCTTTGAAACAGGATGGCTAACAAAGATAAACCATAGGCCATGACAACAGATCACCTTGATTCAGCAGATCTAAATCAAAAAGCTGACAGAAGTCTTATTAAGTCAGTATTCAATTCTATGGCCATTTATTCACACTCATCTCCAAGAAGTATGGATATGGATATCCAAAAGCTAATAATTGTAGTCCGGCATGTCAGGAGCTCAGATGTTGCTACTCTAACAAGTAAACACTGAATGATCCCTTAGATCTACCAGAGAAGTGAGGCCACAGGGCAAAATTCTACCCCCAAGATTGGAAAGAAGGACAGATGAAAGCAAACTGTCCCAACTTACAGCAACGAAATCCCAAGTGTGAAAACCTCCTTGGGAACCACTCCTGGGGGCAGGAAAATAGAAACTGCAACTGAGAAATTGCTGGAGGCTCAGCGTGGACAAATCTGAGAGCTCAGAACTCTGAGAGGAGCTCATCACAGATGCGACCCCATCCTTCTATGACTTTTATTTCGAGGAACTCTACCCCTCCTGTGAATATCAGATAAAACTCCTCAGACTTCTGGCAGGAGGAGGGGAAAAGGAACTATTTTTTAATATGTCTGCTTTGTTTTGTTTTATTTTTTTCACAAAGCCTCATCTTGGGAGAAACTATTTTGCCAGAGCCTAACCTACCTGAGGGAAGGGAAATACCAAACTCCAGCCCCCTCTAACCATTATGCCCCACCTACAGGGATGAAACTGAGATGCACTCGTGAAATTCACAGCCCAGGGGCACAGGCGCATCAAAACACTGTGATCTAATCATAAAACTGTAGAGCATGCCCTGACACCTCACCATCACATCACTAAAGACCTACTGACTACAGTTTCTTTCACCCAGTACATCATGCCCATGTCTCAACAAAAATTATAAGGCATACTAAAAAGCAGTAAACACAGTTTAAAGAGACTGAACACGCATTAGAATCAGTCAGATACGGCAGGAATTCTGGAATTATCAGACCAGGGATTTAAAAATATATATATGATTAATATGATAAGGGCTTTAATGGTAATAGTAGATAACACTCAAGAGCAGAGGGATACTGTAAGCAGAAATATGGAAATTTTTTTAAGATTTTATTTATGTATTTATCAGAGAGAAAGTGCACAAGCAGGGGGGAACGGCAGGCAGAGCAGGCAAAGGGAGAAGCAGGCTCTCCGCTGAGCAAGGAGCCTGACATGGGGCTCGATCCCAAGACCCTGGGATCATGACTTAAGCTGAAGGCAGCCGCTGAACTGACTGAGCTACCCAGGTGTCCCAAGATATGGAAGTTCTAAGAAAGAATCAAAAAGAAATACTAGAAAAACACTTAAGAGAAATGAAGAATGCTTTTGATGGTCTCACCAGGAGACTGGACACAGCTGAGGAAAGAATATCTGAGTTGAAAAAATGACAATAGAAAATTTGAAAACTGAAAAGCAAGAGAAAAAAGAAAAAAAAAAGAAATATCCAGGAACTGTGGGACAACTACAGAAGTTGGAATACACACAATCAGAATACCATAAGAAGAAAGAAAGAAACAGAAGCAATAGTTGAAGCAGCAATGACTGAGAATTTCTCACAGTCTAGGAAGCTGAGGGAACACCAAGTAGGATAAATATCAAAAAGAGACTGTACTAGATATATCACATTCAAACTTTAGAAAATCAAAGATAAAGAAAAGATCTTGAAATAAGCCAGAGGAACAAAAGCTTACCTATAGGGAAACAAACAAGAATTACATATGATGTCTCCTCAGAAACCATTAAAACCAAAAAAGAGTGGAGGGAAATACTTAATGCATGGAGAGAAAAAACTACCAACCTAGAATTCTGTATCCCTTGAAATTATTCATCTAAAATGAAGGTGTAATAAAGACTTTCTCAGACAAACAAAAGTTGAAGGAATGTGTTGCCAGTACTCCTGATGCAAAAAAATGTTAAAAGAAGTCCTTTAGAGAAAAGAAAAACGGTATAAGTCAGGAACTTGGATCTACATAAAGAAAGAAAGAGCTTTAGAGAAGGAATAGTGAGAATAAAATAAAAACATTGGGATGCCTGGGTGGCTCAGTTGGTTAAGCAGCTGGGATTGAGTCCCAGATCAGGCTCCTTGCTCAATGAGGAGCCTGCTTCTCTCTCTGCCTCTGCCTGCCACTCTGCCTGCTTGTGCGCTCTCTCTCTCTCTCTCTCTCTCTCTGACAAATAAATAAAAATAAGATCTTTAAAAAAATTTTTTAAAATTAAAAAATAAAAACATTTATTTTTATTGTTCTTAATTGACCTAAGAGATAACAACTTATTCAAAATAATAAAAACAGTAATATATTTGATGATTATAGTTTATGTATAAATGAAAATGAATGACAGCAATGATACAAAGGACAGGAAAGAGGAAATAGGATTATTTTGTTATTATGATGTACTTGCACTAACCATGCTATAGTGTTATTTGAAAGGAGACTAGGATTAGTTGAAAATATATATTACAAACTCTAAGGCAACCACTTAAAAATAAAACAATATGCATAATTGCTATGTTATGAAATGAGAGGAAATGGAATAACATAAAATGCTCAATTAAAATCACAAAAACAGTATAGAAGTATAGAAGACAAAAACAGGGACAAAGAATAAGGGCAACAAATAGAAGACAGTAACATATATGGTAGATAGTAATTGAACTATATCAATAATCACTTTAAAAACACCCATGCTTTGGGCGCCTGGGTGGCTCAGTGGGTTAAAGCCTCTGCCTTCGGCTCAGGTCATGATCTCAGCGTCCTGGGATCGAGGCCCGCATCGGGCTCTCTGCTCAGCAGGGAGCCTGCTTCCTCCTCTCCTTGTCTCTCTGCCTGCCTCTCTGCCTACTTGTAATCTCTCTCTCTGTGTCAAATAAATAAATAAAATCTTTAAAAAAAATAAAAATAAAAATAAAAAAATAAAAACACCCATGCTTTAAATATACCAATTAAAAGACAAAGGTTGTTGGAGTAGATCAAAAAACAAGGTTTAACTATATTATCTACAAGTAACCCACTTTAAATATAAAGTCACACATAAATTGAAAGTAAAGGGATAAAAGAAAATATATCATGCTAACACTAATTAAAAGAAAAGGAGAGTGGCTATATTAATTTCAGACAAAGCAGAACAAGGAAACTTGTCAGGGATAAAGAACAACATTACATAATGATAAAGGGCTCAATATTCTTTTTCTTTTTTAGATTTATTTATTTAAGAGAGAGATTAACTTCTTAAGTTCATATGAAACATTCACCAAGATAGACCCCATTCTGTGCCATAAAACACAACTTAACAAATTTAAAAGAATAGAAATTATATATGTCTGTTCATATCACAATAGGATTAAACAAGGAATCAATAACAAAAATATAGCTGGAAAATTCCAAAATACTTGAAGACTAAACAACACTCTTGTCAATAACTCATAGATCAAAGAAGAAAGCTCAAGAAATTAAAAGATATTTTAAACTAAATAAAAACAAAAATACAGCTTATCAAAATTTGTGAGATTTGGCAAAAGCATCATTTAGACAGACATTTATAGCATTGAATGCATATAATAGAAAAGAAGAAAGACCTAAAATTAATAATGTAAGCTTCCACCTTAGGAAACCAGGAAAAAAAGAACAAAATATATCCAAAATAAACAGAGGAAAAGAAATAATAGAAATTAGAGCAGAAATAAATGAAATTGAAAATGAGATCAATGGATAAAAATCAACAAGATTGAAAGCTGGTTCTTTGAGAAGACCAATCAAATGATAAACCTTTAGCCAAGCTAATGGGAAAAAGAGAGAAAGAAAGGGGAAATTATTGATACCATAAATGAGAGAACATCACCACATAGCTCATGGATATTGAAAGAATAATAAAGGAATTTATGAACAACTCTATGGCCACAGAGTTGATAATTAGATGAAATGGAATTTGATATTAGGGTGATGCTGGCCTCATAGCATGAGTTAGGAAGGATTTCTTCTGCTTCTATTTTTGGAAGAGATTGTACATAATCGGTAAAATTTCTCTCTGAAATAATTGATGGAATGTACCAGTGAATTCATCTGGGCATGCTTTCTGCTTTGGAAGGTTACTAGTTAGTGATTCAATTTATTTAATATATATAAGCTAATTCAAATTATTTATTTCATCTTGTGAGTTTTGACAGATAATGTCTTTTAAAAATTTTTCCATTTCATCTCTCCATTTCATCTAATCCAACAAAGTATAAAAAGATTTATATACCACGACCAAGGAGGTTTTATTCCAGATATGCAAGGCTGGTTGAACATTTGAAAAAACAATTAATGTAATTTATCACATCAACAGGCTAAAGAAGAAAGTCTCATGATTGTACCAACTGATGCAGAAAAAAAATATTTGACAAAATCTAACACCAGTTTATGATGAAAATTCCCAGCATACGAGGAATAGAAGAGAACTTCTACAACCTAATAAAGAATATCTACCAAAAAAAAAAAAAACCCTATAACTAATATGCTTAGTGATGAGAAACTAAAGACTTTCCTGTTAAGATCAAGAACAAGGCAAGGATGTCCCTTCTCACCACTGCTTTTCAATATCATACTGGAAGTCCTAGCTAATGCAATAAGAGAACAAAAGGTCATGAAAGTTACACTGCTTGGGAAGAAGAAATAAAACTGTTCATAGATGACATGATTGTTTATATGCAGAAAATGTGGGAAAAAATCAACAACAAAAACCCTCCTAGAACTAATAAGCAACCATAACAAGATAGCAGGTTACAAGGTTAATATATAAAAGTCAATTACTTTCCTATATACCAGCAATAAACAAAAGGAATTTTGAATTAAAAATACATTACCACCGGGCCNACCACTGCTTTTCAATATCATACTGGAAGTCCTAGCTAATGCAATAAGAGAACAAAAGGTCATGAAAGTTACACTGCTTGGGAAGAAGAAATAAAACTGTTCATAGATGACATGATTGTTTATATGCAGAAAATGTGGGAAAAAATCAACAACAAAAACCCTCCTAGAACTAATAAGCAACCATAACAAGATAGCAGGTTACAAGGTTAATATATAAAAGTCAATTACTTTCCTATATACCAGCAATAAACAAAAGGAATTTTGAATTAAAAATACATTACCACCTACATTAGTGCCGAAAAAAGAAGTACTTAAGTTTAAATTTAACAAAATATGTGCAACATCAATATGAAGAAAACTACAAAACTCTGGGAAAATAGAAATCAAAGACAAATTAAATAAATGGAGAGATATTCCAGGTTCATGGATAGAAAGACTCAACATTGTGAGGATGTAGTCCTTCCCGACTTGATGTATAGATTCAGTGCAATTCCAATCAAAAGCTGAGTAAGTTATTTTGAGGTTATTAACAAACTGGCTCTAAAGTTTATATGAAAGGGGCCAAGACTCAAAATAGCCAACACAATATTGAAGGAGAACAATGTTGGAACACTGACACTACTTGATTTCAGGACTTACTATAAAGTTACAGTACTCAAGACGCTGTGGTATTGATGAAAAAATAGACAACTCGATCAATAGAACAGATTAGAGACCCCAGAAATAGATACATATAAGTATAGTTCACTGATCTTTCACAAAAGAATAAAAGGAATATAACAGAGCAAAGAAAGTCTTTCCCACCAATGGTGCTAAACAACTAGACATCCACATGCAAAAATGAATCTAAACCCAAACTTTACACTGTTAACAAAAATTAACTCAAATTGTATCAAAGACCTAAATACAGAGCACAAAAAACTAAAAACTCCTATTAGATAATATAGGAAGAGATCTAAATGATCTTGGGTATGGTCCTGACTTTTTACATACAACACCAAAGGCACTATCTATGAAAGAAACAATTGATAAGGTCAGACCTCATTAAATTTTAAAACGTCTACCCTGTGAAAGACAGTCTCAAGAGAATGAGAAGACAAACTACAAATTTGATAAAGGACTGTTACCAAAATATACAAAGAACACTTAGAACACAATAATAGTAAAAGTAACAACCCAGTTAAAAAATGGGTAAAAGATGTGAACAGACACTTCACCAGAGGAGATATACAGATGGCGAGTAAACTCATGAAAAGATATTTAATATCACATGTCATCGGAGAATGGCAAATTAAAACCATAATGAAATAACAGTACAGAGTTACTAGAACGACTGAAATCCAAACACTGTTGACAGCAAATACTGGTGAGAATGTAGAGCAATAGGAACACTCATTCAATGCTGGTAGGAATACAAAATGGTAGAGCCACTTTGGAAGAGAGTCTGGCAATTTCTTACAAAACTAAACATATTCTTACATTACAATCAGCAGTTGCATTCTTTGGTATTCACTCAAATAATGGAAAACTTATGTCCACACAAATACCTTGCACGTGCATATTTATAGCAGCTTTATTCTTAATTCCTAAAATTTGGAAGCAACCAACAGGTCATTCAGTACGTTAATGGAGAAATAAACAGTGGTACCTTCCAACAATGGAATATTATTCAAGGTTAAAAAGAAATGAACTATCAAGTTAGGAAAAGGCATGGATGAAATGTAAATGCATATTACTAAGTAAAAGAAGCCAATTTGAAAAGGTTCCATATTGCCTAATTCCAGCTCTGCGACATTCTGGAAAAGGCAAAACCATGGAGACACTAAAAAGATCAGCAGTTGCCGGAGGTGAGGGGAGAGGGAGGGATGAATAGGTAGAGAGCAGAGGCTTTTTAGCACAAGGAAAGTATTCTGTATGATACTACAATCAAGGGTATATGTCATTATCCATTTGTCATAATCTATAGAAGGTTCAACATCAAGATGAACCCTAATGGAAACTAAGGCTTTGGGTGATAATGATGTGTCATTTGTATCAGAAGCACCACTCTGGGGCAGGATCTGATAGTGGGGAAAGGCTGCACACGTGCGGGGGCAGGGTGTGTACGGCAACTCTATACTTTCTGCTCAATGTTGCTGTGAAGCTAAAACTGCTCTATAAACATAAAATTTATTAATTAATAAGTCAGTCAATTATTATGATTTTAATAAGTTGTTACTAGCATATCCTCGCTCTTAGACTCTAGGTCTTGCTGCTTTGCAAAATCTTTCTACATTTCTACAAAATGTTTCTATCCACTAATAATGAGGGACTAGCCTTGTCAATAGCCTGAATTAGTACAAGAGATCACCTGCAAGAAATGTCTCCAAGACAGACAACGAACACATCCTGGAGTACTTTAGCATTATATTAAGTGGAACACAATATGCTATACAACTGGGAATCACAGATTAGCTTAATTGGGAAAAAGGATAATATTAATTTTTCTCCATCATCAGAGTCCCCACCGCTGCCACCCGCCCCATCATTCACTGAGTGCTCGCTCTGTGTCAGACGCTGAGCTAGCCCTTTGCACGTACTTTCCCAGTTAATTCTCACCCAACTCTACGAGGTAGGCTCCATTATCCCCGGTTTACTGATGAGATGTTGAGAGGTGCTTTAGTCTTGGACACCTGCCAGTCTGCATTAGGAATTTGTGAGTTCAATTCGGTTTCATTTTTTAACAGATTTTTATGTATGCCCACGCACAGGAGAATAATATCTATTGTTTTCTAAAAATGTATCTGAAACACACTAGGTAAGGGAAAGCCTTTATATAAGGCAGCCATCTGGGCTGTTTATCTGGTCTGTCCACTCTATTTATGATAAAAATAAGTTTTATTTGGGGGGGGCATCTAGCCCAGACACCTATCTGCAAGCAGATCTAGCAAGAATGCTTGGCTAGGGACAGTGGGCAGGGCTTGAAGGTGGGAGTGAAATTCTCCCAACCAATTTAGAAATAAAGCAAATAAGGTTGGTGGCTAGGCGAGTGGAATGTGACAAACTGATCAAGCCCCTGGGAGTCCAACCGAGGACTTACCTATAAACATGCCGAGTCAGGGAGCACCCAAGACTCCGAATGAGGTGGCAAGTATATCCTCAAAGGCAAGAATGGAATGTGATTTTTAATTTAGTATGAACAAGCCTGAACTTTTTTTGGGAGGGTTGGTATATTTTCTGAGGATACACCTTCTGAACAAAATGGGAGAATCTGGTAAGGGAGGAGTAATGTCCAGGAATCGGACAGTTACGTCATTATTCACTGTAAATTCATGTTTCTATACCTACCATTTATTAAGTGCTTATTGTGTATCAGGCAATTTATATACATTTCCCAAATAATCTTGTTTTAAAAAGTCTTTAAAGCAAGTTATTATCTCCACTTTGCTGGGGGAAAAAAAAGACTTGTGTAGGTCAGACAGCTAAGTATATGGCAGAGGGAGGATTCAAACACTAGTCTGTTTCGTTCTAAAAGGACACTTCAAAGCACTGTCTGGTTGTATACATCAGTCATTCGTTAGTTATAATGATATGAGTCTAACCCTTGGAAGTGGACAGTCTTGACACAGCAAAGCACATTCTGGACTCCATGAGTTCTCCATGAGCTATAAACACTATTCCCGGAGATCTCTTGGCGGGCCGCTGGCTGACCTTTTCCAGGGATGCCTTTATCTTTCCGTGTGCTTTCATTCAGACTGAAGCAGGAACTTTGTAAAGGCTATAAAAGAATGATTTGAGAATGCCTGAATTTATATTATGGATGCGGGGTGAGTTAGTATCAGCAAAATATACTGTAAGCAATTACAGATGGCATAAAGTAAGGATGTTACCTTCCGCGTTTGTTTTCTAATTACTAAACAGACTCCGAAACTCTTCTCTGTGGTTGGTTTTAAGGATGTGCCTTTATATTCTTCTTCCTTCGTCCTTTTTTTCTTGTGGGTGCAGCTGTCATGGATTGAGATCATTTCTTTGCAGGAGAGCTTTTAAGAATAATTGCAAAGAATGCCCAGGCTCTCAGATTTTAGTGTCAGTTCTCCAAAGTTCACACTTCCTGGAAGGCCTTTATCGCCAGTGCTGTTCAACTGTCGCTGCTTCCCAGATCTGCTCAACGTCAGCATTTAAGAGCATTGCTTTCCTTCAGTGGGGCCTGCAAAGTGACTGCCACCAGCATGAATACCAGCAAGGGACTGGGGTCTGTGAAGCATTGTAATTCTGCCGTCTGTCTCTCCTACCTGTGTTCTGTTTAGTAGGGGCAGAGGCTGGACGTTGGGCAGGCATAGTTGATAATCTCCTGGGAAGAATGGTCTCCACATTGGGATTAAAAAAAAAAAAAGATTGTCTCCTCTCTCTTTTCATCTTGAGGAAACATAGATTCTTCCTTATATCTGATATAAACAGTAATTATCCTGTTTGGCTACAAGCATTGGGAAGCTCTCTGCTTAACTATTTCAGATGTACTAGAATATCAATTACACACACATGTATCTCTCAATCTATATTTATAAGAGCGTAATTGTATTCCCTCTAAGACTTCATTGTCTGGGCAGTTCAGTGGGTTCATTTGGCCAAAGAAGCAGCTGTGGGGCTGGTATGATCAGACCTTCGCGTTCACTTCCCTGGTCACAGAGGCTCTCCTATGCTGTTTCTGTTGGGAGATTTATTTATTTACTTATGTATTTATGTATTTATTTATTTTAAAGATTTTATTTATTTGACACAAAGAGAGAGATCACAAGTAGGCCGAGAGACAGGCAGAGAGAGATGGGGAAGCAGGCTCCCCCCTGAGCCAAGAGCCCGATAAGGGACTCGATCCCAGGACCCTGAGATCATGACCTAAGCCGAAGGCAGAGGCTTAACCCACTGAGCCACCCAGGCGCCCCCACTTGGGAAATTTAGATAGTAGCAAATGGGCACGCCCCCTTAGATGCAGGAATTTTTTTCCTGGAACACCAGTGAGTAATTCGGGGCCACAAACAGGGTATGGGGGCGGGGGGGGGCATCAATGTTTCTTCAGTGAATTCAAGTTATACAAGTAAGTGCAGATATAAAAGATAACAGGTCTCACCGCTGGACTTTAAAAGAAGAAGAAGAAGAAGAAAGGATGTGTTGTGACTTTTAAACAGACTATCGACTTTTGCGGGGGTGCACGGCTCACACAGTGATTAGGAGTCTGAACCATAATTGTTCTTGTCATCCACACACTGGGCTATAGTCAATATCTTTTTATCATATACATTTTTAATCATGTATTAATAAACAAGAAGTTTGTATCTTATCGATGACTGGATTATATTATTGACTAACTCCACCATTCTACACATGGCTTCTGAAAACACCAACAAGGTCAAAATGTAAAGATCAGGTAAAGTGCTTCAAAGACATAAAAATTAGACTTTTCTCTAACTCTTTGTGTGACTCTCACGCAGAAGCATTCTAAGGACCGTGGTGGAGTTTCGCAATTACTTACTAATTGAATAAATGATTCGGTCCAGACTAAAGAGAACAATATAAATAAAAGCGAAACTCAAATTATTTTATCATCCTGGAATACTGAAAGGGTTTTTGCTTTTCAAACATTCTGGTTGAGAGTGATTTGCCACAGCAGAATTTGATCTGGGCTGCTTTAAGAATTCTCATTGAAGTTATAAGGAAGTAAGGCCCCTGGCAAGCGGAAAATGTTTACTTCACCACTTGCCAAAAGGATTAGGATCTTCTCCTTCCAAGGCTGGGCTCTTCATATTAGGGTTCTCCCTCTCCCCGGACACCTTGCTGCTCGGTAATACCATCCTTCCCATCTCCGGAGTTCATTCCTGGAGGGTTGTGCAGACACCGGAAGACTCAGACAAGCTATGGGTGGAAAATCTCAGCATGATTCAGTTCAGTTTGAGAAGTGCTCAATTTGCAAATTGAGAATGTGCTCATGTACAGCACATATTTTAATTGTTCTTTCTTCTTTACTCTCCATTAAAACCTCTAGGGTAAACTTCACTATCATCCTGCGTCACTGAGAAACTGAAGGAGACATGTTTCCTGGACCCCCCACCTCCAAAACCCCCACCCACCTCCAATACCCCCACCCACCTACCCTGGACACAGGGTACTGTGAACTTTGTCTTCTCTCTTCTAACCACATTCCCACTCCTTCCACTTGATCTTTCTTTTTCTAAAAATTCTCTTCAATTCCCTGCCTCTCCTGAAACTTGTATCTTTAGCTTTGCTTTTGAAGTATGGTTAATTGTGCCAATATCTCTTTCTTGGTTCCCATAATGTGCTCAGGTTATATAAAATGTTTCCATTGGGAGGAAGGGAAGTGATTGGTATGTGGGACCTCTCTGTGCTATTTTGCAACTTCTTTTGAGCCTGTAATTATTTCTAAATAAAAAAGATTTTAAAAAATAAATCAGACCTACCTGTGCTAAAAGCCAATCTCACCTACAGCTCATATTTGCATGTGAATACAAATATTTCTGCACTCTCTGGGCATAATCCTATAACTCACAATTACATTTTGGATGGGGAGGGGTGTCAGGAAGAGAGATTATCTTTTTTATTACAGGCGTTATCTCCTACTTTGCAGTTTTGACTACTTTTGGAGAGGAGATTTGGGGGCAGGGTGGTAGGGTACTAGGGGAGAGGAGGACAAACACATGTTAAGCAAAAGAATAAGAAAATTATTACCTTTGGGCTAGACTGGAAAGAGATAATCAAAAGCACAAATACCTTGAATGTGCGCATAAAATCACGTCCTATCTTTTCACAATCAGATGTATTCAAATAGAATTAATACTCCTTTGGAGCTCTTCATTTGCATCCGTTAAATAGGATAATAATACCTTATGTATATAGTGATTTACGCTTCTCAAAATTCACATTGTTATCTCTTTGGTCTTCATAAAAATCCTCTGATACAGGCAAAGAGTGATTATTATTCCCATTTAAGTATGATTGCAGATCAGAGAGGATCACTATACTTTCTTAGAAGAACCTGAGACTCGAACCCATATTTTCCAATTCCTAGTCAGAAGCTCTTCCTACTTCACTATGTACATTATTAGAATAACCAGTCTGGAGTTTCCATTTCAACCTACTTACCGAGCAAGCACCACAGTTGTTTATTTCCCCTGGGAAAAATAATCACTTTACCTGGTAACAATATCCTGAAAAAAATTACATGTCGTGACTATTACTTAATGAACATTTTTCCTTTATCTGTCACTTTGTGACTTTCTTTCTAAGTATGAAACTCTCTGGAGTCTTTCTCTGAAGCTCTTCCTTTTTCTGGTAACACTTTTGACTCTCTTCTCTTCCCCCATGGTAATCTCCTTTACCTTGGTTTAATGTATAAGTTTTGTTTTGTTTTGTTTTGTTTCTCATTTGGGAGACAGAGAGAGCAAGCATGGGGTGGGGGTGGGGTGGGCAGAGGGAGAGGGAGAAGCGGACTTCCTGCCAAGCTCCGATGCGGGGTTGATCCCAGGACCCCAAGATCATGACCTGAGTCGAAGGCAGAGGCTTAACCAACTGAGCCACCCAGACACCCCTACCTTGGTTTAATGTAGAAATCAACTCTGCCCTCCCAGTCTTTAGCTTGTCTTTTAATTCTTTTAATAGTGTCTTTAGCAGAACAAGTTTTTTATTTTGATAAAACTCAGTTTATCGGTTTGTGTGTATGTGTGTGTGCTTTTGGTATCATGAATAAGAACTTTTGCCTAACCCCAGGGCACCAAGATTTTCTCCTAGAGGTTTCATGATGTTGCAGTTAGATCTGTAATGTATTTTGAGTTCATTTCTGTACAAAGTGTGAAGTTTCCGTTGTGGTTCATTGGTTTGTCGATACCTGTCCAGTTGTTCTAATGCCATTTGTTGAAAACAGTATGTTTTCTCCACTGCACTGGCTTTGCATCTTTGTCAAAATCAACAGACCCTATTTGTGCAGGTCTGTTTCTGGGTTCTTGATCTTTCCTATTAATCTGTCTATCACTCTGTCAATACTCCCACTGTCTTGATTTCTGTAGCTATATTGTAACTCTAATCATCGGGAGGTATGATTCTTCCAAATTTATTCTTATTTTTCAGAATTCTTTTTTGCTAGTTTTCATTCTTTTCTTATAATTCTTCTTTCCCATATAATTTTAGAAGTAAGTTGTCCCTATTTACAAAGAATCCTATTGGTATTTTGATAAGAATGACATTAAACCCACAGATCAATTTGGGTGGAATTAATTTTTTTCCTATGTTGAGTCTTCAAACCCATGAATGTGAAATATCTTCTCGTTTATTTAGGTTTTTTTTTAATTTCTATTATCAGCTTCTTGTAGTTTTTAGCTTAGCAACCCTTTCTATGTTTTTAGGTTTATACTTGAGTATTTCTTTTTCATTTTTTTGAAGCTATTTTAAATGGTATCATTTTCAATTTTGATTTATAATTGTTCATTGTATGTAGAAATATGACTGATTTTGCATGTTAACTTTGTATCCTGCAACTTTGCTGGTCTCACTTATTGGTTCTACATTTTTTATAGATTATTTGACATTTTTTGCATAGACAATCATATTGTCTGCAAATAATTCTATTTCTTCCTTTACAATCTGTGCACGTTTTCTTTCTTTCTTTCTTTCTTTCTTTCTTTCTTTCTTTTCTTTATTGCACAAGTAAGGAGAGATAACCCAATCAATTTTCAATGTTCATTTTTTTTGGTCCAATATAATGTATACTTTCTGATCTTAGATGTTTTAAAGTTGTTTTTTACAGATTTCATCATATGAGATTTTACTTTTTCTCCTTCAGTAATAGTTTTCTTTTTTTGTTTTCAATCAGTGAGTCACCAGAGGAAACCAGCTAAAATTCCACTTATTCTTTAATAACTTTGAACAATTTAAATGCCCCTAGTTCCCATAAATATTGAAGCCATGCTAAAATCCTTTCAAAAAAATACAAGTTATCCTAATGAGTCAACAAAATTCTAAAATTCCTATTCATTTGGTAGTTATCTAATGAAGAGTTTACTTTATCTTCTAAGAAGACTGGGATATTATAGATTCCTTTTTTCAATTTCATTACAGATGAGACAGCTGCTGTGTCACAGAATACAGCGAGATAGGTTAAATTAATTGAGTCGCCTTGCAAATGAAGCAGAGTATGGGGAGACCACCACTGGGAGGTGATCAACACCCCTAGGTGGCTGATGTTAGGGAGTACAGAGAAAGTTGATGTGTCAGTCCCATAGTTAGGCAACTAGGATGGACTTTGGAGATTAGATTCTAATCTCAGTCGGTTAAACATCTGCCTTCTGCTGAGGTCATGATCTCGCGGTCTTGGGATCGAGCTCTGCATCAGGCTCTCTGCTCAGTGGGGAGTCTGCTTTTCCCTTTCACTCTCCCTCTGTCCCCCCTCTCTCTTTCTCTCTCAGATAAATAAATAAAAATCTTTAATATAAATAAATAAATAGGATGTGTTTATATTTGAAGTAAGTTTTATTAGTTTCAAACACGTAGACTTATGTAATTAGCTCGCATCAAATAGAGCAAAAATTTTAGGATTAAGTAGCTTCTGCATCATCACTTCCAGACAAGGGGTTTCTTCTATTATTAACATCTCTACAAATACATTTTTTCTTGAGGAAGAAAATTGTTTAATCACCCAGTAGGTATTTTGGAAACATACAGAGTGCTAATCTATGGTAAAAGATCTGGTATTTCATCTACCTGATTCCATTATTAACTGCAGCCAAAGCATCACTTTGTACAGATTCTTGGACAGAAGAACTTTCAGATCATGAAAAAAACAATTTATTTCCCTCCTCTATCACATTGTTTTAGGTCATGACTCAGCCTTAATTGTGTTCTCATTTTACATAGAGGTGTACACCTGCCAGGATATATAAGAATGCAATAACACAGATTGAACAGATAATCCATTCTAGTGGTTCCATAATTCTGCTCAGGTCTCCTTGCACCATGTATCGCTCATCTAGTGGTAGGGTGTCGAAGCACCTGATCACTTGCCATAGGTTAGCTCTCTGTATCTCTTTCCAAAATACCTTCTTGGCGATTAAACATTTCCCTTCCTCAAGAAAAAAGTATTTATAGAAATGCCAAAAATATATCAAAATCCCTTTCTGAATTCGAGTCACTCACATCACTGGTTTGGCTCTTATAGCCTTCTAAAGGTCACCTGTGTGGTTATTTGCATTCATTGTGCCATCAACAAATATAAATTAAGCCACCTTCAAGAAAAGGAACTTTAAATTTAGGGAATGGGCATAGACTGGGCCCCAAGGATCCATTTCCACTAAATGAGGCTATAAAAACTAAACATGACCTAAGCATTCTTCTGCCCTCCAAAATAAGGCTCAAGATGACAGTAAAGCCAAGAAAACGTACTACTTAGAAGAAAGCAAAGGACACGACACGTACTTACTCATCCATCCCATCATTTCTTGGTGCAACAAAGCACGGGTAAAATACAGGTTTGGAAAGAACCACTGGTGGGATGCATTAGCTTGTCTTCTATTTCTCAAATGGCGTTGCTCTCAGAGATTCACACACACACACACACACACACGCACACACACACTTTCACCAGAAAATATCATCTCTAAGATGTATTGGCAGTAAGCACAACCCAAAAGACACAAAATAAGAGTGTCCAAAGGGTCATTACTAAGATATACTACAGCATGCATTGCTCTTCAGTGTACCTTCTTGGTGTGTAAATATACACAGTGAAGACTCTCCACTACTTTGCTCTAGTAAATTCTTATGAAATAGTCTGTGGTGATCCCACTGGGTCAGCGGGTGCCGCGCAGGGTTTGAATCAGCTGAAAACCCAGCTTGAGAGCAGCGGGGAGAAATAAAGCAGCCAGTATCCTGTCCTTTACTGCCTCTATTCTTTTGAGGAATCGGATGGCCTCTTTGTCCTAATTGCTTTCTCTTAGAATTTTTGAACAGCTTTGTGGCTTCCATTATATTAATTAACCACAAAAAGGAAAATCCCCTGGATATTTTTCTCTCGTGGAACAGTTAGATCAATTTGCTTAGTTCAAGACTAAACTAAAATTCTGTAAACCAACACTTCCCGAAGGAATGTTATGGGGAAAAAAATGATAATACTTACCTGTGTTGAGAAAATATAGTTTTAAATAAAGTTCAATAGGTTGCTTTGCTCAGAGGCTTTGCAGAGGCTGTAACAGGTTAGGTGCTTTAAGAATGTCCTAGAGGGAGACAAGGAGTCAGGATTTCCCAGAGTTGCTGGACCATATGATCTTTCTCTGTAGACGATCTCCCTTGACAAGTATTTCCCAGAGCACTCGAGAATAAAATGCTGTTTCAAATGGTTTCAACAGAAACATCCTTAAAGCCAGGAGACCTTGTAGCTCCTTCTTGGAGCTGGCCCCAGGCAATTGGTAGCAGAGACCACACTGAAAGTAACTTTGTTTCTTTTGTTATCCACACAGTGAAAGAAGCTCGCATATCAGCTGCTCTGTTTGGCTTGCTTTTACAGAGCACTGTAAATCACTCTGATCAAACCCCCACACCCAGCCGGGTACACAATTTTGGGGATTCAAAAGAAGCAGTCAGCTAGTCCTTGGTTGATTGCAAAAAAGAAATTCCAATGGTAATCAGTCCTAATATAAAGTTTTGCGTGAGGAAGTCCTGAAAATATGTACTCTATTTTTGTTGTTGTTTTGTTTTGGGGTTTTTTTTTTTTGCTTACTATGACTGGATTCATGTAAGAGGCTTGGCTCTGTATGTGCATATCGGTGTGAGTAAACTCTTGGTAATAATTTTATCTGCGATATACTGATTGTAGAAGATATTCTACATTGAAGAAATTCTTTTATTTCACAAGACCAATATAAAAATCTCATTATGTATAGAATGAATGTGAATTGTGAATATCTATATTTATTCATGTGGAAATAAATACACGTATATATATCTATATATTGCAAATATTCTGAGATTAAAAACAATTCTTTCTCTACTTCCTCCCCACAGTTAAAACAGTTAAAATGGTCATTTCATATCAGTAATTCAATCAAGCCTACAAATTCAAAACATGAATTGTTTCAGTTTGTTTGTTTGTTTGTTTTAATAAATTCAGTTGCTTGGCATTTCGAAGGTAATTTTAGAGATCTAAAATTTTACTTTTCGGGGCACCTGGGTGGCTCAGCTGATTAAGCGCCTGCCTTCGGCTCAGGTCACTATCCTAGGGTCCTGGGATCGAGTCCCATGTGGGACTCTTTCCTCAGTGGGGAGACTGCTTCTCCCTCTCCCTCTGCCTTCTGCTTCCCCTGCTTCTGTCCTTGCTCTCTCTTTCTCTCTCACTCTCTCTTTCTGTCAAATAAATAAATAAGTAATCTAAATAGAATAAAATAAAATAAAAATTTACTTTTCAACCTGTTAGTGTTTTTTTTAAGATTTTATTTATTTATTTTAGAAAGAGAGAGTGAGTATGTGAGCAGGAGGAGGGGGAGAGGGAGAGAGAGAATCTTAGGCAGACTCTGCACTGTGCGTAGAGCCTGATGCGGGGCTTGGTCTCATGACTCTGAGATCATGACCTGAGCTTAAGTCAAGATTCAGGTGCTTAACCAACTGAGCTACCCAGGTGCCTATCCACCAGTTAGTCCTCTATGGCACAGATATAGCCGGTGCCAACATTCTTTGAACGTACCTAATGAATATAGATGGTAGAGACGCTCTGACTTGCAGGAGGATCCGAAGGAAGTGGTGTAAGAGGTCATTCTGTCAGCAGTTGGTTCAATTAAGTAAAAGGTTTGACTAGTTTCATTCCTACACAGCTAATGAGTTGTTTGGTGTCTTCTAGCTTCAGCCTTAGTCTCTGTGCTTTGAGGAAGTACTAATAAATATTTAAGAACACCCCAAAAAGACAACTCTGACTAATGCAAATTAACAGTGCTCACAAGATGCTGAATTTCTGCATTTTTTCTGGAGGAAAAGGACCTTTCTGGGGAAGGAGACCACCACCTCCCTTTTTATCTCCCTCCCTCTTCCTTCCTCTCACAAACAGTACCTTTCAATTCAACTTTAGGAGAAAAGCAAGGACAAGGCTTAATGGGAAGAGGGAGGGAGGCATGTTTCAATCATTTACAAAAGGAAGAAGCCTACCAAGTGGAAAACAAATGAACATGAATAACAAACCAGAAGTTGGGCTAGAGTAAATCCCAGAAAATGACTATAGCTGGGTAATTCAAAGATAAGAAGCCTTCAAATATGGACTGAGACTTTTGTATCTCATTTGGTGGATGATGGGAGGGGTAACTTGAAGTTTTGGGATATCGGTACATACTTTATAGCTGTATTTATTTGTAGGTAGATATACACATTATAGCTGGATGTGTTAAGATACATTGCACACATGTATTTGTGCAGGTAATCGAGGGTAAATGAGGTCGTAAAGGTGGGGCCTAATTCTGTAGGATTCATGTCCTTACGAAAAGAGGAAGAGATGTCAAATCTCTCTGTCTCCCTCTCTCTGTGTCTGTCTGTCTCTCTCTCCATGTGCACAAAGACAGGAGGCCACATAAGGACACAGTGGTGAGAAGGTGGCTGTCTACAAGCCAGGAAGCAAGGGCTCACCAGACACTAACACTGGAAATACCTTCATCTTGAACTCCCAGCCTCCAGAACCGTGAGAAAAAACATCTCTGTGAAGCCTCTCAGTTTGTGGTATTCCTCTATGGCAACCTGAACAGACTAATACAACAACCATGACTATATTATTCTTTTCCTCCCTTTCTATATCATTCCTTATTGGATCTGACCCCTCTCGCATGATTTTTTAATACAGGGAGAAGAAAGATTAGTAACCGAAGCCTCCACTAAGAGTAGCAGAACTTCCTTAACGCTTTCCATCGAAGAGACTGAACGTGGGCATTCATGATGCCACCGCAAGAGCTGAGTGGCCATCCAAGCAATGGGAACATTTGGCACCCTCAGGGCTCAAGGAGAACATATCTTTTTGGAGCACTTGAAGCAGTACTTTTGCTACAGAAAGTAGTTAAACATGAGCACTCAGCTAAAGGACACTGCAAGCTAGATGGAACTTCGCTTAAGGTGCGTACATGAACTATGCTAGAGCCTATCCATGTCCCTCAAGTAAGTTTATATGAGGAAAATACAACACATTTGGGGATATTCTATAGACACCCTCCATATATATTTGCTTCTGAAATGCGAGGTGGAAGCAATAACCAACAGACCTATTCCAATCCATGACTAACACTATTCCTTTTCTCCCTGGACAGAGACTTGGCTGGCTAATGACGATGGGGCAGCCTCTGGTCACATGTCACCCATGAGCCTGTCCTGTGAAGTGAAGCTACCTGGGCCCCACATTACTGAATATAATCTGCCTTCTCTTGACATTGACTATTTTTGTCCCAACCTTCAATAGTCTCACTAGTATGTCGTGAAGGACATCCAGGAGACAGAATCAATTTTAGCACCCCATTGGTGGAATGGACTCATCACAAAACTGAATGTCGTTTAATTTATTGGGCAGAGTTGTAGAGTATAAGTAAGGATGGCAGGGGGGAATCAACTACAAGACATGAGTAGCTACAAATACTATAAATACTGGGTTTAAACCATGGGACAAAGATGAAAATTAACATCCCTGGAAAGTCCAACAAAGCTTAACCTTATACTAATGGCAATCTTCCTTAAAAAAAAAAAAATCCCAGACACCGTATGTCAGTGTTCGCAAACAGCAAATGCTTGATTTTATTTGAGGCTGGTCTCCTATGAAATTAGCTTCTAATATCACTGGTTCCCCACTTACTGTCTCATTACTGCACACATGCCTGCAAATACAACCATATCCACACTCCTCCAGAGTTTGCTTCTCAAAGTTCCAGATATTGAAACAGCCATCCTTATCTTGAGAACTTCATAGTAAACATGTACAAATTTTCCCACAACTCTAACCCATATACAAATACCCTTTTGACTCAGAGGAACTCAAAATTCAGTGATAGCAAAACAACGTAAGACATCAAGTGGGCCCCACCTCTGAGGACCAGAGGCGAATGCAGTAAGAGGCAGGGCTGTGAGTGTCACTCAACCCAGGATCGTGTAGACTTTTGTAAAAATGCAGATTCCAAGTTCTGCGAGCCCACATTTAACAAGCTCTCCAGTTGAACATTGTGCACATCGAAGCTCAGAAGCACTATTTAAAATGTGGACAGACATTCCCTCTGCCACACCAGGAAGCAGAGAAGTGGGTTAATGCTTAGTGAACTACATTTGGTAAATGCTCACTGAACTGAATTCATGACCTCTCGGGTCCCTTTGTGTCTTTCTCTGAAACGGATCATCTTTGAGAAGTCAGTCAACTCTTTTCTATACTCTGCAAAATAACAACCCCACGCCAGAACACAACTTCCAGCTTCTCAGAACAGGCTGGCCAGCATTTAACTCCATTGCTGTAGGAATCACTAGTCTGAAAAACATGAAGTAAATCCTGCTTCCTTAGCACCTTTCCTTATCGTCCTGAATTCTTCTTCCCAGTCTGAAGCAGCGCCAGAGTATTTGTATCATCTTCCTTCTGTCTCCTACCAGAGCCACGCAAAGAGAAGGAACCGTCCTAATAGCGTCCCATTATCCTGTTATCCAATGATTTCCCCTTGGATGTTGACCCTTCAGGCCCGTGTCTTTCTGACAAGGATGGTACAGTCCACGCTGTCAAAGCCTGGCTCCATCTGGCCTCACCCCACCTGAGTTCACCCGCAGGTGCGAGACCGTGCCCGGTGGGCAGCAGTTTCCCACCTGACCTACATCTCTCTCCTCTGCCCGAGGTTTGCTCGGGCCCCGGGACCTTGCCACTCCTAGGGGCAACTCCCCGTCAGCGAGGGATGGGAGTCCACGGGCACATACCCCAACCACTCCTCTTCTCCTGCCGCTCGCGTGGGGTCCTCAAGGCTTCTCAGTGGGTCCCACTGAGTTTGAACCCCAGATGTCCATGGAGGCAACTCGCCCTTTAATAGACCCTCTCTGGACAGGTCTGTCTTCTCTCATTCACGCGTGTTTCCCGCGATCACTTTCCAAATCAACCACCTTCACCCACGACCTCGTCTCAGGGTCTGTTTGGGTGCCCCGAACAAAGTCAAGTACCGTGCCCATCAATCAAATAGCATCTCTGCTTATCAAAGGGGCCATCAGCTGGTCACTAATGGAATGTTTGCTTTGTATAATATTTTTAACAAAATTTGCGTGATTTTATAAATTACACTGCCACGTAAATCTAAATTTCTGGCTTCTTTAAAGATGTTATTGTATTTATTCCCACGGGGCCCACAGCAGCCTGCATCTTCCTCAGACTGGCCCTGCATGCTACAGCTTGCCCAGGCCTGACCGTTCACCCCAGGAAGGCAGAAGGCATGTCTACCCATTTTGCTCCCCTTCCTCAGTCCACAGCCTGCCAGCTCCTGTAGGCAGAGTCAATAATGGGACGTTGGGCTCTTGGCTTTGTCCCTGATACACAGGGGGGAATAAATGCTCTGTGGCACATTGGGAATCATGCTTTCCTGGGTGTTGTTGGTTCCGGTGAATGGCTCCCCCATGGTCAGCACAGAAGTGAGGAAAGCTCAGAAACTTCTTTCCTACCACATTCCTAGAGCCAGGGTTACCTGACTGTGGAAAACCCTACTTTTTGAGAGTGCCTGGAAGGGTCACAGGAACGTGAAGGCCTGTGGGAATCACGTTGGCCCAACATGCGGTCCATGCGACTGCAGTTCCATTGCTGACCTTGTCCCGGCCTGCCTGGGCTTGTCTCCTGAGAATAACAGAGAAGTAGACATCCTCCAGACCTAAAGAAACAGCAACTCTAGTTTTCTCTGATTTAGGATCTCTTCTTATTTCTCCTCTTTACTGAGAAGGCATTTAGAGGGGCACTGAGAAGAAACCATGAAAATCAGGCAGAATCTTAGAATGAGCTACATTTACAAGCTTCGACAATAACTTTGTGTGTAGGGAGTGGGGAACTCAGTTAACCTCTCTGTTCCTTGGTACTTTAATTTGGCCAAAAGTGATAATCATCATATTTAGTGACCTCGCGGGTGCCCTGAGCATTAATGAGACAATGTGAGAAAATTATCAAGGAAGTGCTGTGGTAATGTTAGTCCTAGTTCTACTTATTTTGTGCTTCTCATTTATCTTCAAGGAAAAATTTGTTAAATGGAAAGACCTAGTACTACAGAGGATGGAGGCAAAAAAACAATTATCAAAACAACTTTAGCAAAGGAAATAGCAGTTTTACACCTTTACAGAGGGGACCCTGTCATGCCCACTTCTGAATACTGCCTCTTGATCATTTCTGCCATGCTGTTTTTGGAACATGAATATAGCTCTATTTTGGAAATGTATATTCATTCCAATTTCCCCTTTCCTCAATGATTATGGTTAATAAAATAGATCTAAAATATCCCTAGCTATTTACATATAGTAGGTGCTAAAAAGTATGCTAGAAGGAAAGAAGGAAAGAATTTTCACTTGTTTTACTTTTACAATATTCAAGCAGGGGTAGAGAGGTCAGGAAAAGTGGACGAGAATTAGGAATGTGCCCTTAACTACTATGGCACTCAAAATCATTTCTCTCCACTCATCAATCAAGTGGTATATTAGTTTCACTGTGCCCAACACACGAAAAGTCAGAGATGTGTAAAATATGGCCCCTTCCTTAAGACAGTTTAAAATCTAGTTGGAGAATCACAGCAAACAAATATACATATAGAAACATGAAATCATTGGAAATGATGAGGTATAAACTATCCATTGACTGTACACACAACAGACGTTCAGAGAAGGGAGAGGTCACTAGGGAATGATAGAGTCAGAGAAGCGCCCTGAAGGAGATGGTGCTGGCATTGGGCTTTCAGATGAACTGGCTTATCCCCATCTATTCCTCACATTAACCCTGTGAGGTTAATCTCTTTTCATAAATGAGGAAACACTCAGGCAGATTAAGTCACTTACCAAGGTCACACGACCGAGCTCTGTGTAACTCTAGAGGTCTCTCTTCTGCATGGCACTATCTTTTCTGGAACATGTGGGTTGTTGGAGTAACAGGGTAGAAGCCAAAGCTGGCCTCTTCCGGTCTAGCCCCTGCTCCAGGTAAGTCTCCTCGCCCACCATTCCTCCACATGCTTTCTGCTTCAACTACACCTTGTGGTTTAGGCAGAGTCCTAGCAGGAAACACATGGCACAGTTAAGAGAATTGAACTCAAAGGATTTTATTTTATTTTTTTAAAAGATTTTATTTATTTATTTGACACACACAGAGAGAGATTACAAGTAGGCAGAGAGGCAGGCAGAGAGAGAGAGAACGAAGCAGGCTCCCCGCTGAGCAGAGAGCCCGAAGTGGGGCTTGATCCCAGGACCCTGAGATCATCACCTGAGCTGAAGGCAGAGGCTTTAACCCACGGAGCCACCCAGGCGCCCGAACTCAAAGTATTTTAATGAGGGATTATTTTCAGAAAAGTGGGCAATGAGGGGAACTCAGGAAGCCAGGGAGGTACCCAGAAAGTGGGACGAGCAGACAGCCATTACTACTCCCAGATTGAAGAGATAAGAGGAATAAGAGAAGATAGTAAAGCCTGGAGAATGGTAGAACTCGGAAGGGGGTCAGGTAATTGGAGCAGTAGCTCTCCATAGGCACTACTGAAACCACAGTGGGAATAATGCCCTAACCTCCCTCCCTGCCTGCCCTGGCATCTTCTTCTAGCGTCTTCCATTGGTCAAACTTGTGGAGGACAGAGAGCAAGGGAGTCCAAGTGATAAAGTCCGTAGATATCAACCTCCCAGACATGGAGAAGGGAGGACAGAGAATATAACTTAGGGGCAAGAAGAGATACAAAATCTTCCTGCCTTTGTGAACACCGCTGCTGCCCACAACACCTTCCATTGACTGGCTAACTCCTCCTCAACCTCCAAGACTTAGTTCAAGGATCACAGGTCGTGGGAAGCAATGTATTACCCACCACCTGATTTGGGAGCTGTGCCCTGCACTTTCAGGCTCCGTGCATACCTTTATGATTGCCCCTTTGTGCTGCTGAATGGACTCCAAGCAACACAGAGGCAGTAGGAGCTAAGGAAAATTGCTACCTTAACTCAACTAAATGTGCACAAGGGAATTGATGACAGTGAGCACTGAGTGACAAGCACATATTTCCCAGATTGTAAATTGTGATTTAATTTTCAACTTAGAGAAAAATTGCCCAAATAATAAAAGGAACTTCCATGTTCCCCTTTTGCCCAGATTCACCGATTACCCTTTTGCCCCATTTGCATTATTATTCTCTCTCTCTCTCCACACACACACACACACACACACACACACACACACACACAGAGGTGAATTTTCCTTTTATTATTTGAATTTTGGAATGATTGCATTCTTTTACCCCTAAATACTTCAGTGTGTGTTTCCTAAAAACAAGGACATTCTCTTATATACTTAAAATACAAAAATCAGACTCAGGACATTTAACATTGATATAATGCTATTATATAGTTCCTAGTCCATGCTCAAATTTTATCATTTGGGCCAATTATATCCTAAATAGCTATGCCTTCTCCCCTCCCCTGGTCCAGAATCCCATGCAGGATCATGCATTGTGATTAGTTGTCATATATCTATTGTCTGCTTTAATCCGAACACTTCTTTTGCCTTTCTGTGTCTTGACCTTGGCAGTTTTGAAGAGTATGGAACACTAATTTCGTAGAATGTCCTGCAGTATGGCTCTGACTGATGTTTCCATATGATTAGATTTAGCTTCTTCATTTTTTGGCAGGGACACTCACAGAAGTGATGTTCTGTCCTTCTCAATGCCTCATTGAGTGATGTCAGTCTGTCCTGATATTGGTGATGTTAACTCTTATGATTGACTCAGGTATGTCTGCCAGTTGTCTCTATTAAAAGATAGCATTATAGGTTTATAAATAATTTGGGAAGATTCCTTGGGACCACATAAATAACTTGTTCCTTGTCAAATTATAAACTTTTCTTTTTTTTTTTTTAAAGATTTTATTTATTTATTTGACAGAGAGAGAGATATCAGATCACAAGTAGGCAGAGAGGCAGGCAGAGAGAGAGGAGGAAGCAGGCTCCTGGCTGAGCAGGGAGCCCGATGCAGGCCTTGATCCCAGGACCCTGAGATCATGACCTGAGCCAAAGGCTTTAACCCCCCCCCCTTTTTTTTTAAGGAAAAGGGGACAATTCCCTGAGTATAGTGGACAAAAAGGAAGTGGTACTAACCTTTGGTCATGCCTGATCTCCTTCCCCTGGTCCAAGGCAGGTGTTCTTACAGTCAAGGATTTTCCCTTTTGAATCCCAGTTTGTCTCTGCTGGATCCCTGCTAAGGTTTCTATTACGAGAAAGCTGAAGGGGTTGATCTGGGTCTCAACAAAAAGCACAAACCAACCCCAGCAAAAGCTCCATGGAATCAGGACTCAGCCCTTTTATCCTTCTTGTGTCTCCTCCTGTCATCAGAAGCAGGGATCCCTTCCTGCCGATTGCAACTTCACTAAGTGTACATCAAAACTGGGCAGGCTTTCCACGGGCTTATTTACTTCTAAGGTCTGAGCGGTAGAAGCATAGCCTAATTATTATTGACCCAAGTCATTTTTCTTGCTTAGGAAATGATTTAATAGTATTAGGAGCTGAAGTCTGGTAAAATTGGAAACCAAAATAATCTTGTCCTTAGACCTTGAAGACTAATACAAGGTTAATGTCTCCACCTATTTAAAAAAAAGTAACTATTTTTTTTTAGGGTGCTTGCTTTCCTCTCCCTATCTACCACAATAAAATAATCACAATGAGAACTTTAAATCCCCAAAATATTGCATTGTAGCTCTGAGTTGAGTTTCTTGTCCCACACTGGAATGAGATCTCCAGGAGGTCAGGATCGGGCACCATTTATTGACATGTTCTCCCTCTGTCTAGCTTATCATCCGGCACGTCATGGGTCCGCAGGTGTAATTGAATAGCTGAATGGATTAAATGGTGTCCAGTGTTATAAGTTATTCTCCAGTGCAGTCTGTTTCTTTCATTAAAATATTGTTGTCCAGGGGCACCTGGGTGGCTCAATTGGTTAAGCATCTGTCTTCAGCTCAGATCATGATCCTGGAGTCCTGGGATCAAGCCCCACATCCGACTCCCTGCTTAGTGGGGAGTCTGCTTCTCCCTCCCCCCCCAATGCTCATGCTCTCTCTCTCTCTCAAAATTAATAAAAAGTCTTTTAAAAAGTAAAATGAAACATTTCTGTCCGGGAGCAAAAGGAATTTAGCTAGAATCTATTTCTTTTGGGGAGGGGCTATACAAAATTATCAAATTTTATTGAAAAACATTTCAGGAAATCTAAATAAATGTACAAAAATCACTTTTACAGAGAGAATCTCTTTTTACTGTTTCGTATTCTTAATTTGGGAAGAGTTTCAGACTCACAGGAAGTTACCAAAATGGCACATGGAGTTCCTGAGTGCCCTTCTCCCAAGCTCCCCCACTGATAACATCTCACATAAGAGAGTGCATTTGTTGAAAATTGGAAATTGACTTTGCTATAATACTAATAACTACACAGCTACTCTTTTTTGGGACTCCCCAGTTTTACAAGCACCTGTTTGGTTGTTTGTCAATAGTTCTAAGAAAGGTTGTCTCATACACAATTCTGTGCAGCCATCATTGCAATCAGCGCACAGAAATGTTCCATCAGCACAAAGAAATTTCCTCCTCCTATTCCTTTATAGTCACACTTCACCGCCCCCACCCCACCTACTCCCCAACAAGACTAACAACCTCTGGCAACTTTTGATCTGTTCTCTATAATTCTGTCACTTGGAGAGTATGACATAAATGGGATTATGCAACATGGTATGTTTCATGATTGGCCTCCCCCCCCCACAATAATAATGTCCTTAAGATTCATCCAGGGTTCTGCCCCAAGTCTCTTTCCTGTTTTAATCTCCATAGCTTCTCTAGGTGATTTCATGTGGTCTCATGGCTTTAAATACCAACATTATGTTGATGATTTCCAAATCTGTATTTTCAGATCCTCAGAAATCCAGTCTTAGGTATTCAGACATCTGTTGTATGATTTCACGGATGGTTAATACATTTTTTCAAAACTAACCTGTTTAAAACAATTGCCTCCAAATGTCAGAAGATTCAAGAAACTTCAAACGTTTTCATTTTGACACCCACTATTTGCCAAATCACTCAAGACAAATAAATATTGAGGAGCTCTCTGATTTCTCTGTTGCTTTTACTTTTCTCACTAAATTTGTTCATAATTCTGTTGATTTCACCTACAGCCATATCCTGAGTTTGAATGCATGTTCTCTCTCTGGGAAAGAGTGTGGAACAGAGACTAGGAGTTTGTAAGCTGGGTGCAAACCCTGCTTCGGGTTCTTGCTGGACAAGAGACCTTAGGTGAGTTTCTTAGGGGTTTCTATACCTCCATTCTGTCATTTGTAACATAAGGACAAAATGGCACATACCTCGTGGAGTCGTTGTGAAATTAATCAAGGTAAAGTATGAGCACTTTTTAAAGTTTTTTTTGTTTGTTGGTTGGTTTGTTTAAGTAATCTCTATACCTGACACAGGGCTTGAACTCATGTCCCTGAGATCAAGAGTCACATCCTCTCCCAACTGAGCCAGCCAGGTGGCCCAAAGTATGGACACGTTTAATAATCCCTGGAAGTCAGTAAACACTCAAAAAATATTAGCTACTGTTAGTCATTTGTTCACAAATGCTACAGAATGGCTATTATGGGATGGGCATTATTGTAGTTTCTGGGGGCTATAACAGTGAACAGAGCAGAGCAGAGATCCTGGCCTTAGGGAACCTGCATTCTCACAGGGTCTGGGAGGTGCTGATGGGAATGAGCAGATATACGTAATAGTTGTGGTTTCTACAGGAGGGAGTCTCTAGGGGAAGGAAGGAAAAGTGAATCGGGGTAAATCGGAAGGGGAGATGAACCATGAGAGACTGTGGACTCTGAGAAACAAACTGAGGGTTATGGAGGGGAGGGGGCAGGGGGGATGCGTGAGCCTGGTGGTGGGTATTGAGGAGGGCACATATTGCATGGAGCACTTGGTGTGGTGCATAAACAATGAATCTTGGATCACTGAAAAAATAAAATAAAAAAAAGAGAGAAGACGCTATGAGGAACAGAGGTGGCTGGTGGCCTCTACTTGGTGGTCCTTCAGACCACCTGCTGTATTCACTCTGAGACCTCTTCCTCCCTCCCTCCCCCTGGGCTGATCCTGAACACTGACTGGGCCAAGGTGCCAGAACCAGGTCATTCTGCTCAAAGCAGGACTCGACTCACAGGCTGTCTTTACCTGAGGGCTCCCCATTGGGCTGCTAAGACTTTCTCAGGGCTGCACTGCAATCTGAGGCCCTCCCTCCCTGCTCTTCCTGGCCAGCTCTCCCCCCTTTCCTCTCTCCTTTCACGGTGTCAGACCCGCACTGCCGTCTACAGGTCCTGCCGGTCTGTCCAGCCCTCCCCCTCTCGCTTTCTCTTTCTAAGGCATTTCCCTCCCGAAGGTGCTTGTACTTCTCAATCCACGTTGGCATCTGTTTCTTGGAGGCTACAAACTGACTCAGCGGGAAAAAGAAAGGTGAAACAGGGTCAGAGAGAGAAAGTGACTCAGAGATACATCAAATCATTGTAGAATACATAGAATTATTGAAAGCTTTTTAATGAGATAGGTAGAATTTGTTAACTCGTGAGTAAAAGGAGTATGCGGATATCGGGAGAGAATGTGTTCCCGGGAGAGGCAAGAGCAGGTGTGAAGGCCCTGAGATGGGAGCAAGCTTGGGGGGTTTGAGGACCAGCAAGGAGCCGAGACATCTGGAAGGACTTGAGCAAGAAGGGGAGTGAGAGGAGAGGTCAGAGAAGCAGTGAAGAACCAGACCACATAGGGCCTTGCAGACCCAGAGGAAGATTGGATTTGTCCTTTCACTGACATTGGCCTGTGGTCAGCAGAGGACTGACATCATTTGACCTCTTTTTTTTTTTAAGCAGGATTACTCTATCTGCTACTTGGGGACCAGAGTTGAAGCTGGTGTTGTAGACAGCATTCCAGATGGGCCCGAGAACCCTGCCCACTTTGGTACGTATGCTGTTTAGTTCTTACTTGTTGAGTGTGGGTGGAAACTGTGAATATCATGGGGTATCCCTCCCATGATTTTGTTACTGACCAGTTGACTCTGCACTGATCACAAGGGAGATCATGCTGCTCAGGCCTGAGCGAATCAGGTAGAAAAGCAGCAGCAGCAGGTGCAAGCCTGCTAGCATGGAAGAAAAGGAAGAGCCATGTTGTGAAGCGTCTAGAAGGGCCCCACGGTGAGGAAGGGCGAGCAGCACCTAGGAGCTGAGCATGATCCCTGGTCAACAGCGAACAGGAAGCAAGGGTCTCAGTGATCTAACCACAGTGAATGAAATGCTGCCAACAAACCATGAGCCAGAAGGAACCTCGGAAGATTGTTGGCACCCTGATTTCAGCCTGATAAAATCCTGAGCAGGAGACCTTGTACCTGGACTCCTGACCCACAGACTGGGAGAAAATAATTAGTTGTTTTCATAATAAGTAATAGGCAAATATCATTAATAATAAAGAGGTATTGTTTTCAGCTACTCCCTGTGTAGTAATTTGTTATGCAGCAATAGAGAATGAATCCAGCTGGCAAAGGGGGAGGAAAGTAGAGAGACATGTTAGAGGAAATAGCCATGACCCTAATGGGAGACCATGATGGCTTGGATGAGCATATATATTGGGTCATTGGTACATATTGTGATGGTCAAACCAACAGGACCTGCTGCTGGAGTGGAAGAGAAAGGTGTTAAGGAAAACTCTAAGGTGTTTCACCTGAGCAGCTAGAAGTCTGGAATGGTCAATTATTGCAAATAGGAAGACTTGGGATGCCTGGGTGGCTCAGTCAGTTAAGCGGCTGCCTTCGGCTCAGCGCATGATCCCAGGGTCCTGGGATCGAGTCCCGAATCAGGCTCCTTGCTCAGCGGGGAGCCTGCTTCTCTCTCTCTGCCTCTGCCTGCCACTCTGCCTGCTTGTGCTCTCTCCCTCTCTCTCTGACTAATAAATAAGATTAAAAAAAAGAAAAGAAAAGAAAATAGGAAGACCATAGGTGGAGCTGGTTTGACTGTCTTTCTGGCAGGTGGAATCAGGGGAATCATGGACTTAGTTCAACTGGAATGCCAAGTGGACATCGGAACATAGGTATCCAGAAGGCACGCTTGGATGTATGAGTCGGGAGTCATGGATGAGGATCAGGCTGCACATGCACGTTTGGAGTCATCAGCAAATAAATGACATAGAAGCATAAAACCGGATGAGATCACAGCAAATGTCATTGCCAGGATTTTCAGACTTGCCCAAACCCCCTTCATCTCTCACTTGGACTTTGCCTCCCTGTGCACACCCTCCATACTGCTACTGCAGTGACTCAAAACAAAACCAAAACAAAACAAAAAACAAAACCAAAAAACCCCATGCAAATCAGATCGGGCGACTTTGTTTAATATCCTCCAGAGGGCTCCTCTCACACTGAATTAGTTAGCTTTGGTTGTATTTCCAACCACCCCAAAATTTAGTGGTTTAAAGCAGCACAAACTTATTTTTATTCTTGCTTCTGTGGGTTGGCCAAATGGTTATTCTGGTCTAAAGAGCTCAGCCAGGGCTGAATGGTTTAGGGAGAGGCCTTACTCATGGGTGTTGTGGTTGCCTGGTCAGTCAAGTAGAGGAATTAGCTGGGATGGCTCCTTTCTTCTCAAATGTGGTCTCTCCCGCTGCAGCAGGCTAGCCCAGACTTTTTCCCACGAGGACTCAAAGTTCCAAAGAGCAGCGGGAGGGAGCAAGCTTCAGTGTATTAGTCCTTTTCTAGTCTGTGTTTATGTCAGTTTCCTAATGTCCCATTGGCAAAGGCGAGCCATGATTCTGGACACAGAGAAATAGCCTCCACCTCTTTGTGAGCCCACTGCAATGGTGCACGGCAAAGAGGGACGAGCAACAAAGAAGATGGGAAGAATTCTCATAACACATAGATGACAAATAAATTTCTGTTAAGTACCTAGTCTATGATATTTGTTATAGTAGCCCAAGCTAACTAAAACATCTCCTTTTTCTTCATTATCCATTTCTTACTCCTCACTGAGTCCATCTTTTCTGGATCAACTGGTTTTAGTAGCTCTGCTCTTCAGGGGATACTCACAGTGATTCATTCATACATTAGATTCGTTTGTTTGCTCTAGTGCCATTCACTTTTCTTAAATGAAACATGTCTTGATTCATCTGACCCACACCAGCATTCATCAACGTCTTTTGTATACCCCAGGGAAAATCCCTTCTCTTGGCAATAGGCAGAGAACATTCCAGATACTGCACTGGATATCTTAACTCTGGTCCCCGAAAGTCAGTGTGCAGATAGAGATGAGTGCAGATCATATGGGCTGGGAGGAAAGGGGCAGGAAAATAAAATTCTGGGATTCTAGAGGACTGAAGTTGGCCATTGAGCAGGGTCACCGTATACAGACAGGCAATATGTTTACTTGCTATTTTTATTTTCCTTTTGGGCACAGGAAGACTTCATTTCCCAGCTTCCCTTGCAGCATGGTCCAATGGGCCATATGACTAGCTCTGTTCAAGGATATATTTGTTGAAGTAATCCACAGCGCTTTCAGGCCTGGAGCCAGGTGGGGGGGATGATCGAGGAGGGATGGGAGAAGCTTGACACAATATCCTCTGAGGATTATCTATCACGAGCAAAGCCGTGGAAGTAGGTGTTCAGCTGAAGAGCAAGGAAGCAGACTTTCCTTTCACTGGGATAAGAGTAGAACTTTGGAAACATTCATATTTCTCAATATCTCCTGGTGACACACACACAAGTGTTCCTTTGGGATTCATAGCACATACAGTAGGATTCTTATTAAAAAGTAGAGGACCAGAATTTTTTGGTTTTTTGGTTGTTGAGTTTGATAAGTTCTTTATAGATTTTGGATACCAGCCTTTTATCTGATAAGACATTTGCAAATATCTTCTCCCATTCCGTAGGTTGCCTTTCAGTTCTGTTGACTTTTTCCTTTGCAGGGCAAAGCTTCTTATCTTGATTTAAGTCCCAGTAGTTCATTTTTACTTCTGTTTCTCTTGCCTCTGGAGACCTGTCTAGCAAGAAGTTGCTGAGGCCTAGGTCAAAGAGGTTGCTGCCAGTGTTTTCCTCTAGGATTTTGATGGATTCCACTGTTGGTGGGAATACAAACTGGTGCAGCCCCTAGGAATACACTAGGGAGGTTCCTTGAAAAACTAAAAACAGAGCTACTTTATGAACTAGCAATTGCACTACCAGGTATTTCTTCAAAGAATACAAACATAGTGATTCAAAGGAACATAGGCACCCCAATGTTTATGGCAGCAATGTCCACAATAACCCAACTGTGGAAAGAGTCCAGATTTCCATCAACAGATTAATGCATAAAGAAGATGTGGTGTATATATACAATGGAATATTATTTGGGCATTAAAAAGAATGAAATCTTGGGCGCCTGGGTGGCTCAGTGGGTTAAAGCCGCTGCCTTCGGCTCAGGTCATGATCCCAGGGTCCTGGGATTGAGGCCCACATCGGGCTCTCTGCTCAGCGGGGAGCCTGCTTCCTCCTCTCTCCTCTCTCTCTGCCTGCCTCTCTGCCTACTTGTAATCTCTCTCTGTGTCAAATGAATAAATAAAATCTTTAAAAAAAAATAAAAAAAAAAAGAATGAAATCTTGCCATTTGCAATGACATGGAAGGAACTAGAGGGTATTATGCTAAGCAAAATAAGTCGGTCAGAGAAAGACAAATACCATAGGATTTCACTCCTATGTGGAATTTAAGAAGCAAACCAGATGAGCACAGGGGATGGGGAGGAAAAATAAAATAAGATGAAAACAGAGGGAAGCAAATCATAAGAGACTCTTAACTCTAGGAAACAAACAGGGTTGCCAGAGGGGAGGTGGGTGGGGGGATGGGCTAAGTGGGTGATGGACGTTAAGGAGGGCACTTGAAGTAATGAGCACTGGCTGTTGTGTGTAACTGATGAATCACTAAATTCTACCTCTGAAACTAACAATACAGTCCATGTTAATTAAATTGAATTTAAATTAAAAAATTTTAAAACATCAAAACTAGAGGACCACGTGCTGGGCTGCCCTGCCTATGCTGGGGGCAGCTGGGGACAACAGCAGGGGCCTGTGATGGAACCACTATAAATGGAGACTTAAGATCAAAATTTTTTGAGAGAGTTTTGATTTAAAATTTTAATTTATTAGACCTATCCTTTATTCTGTCCATATTTAGTTTTGATTTAAAATTTTAATTTATTAGACCTATCCATTATTCTGTCCATATTTAGTTTTGATGTATTTGGCTTATATTTATCCCAACTAGTTTCATCTTTGACAGTTTTTCGTTTACAGTGATTTGCAGTAGGTAAAATAAAATCTCTGATAAAAACAAACAAAAGTAGCAGAACCACAGAACCAAAATACGAAAGAGGGGAAGAAGTAGAGACAAAGACTATAGTGATTCAGAAAAATGGAGGGAAAAAGCAAAGATAGAATAGGGAGACAACCAGGGCACGGGAGCAGTTATGACCACTAGTGGTTGGTTTTAGTGTTGGCCCCCATGGGGGTCCCTAGGAAGCATCCTCCGCTTTTGTGGTGGTGGGGGGGAGGAGCTGCTTGGTCACCGGGCCTGGGGAAGGCGCACAGGGTCGACAGCCCTTACGCAGACATTCAAGTAATTCTTCTGTTGTCAACCCCATCTCACACCCCAGCCTTCATGGGTCATGGGGTTTGTGATGAGAGCCAGCTTCCTTCTTGTGGGTGTTTTTCCTGCAGGCAGTGAGAGTCCAGTTTCCTTTGTTTGTTCTCTGCCTTTAGTGGCCACTTGGGGGTTACTGTGGGCCACAAACCTTCTGTCCAGATGATTTCAGGGCAGCGGTGGACAGTCCCATGCACATTGTCTGTGTCCCACATGCAGCATGGCCTCAGCCTTTCTGGACTTCACTGCCCAGGGGCTGTCTGAACCTCTTGTCTGGAAGCAGCCCAGCAATGGGATCATTCTCACAGTCTTGGAGGCAGCCCTTCATTGTGGAGGGAGTCATGAATCCAACACTCTCACTGCTCTGAGCCTGTTCTACATGTTTCCCCCAACAAGCTCCCAAAGGGCCTGAGACCCCAGTTACGCACAGCAGTAACTAGCGCATGATCCTCCCTTTCCTGTCTCACGTTCCCCACCCCGTCATTTCTGCTGTCTCAATTCACTTCTCATAGAAGGCCTTTCTTATCCTCTGTTTTCGGGGGAACCCAAAGTCAGACTACTAGACATTCCAACTTCTAGTATCTTGTTCATATGGCTGCTGTGGTTTCTTCTGCCATTCTTTTTGTCCTTATGGTTTATGGTTTGAAATTTCTCATTGTCATTTCTGTGGAGTTAGGAAGGAAGTAGAGATAATATGAGTTTTCAAAGTGTCCTTCCTCCCTTTGCTGACTCCTTCTCAACCTCAACTTCAATGTCCCTTCCTCAGAGAAGCCTTCCTGGATCTTCCCATCAAAATGAGGTCCCTCATTTTGTTTTCTCATCATATCCTCCATTTGTCTTCATAGCACCTAACACAATTTGCAATATATCTTTATTTGTTGGTTTACCACTCTCCCCGTAGAATCTAAGCTCCATGAGTCAGCCTGCATCTCGTTTATAGACATCTATGTGTTTTTGCTCAGTGAACGAAGGATTTTCCCCTGCACAACATGTTCTAAACAAATCCAGCCTCCCTATCCTTCTGTACAGTGGTTAGGTAACCACTCAGGTCACCCACCTACAGATCCTTTTTTGCACCTCTTCTTGGAAAGGTTCAGCTTTGAGCCCACTCAGAATAATGTCATTGTCAACTAGAAAAGCCTCTGGGCATGGACATGAGTGGGCAGCTGATTTAGGGGATGGAGACCAAAAAGAAGAAGAAGAAGAAGAAGAAGAAGAAGAAGAAGAAGCAGCAGCAGCAGCATAAGTTAACAAAGCTACACTTGATTTGCTCCCCCACCATCTTCTCTGGTTAACTCACTGCCCGACTCCCAGAGTTCTATGATTCAAATTGCTCTTTAACGCAGAATTGTACCCCCTGCCCCCTGTTCCTCTCCCTGGGATCCTGATACTGTCTTTTCCCTTGCCCTTAGAGAGGGATTCTCATCCCTTGCTGAGGTGCCCCATACCTGCCCAGCCACAGGCTTCAGGTACCATCTCCGAAGACAGAATCCAGAAGCTCTAAGAACCACCTTCATAAGACCTTCGACCACACAGTGAAAAAGAATGTGAGGATTATGCCTTTAAAGTCTTATATAATTGATGCTTCTTGTTTGAGGGACAAAAATAAATGATTACTTCAAATAAAAATATCTGGGATCATTTACAGAGATAGACCAAAGATTATTTGGTTTAAAGAATTATTACAACGAAGGGATTGAGAAGGTAGCACCCCCCCCTTTCCTGAAAGTCCTTCATGTGACATCCATCTTCACACTGCACCTGATTTTAAAACTAGCACATGTATGACATATAATACAACATTTATAAATTAAGGAAGCCCACCTCTTTTAAGTAATATTCTTTAAATCTCTCTTTCTGACAGTCCTGACTATTTGCACAGTAACTGTGATAGGCGCGTTTTTCAGAAAATAGTGAATAAAAACTGACAAGCTATCTGGGGAATCTGAATGTATAATTGATGGGGGCATAAATTAATATGATTAGGCCTTTATTGGGTGCAGTGGCTGCCAAACCTACAAAAGGGGCTTGGAATGAAACACGGCTGTGGTCTCGGCGCTGATAGACATCAATATGTAATGTGGATTATCTCAAGTCTTCTCATGTGGTCTGCTTATGACAGCACTGAGCCTAATTGAAATTTTTATCTTTTTGTTGCATACAGACAGTTTTGGCTGGTCACTTCCTTTGGAAAGAGGAGCAAACCAGGTGATAAAAAAAAAATGAAATCAAGGTTTTCAGCGAAGGTCTTAATAAAATCATTTTATGAAGGCTTTAGAAATTAGTCCTTTGTAAAGCCACTTTGGAGAACCCGACTTCTGGAAATTCCTTTGCACTATGGTTTTTTGAATATTAAGCAGGCATGTCCAAACCAAAGTAACGAAGACACAGAAGGTTCAGTCACTTCTGTGGAAATGGATGAGTTCTTCACCACATCAGGGTTAATAGTTTAGCCTTTGACACTATATAAAAACCATTTCTTGATAGCCATGCTAAAATGCATCTTTGCAGAATAACATCTGTATTTTCATAAGTAAAGAGTAAAATAAAATAACAAAATTAAAATTATTTCCATTCTAAACATCAAATTCACATGCTTTGGTTACACAATTTTCAGCCCTATTTCTCAGTATTGTTGCTTATTTATGGTTTTCCACTGTATATTTTAGGTTGTAATTCTACCATCAGAAACAGGAGGTCAGAGTTGGGGTATTTACGGAATGACATGTTAAGCTTCATAGATCGAATCACATACATCTGTAATTTTCCAGAACTTCATCATTTTATAGCATGTAAAATATTAGCCACATTTTCCATCTGCCCTTGGCAGTAATAAGTTTCAGATGTGAAAGAGGCTCCGTATGATTTTGGGGAACATTTGTGTACTGCAACCAGAAAGGTCATATGTTTTATGTACTTTGTGATAAAAGTGAGTGTTGATATCTGGGGACTGGACAATGAAAACTAATGGGGCATTGGAACTTTCTTGGTGACCTCATGAAGCAATTTATGATCCTTTTATCACCCCTAATATGATGTTGTCATAAAAATGATCTTTTAATTAAATGTAACAGGAAAACTCTGCACCCTTATTGAGGTGTTTCTAGTCCTGGTGAGTTAACATTTTTAATGGCATACCTTAAGCAGTCGGCAAGGTTAGATTTATAAAATACTGTTCCTCTTGAGTACTTTCAGATCTCTTATCTTTGTAGCTGTATCTACCCAAGAGACTGAGGAATAAAAAGAAAATTGGAAGAGTTTCTTCAAGAGAAAGGCAGTAGAGTATCATGGAAAGCCAATTGGACCAACAAGAGAAGGGGACCGTCCTTTAAAAGGTGCCTACTATGTGCTAGGCATTCCACCAAGAACTTTACCATAGCTTGTATTTCATTTAGTGTAGCCCTTGTTCTCTGGAGAACTGAGTTCTCTTTCTGTCTCTGCCACTGTTCGGTTGTATGATCTTGGGCATGTAACTCTGATCACAGTTTTCCTTTCTGTAAATGGGGTGGAAGAGAAGAGAAGAGGACCAAATGTTCTCTAATTCCAGCTTTACATTTCTACAGAAGAAGTAAAACAATGAGGTTAGAAGAGTGAAGGAGAATCAGAGCAGGGGGGATTACTGAAGGTGGCCTTGAACCATCCATTGTCTTGGGTTTTAGAAACACAGATGATCAAAATATGGTCCATGCTCGTCAAGAACTTGTAGTTTTGTGGGAGAACGCTATGTTAGTATGGAAAGAAGTTCACTGGAAATGACAGAGCACAGAGGGCTGTGAAAACAGAGGTGGAAGCTCAATTCAAATGAAATGTTTAGGGAAGGATTCCAGGGGGGAAATGATGACTAGTGAATCCTTAAGTAATTAAGAATGTGACCTGGGTAAAAACAGGTAGGAAGGACATCCTGTGCTGAGGAGAGTCTTAGAGTCTTAGAAATAGCTTGGCATATGCAGGGAACTGCAAGAGGTTTGCTCTTACCGGGGCATAAAATGCAAGGTAGGTAGTAGGAGAAGCAAAAATCAAAGACAGAAGGAGAGCCTGTTCCTAAAAATGCTTGCAAGTTGGACTAAGGAGCATGGACTTTATCCCACAAGAAATGGGTAGCCACAGACAGGTCGAATTGAGGTGTAGAAAAATGACCCAGCTACCATTAGGGGAGACATCCAAACAGGGCAAACTTGGAGGCAGGGAGGTCAATTAAGAAGCTACTGCACCATTTGTTAAAAGATGCTATGTCTCTAAACCAGGGAACTGGCTTGGGGGTTAAAAGGAGAAGGCAGTTATGAGGAATGTTTGGAAGGTAAAATCAGCAGGGGGTGTGGGCTCGACTGGATGTGTGGGACACTCTAAGAAAAGAGGTCAGTCTGGACCAAGGTGCTGGCTGATTCCATCAACTCTGTGAAACTCAAAGTCCATTAATTTAGTGGAAACATTCAATTACACATTGTCTTTGTGACTCTGGTCTCAAAAAAACCAAAAACAGTTCATTAACTAAAATCTTCACTTTTCACCGAGTGGTTGGCATGGGGCTCCCTCTCACTTGTTTTCTCATTTGTGCCTCCACTTGGTGCCTGGAGACAGAGAAGCCCTGCAATATGAAGTGAGATGCCGCCATGATGGTGGGTACAGAGGAGGAAGCCAGCGCCCTGGCTCTGGGTCCTACACCACCATTCCTTGCACAACTTGTCTCCTCTGTGACAAGGGGACTTAAAGCAAATCTTTTCGAACTTTAAAAATATTTAAATTCTTTTCTCTGATACCTTAAAGAGAAGAGAATTGTCCTTATATTTAAAATTTGTTCAAGTTCTTACATATTTGCCTGGACAGTGACAAGTAGTAGCAACAATACCACTTAAAAATGGACACATTTAAAATATCAACATGCTTCAACTTGAAAAAGGAGCCCAAAATAATCCACAGGACTCATTTACATGAGACGTGTTTTATTCACAGGAGTGTTCTTGACAGTGTGACTGGATCTGGATTTTCCATAGTGATTGGATAATTGGAAAAAATAAATAATCCCAAGTCTCACTCTAACTAATATCTTCAATCTTTTCATGTACAAACCCTTTTACCACGCTGCATTCAAGTAGGAAAATTAGCCTGCTTGAGTTTTAACTTTTTCCCACTTCAAGACCTATTGAGGATTCTACCCTGGGCCACTGGGAAATAGGAAACACAAAGACCTTGCATATTAGCAAACAAGATGCTCTTTAGCAATGACCACACACTGCATTTAGTAAGTCACATTCAAATTCGTTAACTCTGCCCTATGTCTTTCAATCTTCTGAGCTATGAAATCCTAACAATTCAAATCAACATTATCTCAGCCCTATGTTAATAAGAGTTGCTCAGTGACCTGAGTCAACAGCCCAAGAATTAAAATCAGGTAGTAAAGAGTAACATGTCTGCAACCACAGTGTTGGAATGTGAATGTTTTTGTTTTGTTTTTTTTAAAGATTTTATTTATTTATTTGACAGAGAGAGATCATAAGTAGGCAGAGAGGCAGGCAGAGAGAGGGGGAAGCAGGCTCCCCACTGAGCAGAGAGCCCGATGTGGGACTCGATCCCAGGACCCTGAGATCATGACCTGAGCCGAAGGCAGAGGCTTTAACCCACTGAGCCACTCAGGCGTCCCTGGAATGTGAAAGTTAATAAAACAGTACTTTTGGTGCCTGACATGTGAATTCTCTTTAGCACAATTCTATTACTTTTCTCTCAGAAGGCTGGTAACAAATGAATTTGAGAAGCCAAACCATTCTCACACTGACCCTCTCTTTCCACTGGCACTGGTTCAAGCCACTTTGAGGTCTTGAATGGATTCCTTCAACATCTTCCTAACTCATCTCTTTACTTCAGATTGCCTCTGCCATACCTTGCCCTCCATGTAAGAATCGTGATCCTGACTTGTCCTCACATTTTGGTATCTTTCTATAGCGTATATAGCAATGCAAATTCCTTTGTTGGTATAGAACCCATTTATGGTTCGTCCTAGGGCTATGTGTCTAGCCTCATGTCCTGACACTTTCCTTCACAATCCCTGAGTTCCAACCAAGTTAAACCACCTGTCAGTCTTCAAAAATACTTCCTTCTCTCATGCCCACCCCAAGTGCATAGGTGAGCCTGACAATCCATCAAAAATAAGCTAAAGGTTTACCTGATGAGGCCAGTGATGTTGTGTGGCTCCTAAAAAAAGTTAAGGGCACGGGGGCTAGAAAGACGTGGGCTGGAATCGAGACTCCACTGGATTGGCTGCATGAGCATGAAGGAATTTCTTAAGTCTTTTAACTATCAGAATCCTTACTGGAAAAATAAGATAACCATGATATCTGTATCACAGGGATGTTGAAAAAACTAAAAAGTAAGCAAATGTAAATCTTCTACCTAGCTTCTACAAAGCTTCTACCATACCTGGCATTGGTAAGGAATCAAAGTATTTAGCAGTAATTTTCAATCACCTTTCCCTATCTCCCTCAAGTCCACATGAGTAGTCAGCCATATTCCTAGACATTTGCTTGCTATAATTGTTTGAATGCCTGTCTCTTCTACCATGCTCTGCAGGACCCGTGTATCTCACAGTTTTCAAATGAGTTAATGAAGAAAATAAACCTTCACTCTACTGCTCCTGGGAATGTAGAATGGGGTACATTTTTTTCCCACACCCGTTTCAACTCAGTAAGGATTCTGTATGAAAGTTCATAGCACATTATTAATCTCATTTTTATTTGAAAATGGGCTTTAATTTTTTTCAAGAATATGTGAAGGACAGATAATAGGCCAAAGCTTCACTGATTTGAATCACATAGACTGCATTCTGTAAAATAATTATTTTTATGGCACATTTTAGCAAATTACCTGGCATCTTGGTAGTGGAATTGATGGTGTTACCCTGTTTTAATTTAGTGGCCTTCTCGAATCTTCCTTCCTGTTACTTATAACTACATTCTTCTTGTCTCTCTCTTATGTTTTGGTCAAGTGTGATGAGGTCTTTAGAAGAAGACAAAAGCGACCCTGAGAAGGCATACACAGAGCCACTCTTTGGAAGTGTCTAGTCCACCATCTCGAGACAAAAGTCGACATTTACTTTTCTCTTCATTTCAATTCATTAGTATATAACTTTACAGGTAATAAAAAATAAATTTTCACTGTACAAAAGCGACCACACAGAGACTGAATCTCCCCTGGCCTCCCACCTCCTTTTCTGGGCAGTATTAGAGCAAGTATATGGGTATACGTATATATTTATGTATTTTTAACAGTATCTTGGGCGCCTGGGTGGCTCAGTGGGTTAAAGCCTCTGCTTTCGGCTCAGGTCATGATCTCAACATCCTGGGATCGAGGCCCGCATCGGGCTCTCTGCTCGGCAGGGAGCCTGCTTCCTCCTCTCCCTGTCTCTCTGCCTGCCTCTCCACCTACTTGTGATCTCTCTCTGTGTATCAAATAAATAAATAAAATCTTTAAAAAAAAACAAAAAAAAACCAAAAAAACCCCCAGTATCTTTGTACTGAACTCATACTTCTTTCTGTGAGCGTTAAGTTTTTAATCCTTAACCATATCCTTTGGAGAGTTTTCCATGTCAGTACATAGAAGTCTTAATGTTTACAATTTTGCGTAGTATTCTGTTATATAGCTATACTGTGATTTATTAAACCAATCCACTGGCTACATATTTAGGCTACTTCCACATTTACACTGTTAACATGGTGCTGCTCTAATACCCGTATACATGTCTCCTTGTATATATGGATTTATATTTCTCCAGGAGTAGATACGGAGAAGTGGGGTCACTGTGTCATAGGGTTTGGACTTGGAAAATGTAATTTTATTGAATTGCTTTTTCAATAAGAACATAATCTTATTGTATTAAATTCAGAAGTTCTATATGGGTATTTACCTTCCTATACCTGTTCTCTGGTCACGTAGTTCCCTCCTGGGAAGTGTTGCCATTTTTTTGGTATGTCCTTCAAAAGATATTTTCCCCCCATATTCAAGCAAATAAATAAATAAATGTGTTTACACTTATGTACATATTATGTAAGCAAAGGGGTGTGTAGTTGTGTTGGCAAGTCTACAATTCCTTATCTGCCCTTCTGAAAAATCTCTATTTATAATCATATACTATCTGACTTGACATGAGTTTTCAAATATTTTACCACCAATATATCAATATATTTGATTAAGGGGTGCTGGTTCAGGCTGTACAAAGGGTATATGCTCAATAATTCATTTTTTCCATTAAAAATATTCTGAATTCTAAAACCACCTGACTTCAAGGATTGCAGATAAGACATTACAGACCTGGATCTATTCTTTTTAATTCTTTGACCCCTCTGATCCAGGAAATCTTAATAAATTTAATAATATGCTCTTTGTTGTTTAGACATATTTTCATATTTCACAAAATAATATGTATACTTTACATCTAATTTATCTTAGGAATATTTTCATATAGTATTATAAAACATATTCTCAGGTTTTTAAAAAAGATCTAATTTATTTATTTATTTGACAGAGAGAGAGCAAGAAAGCACAAGCAGGGGGAATAGTAGAAGGAGAGTGAGAAGCAGACACCCCACCGAGCAGGGAGCCCTACACAGGGCTTGATCCCAGGACCCTCGGATCATGATCTGAGCTGAAGGCAGATGTTTAACCATCTGAGCTACCCAGGTGCCCCATCTCAGTGTTTTTAATAGATATATATTACTTCATTGTATGCATGTACCATAATTTGTTTAATGAGCCCTTTATTTGATGGTCATTTAGCCTACGAAAAAACAACAATGAATAAAGTGCTGAGACAAAGTACAGATGCATTTATATTCTTCTAGATACCACCAAACTGTCTTCTATACAAGTTATGGTGGGTTAAAAATGGCTGCAAAGTCTCTCTCATTTCCACATCAAGAGGTGGAGTCTGTATTCCCTGCGTTGGAGTTTGGGCTGGCGCTGTGAATACTTCTTGATGACTAGAATGCCTTGGAAGCAATACTGTGTACTTTCTGAGGCTGAGCTTAAGAGAGATCTGCAGCTTTTGCTTTTTCAAGCTTGAAATGCTCACTCGTGTGGAGCCTTGACAATAAGGAGCACAAGCCATGTGGAGGAGAACCAAAGTACTCTGGTCAAGAGCCCTGGAGGAGCTACTCGGCAGCCAGAGCCAGCCACGTCAATCAGCCTTCTTGGATGTTTCCGGCCTAGTCAACCCTCCAGATAAACCACCCCACCGAGCCTAGTCAACCCATAGTGTCATGAGTGGTAATAAATGGTTGTAATTTTAAGCCACTGAGTTTGAGAGTGATTTTTAAATGTAATAATTAATACATTAAAAGATTATCTCAACATAATTTCCACTCTCATTTTTATTATGAATAGACTTGAGCATATTTTCAGATTTTAGTTATTTTGAATGACCTTAAAACAAAAGCTTGAGCCACCAACTGGTCTGATGGCTACAGATATCTCCCCTTCCCACTCCCAATCAAGTGTCCCTCAGTGATTTCTGGAAGTCCTCTGAAGAGAGCTCCCATACAAGCCTGTGAACTCCCAGAGAGTCTCACTGTTACCACCACAGTGACTTTTCTCATCCCACACAGACCCTTCTCTAGCCAGTTACAAAATAAGGTTTCCATGCTTATCAGTAGCTGATAACATACATAACACTGGAAAGTCTTGGTAGAGAGTGGTTTTCACCAACAGCTTTAGGGCTCTAATTCCTCCAGTCATGAAGTCCCCGCAGCACTTAGTCCCTGCATCCAGTCCCGTGGATTAGTTCAATGCTCTCACTTTATTTTTATTTTTATTTTTTTAAAGATTTTTATTTATTTATTTGACACAGAGAGAGAGAGATCACAAGTAGGCAGAGAGGCAGGCAGAGAGAGAGGAGGAAGCAGGCTCCCTGACGAGCAGAGAGCCCGATGTGGGCCTCGATCCCAGGACCCTGAGATCATGACCTGAGCTGAAGGCAGAGGCTTTAACCCACTGAGCCACTCAGGCCCCCAATGCTCTCACTTTAGATATGATAAAACTTCTCCTAGAAAGTCTGAGATGTGAATTCAGGGTTACAAAGTAAGTTTGTGGTAATTTTAGACTTAGGGTAAGGGTCTTGACTCTAATTCAATATTCAGGGTTATCAACTGCCTATATTTTTGAGCAAATTTTTCTACATTTTAGTCTTTGTTCTGTCATACAAATTCTGCTGTATTCTATGTTTTGTAATAGGTGGCACTCTTTTGGTTGCATGTGACAGAAACTCAAGTCCGACTAGCTTAAGCACAAGAGACATTTATTGGCTCTAGTACCTGAAAAGTCCATGCATGGCGGGACTCAAATGCCCAAAATGTATTGTCAGGGCTCTGTTTGTTTTCATCTCTCGGTTTTGCAATTAGCTTTTGGCTGCAGTCCCAGGCAGGCTCTTTCTATGAAGTACAAAGAAAGCTACTAAGAGCTTTAGTTTTACATAGTCTTTTTACTTTATGATCCAGAGGAATGTATCTCCTGATGTCCTGTTTGGGTCACGTGACCTTCCGTGAATCAAATGTTGTAGCGAGGAGGATGAAATACTCTTCCTGGATCTGGACTATGAGGCTAGCCTTGGGACCTGGGGTAGGAAAGAGGCAATATCGGCCCCATATAATTTATTTTGAGTCCACTGGATAATTATAGCATGGGACAGGCATAGTGTCCAAATAACGGGGTATTAAGTAGACAAGTGTTAGTATCTATTCAGTCCCTATTCTACTAAATATGGCAAAGCCTTGTACTTAGTTGAGGGTTCTTATACTTCTCTGGGTAAGATTTGCTAACTAAAGTTTTAGAAGGCAACTTAATTACCAGTTCACGTATAGGATGGTCTCTGCCCTTATTGGGTGAATAAAAGGAAGGAAAACAATAACAAGTGGGTAGCTGGGATTATTGGGGTTCTTAAATGGGCATTTCACATTCAGCTATGCAACTTTCACCACACAGCTTATATAACTATGAGCAGTAGCCCTAATTACCACTCTCTGGGATCCTGAGAGGTTACATAATCTTAGGACTGAAATTGCAATCTTTATGCAAGATAAAATCCACTCATTTTAAATGTCAGTTTCATATAGTCTTACAAATACGTATCATCATGTAACAGCCATTCAAATTAAGATATAGAATACTTCCATCATCCCAGAATGTTCCCTCACTCTCCCTTTCAGTGAAACTCTCCCACATTCCAGTTTTTGGCTACTTTTGACCTGCTTCCTATAACCCCAGTTTTTATCTATCTGAGAATTTTCTAGAAGTGAAAAAAATATGGTCTTTTATAGTAGCTTCTTTCACTTAGTATACTTTTGAGATTCAAATGTATCGTTGCTTGTATTCATAGCCTATTCCTTCTTACTGCTAAGTAGTATTGCACTGTATGGATATACCACAATTTGTTTATGTATCTCCCGGTTGAGAGCCATTTGGATTATTTTCAGCCTTTGGATTTTATGAAGAAAGTGCTACAACTTTCTGAATAGGATATATTTTCATTCCTCTCAGGTAAGTATTTAAGAATGGAATTGTTAAACCATAAGTTGAATATAGATTTAATTTTATAAGACACTGCCAAACTTTTTTGTTAATTGGCTGTACCATGTTGCATTCCCACTACTAATATAGGAGTGTTTCACTTGCTCTACGTCTTTGTCAACACTTTGTATTATCAGACTTTTTAATTTTAGCCACTCTAGTAGGTGTGTATTGATATTGCATTATTTTAATTTTTTATTTCCTTAGAACTAAGGAAATTATTTCTCACGTCTAATGGTGTGAGCATATCTTAGTAGCTCATATATAGCTTATTGACTATATATCTCTTTCAGTGAAGTGTCTGTTCAAATCTGTTTCTTTTTAAATCAGGTTGTTTGCCTTCCTATTATTGAATTGAGAGAGTTCTTTAGGTTTTCCTACATCATTCTTTCAATTCATGGGGGACTGGCATATTTAAGCCATTTAGATTCAAGATAAAGTGACAGAAAGTGATTGACTATATATATCCCTAGTTCTCCATTGAAAGAAAACTTATTTTTCCCTCTCTTCACAATACCATAAAGAGGCAGCTCCCTTAGAATTACCTTTCTGTCTCTTTTCTCACACCCCCACAGTGGGGGGAGGTGGTGCAGGAGGCAGTAGGGGGGGCCAATGAGAGAGTCATTTAATTGGTGAGTTTGAAAGAAGTTCTGAGCATGCTAAGTCCCTTGATGTTCTGGGACCTGTTGTGTCCAGAGAATGTGTCTTTGGTGCTCCTCCCTGCTGTAAAAGTGTCATAGTTTATGGTTTTCTAGCCACTGTCTGTGACTAGGAGGCTTCTTTCAATTCAGGAGGCTTCTTTCAATTCAGAAGATTCTAACAAGTCTATTTGGTCCTCATACTAAGATTTATTTTTTAAAAAATCAGCTTTTTCAGTAAGGTAAGCATGAGACTGACTATCCCATTATCTTTGCCCTACAACAACACCCAATCAAGGGAGGGACTATCTTATTGTATTCACAGGGACCAGAGACACTCAGGGAAGGAGTTTATGTAGGTCAGGTAGACCAAGGAAGGGGAATGTTAGGGCCATCTTAGAATTCTGCCTGTCTCAGTACCTTATACCATGCGGGGAGGCAACAGTCTGGACCCAGGACTGGAAGGCACATGGAAAGCATCTGTTCTTAGGGGATTTTACGTGCATCAGAGCAGATGGTGAATTCTTTTAAGGATCCCAAGGTAAATCAGACCCCACTTCAACTACTGATTTTGGAAATAATCAAAAACTTACATATCAAAACAGTAACAGAAGATTTCTTTTAGGACTTATTCTCCAATGTAATCAATATATCATATTTACTTAGGATACATGTAAATTTCATTATACATATATGCTATATATATATATACATATAGCCATCAACTACCTCTAATAATGTTTGCTTCCTTTCCCAATATATTTTTAAAGATTTTATTTATTTATTTGAGAGAGAGCAAGAGCGAGAGAGATCAGAGAGGGAGAGAAAGAGGGAGAAGCAGACTCACCACTGAGCAGAGAACGTAATGCGTGGCTCCATCCCAGGACCCTGAGATATAACCTGAGTGGAAGGCAGAGGCTTAACCAACTGAGCCACCCAGGTACCCACCTTTCCCAATATTTCTATATCCCCGCCCTATTATTTCTGTTGTATAGACTTCTATTCTTCTTTTCTGTCTCATAGAAATCTTGTAATATTTCCCCTGGTACTTCTGGAATCTATTTTTGTATCAAATCACCCAAGATGGATAATTCCTGAGAGTCCATGTGTTCAACCCAGAACTTGGCAGATCTTTAGGAAACAGATTACAAAACACTACTGAAGTCTAAACTGAAAATCAAATTTCTTCCAGAATGATTACTCACCATCTGGCTAAATGGGGGCACCTGCCGACCAGAGGTTCTCATGTGAAGGTTCCCATGCAGCTTCCCTGTAGGTGTCTGTCAGTTTTGTGAAAATGAGCCCCAATCACTTCCTTGGGAGTGACCATACATCCCAGTGTTCTCAAAAAATTCTCAGTTTACACCTATTGTCCTGCAAGAGTTATTCGTCATGCATGCTCTACTCTCAGAAGTGTTTCTCTTTGGACAATGAATGATGTGATTGATCTATGATGTATTGCAGAATACTTTCCAAATTAAAATAGAACTTACACACACACACACACACACACACACACACACACACTCAAAAATAGCTGTTTTGGGTATTTATTAGTAAATTCAAATGCAGTATGTGTTGCAAAAATCCCAATTATTTGAAACTTATTAAATAATCATTCCATCCTTGCTGTCTTCTGTATTCTGTGGACTTTATGTATTCTGTGGGTTTTATTCTCATAGTGAACACTACAATTTTTTTAGCTGGAAAAATCACAAGCTTACTAAGTATTTCTGTGTATTCAAATTAAGATCATCAAGTAATATTTCTGAAACCGATGAATGTATCTATCTCTATTTTTTATGTATATATTGCTAGAGACTCATTCTCTAATTCTATTACATTGTGCAAGACAGGAAATTCTACACCATGGTCTGGGATTCTAAAGATAATTAGGGATCAAAATAAAATTCGGAGGAAGAGAAAGAGATGGGGGGTGGTGGAAAGAATGCACTGAGGAAGTAAGTCTAGGTGCTTAGCAGGTCAAAAGACAGGTGCATATCTAGGTCAAGGAAAACTGTGAGTCCAGGGCTGAAGCAAAGATGAGTAAGATACCTTTAAAACTGTCCGCGTGAGGAGGTCACTCAAGTAGCTGAAGTAAAAAATGAGGTAGAGAACCAATGACCAAGAATCAAGAAATATCATGGATAATAAAGGAAATCAAGTAAATCTAACAACTAAAGCATGCTTTTGACCATGTTTAACTATTATTTCCCTCCCACTCTGGTAGAAAACAATTCCTGATTGGGATAGGACTACCTACCTGCTAGGGACGCTAAGCAAAGTTAGATAACATGGTCTGAGATGTTGGATCAGGAACTAGACATAGTGCCTGGGAATTATTTTATTTGTTGAGTATGCTTTCCACAGATATTTGAGTCCTTGTTATGTTCCAGGCATTATGTTAAGTGTTGGATGCAAAATGGGAAGGAACAGAAGAAAGCAATAGTGACAACAAAAGGGAAGATGGCTTCCCTTAAGGAACTGATTCCCGTCCTTTAATTTCTGGTTTTGTTCTGTTGCTATATCCACTTCAAATGTTACTGTGTTAATTAGGTAGACGTTGTACGCTTCTTATCATTTACATGTCCAGTTAAGTATTTAGCAGTAAATTTCGTGCAGCCGATATAGTTTGTCTACTCTCTTTGGTGGTGGGGCCCATGCTTGTGTGTAATTACTATAAGCTAAAGCTCTGAAATATTCTTTCAAGTAGATTCTAAATATAGGCTTGATGCTATGTTATTTGGTGAAAATGTCCATTTTCTTGAGCTCTTTTTCTTCCAAAAAGCTCCAGACAATTACACATTCATTGCTCTCCTTAAGTGCTATCAGTTACATAGGCTCCACATAGTATTTCAACATGAGGTTAATTGCAGCTAAAGAAAAGTTTATGATTAGTCCAGACAGGTATTTTTCTTCATTGTCTAATACCATAAATCCATTAAATTCCTATCCATCTTGTCATCCTCTCCTTGAAGACTTGGTTATATGACCTGCAATACTAGTTCAGTTTCGTGATTATAATTGTGATTGGCAGAGAGCTTTCAGAGTTGCAATAAATTTTGCCACAGGCAGAGAGGGATTTTGTACCAACCCAATTCCATTGTGAAATCTGAATTTTTAACTGTCTTATTACTGGTGAACAGGATCATTGGGAAGAAAGAACGAAAGCAGTCTTCTGGCATTTAGTAATTGCAGTAATTTGCTTTGGAGGATGAAGTTTGAAGTAGCTTACAGAAATATGGCTTTTCTCTTTATTATTTGTGACTAAAGCATCTTACATGAACTTTAACCCCATTTTCTGGAATTACCCTGTATCCTTAATTTTTGTTTTATGGTTTTCGTAGCCTATGAATAATCCTGGGATATGGGAAACCATGGCAGAGCTGTTGTCATTGGAAGTGGACAACACATTTTCCTCTGTATTTTTTTCTCGCTGGAAAAAAAGGGTAAATTTCAGGGACTCTCTAGTGTATGTGTATATGTGTGTGTGCACGTGTGTGTGTATAAACAAGTAGCCCATATGCCCATGATACATGTATTCCTCCTTGAAATTTCAGTTGTTGACATGCTGGAAAAATTGGGTACGTAAATTATTTCTGCCCCCAGGCACTTTAACTTGAACGGCCAGCACTTACTCAGCTGACCACCATAGGTCTCCCTGTCCTTGGCAGCATTACAGGGGTAATATTTTTTAACATGGTTGAACAGCTCTTGAAAATTTCTCCAATGTATTAAGCATGAACAAGCCTTTCCTCAACATCAGGCTTGCATGTCTTTCTTCCACATTTATTTCTCTACAACAAACATATTTATTGGGGACATTATGAGAAAAATCTCCCTCTCCATAAATGTTTGTCTTCCCCTTTGTCCCTTTTATAGGATCATGAAGAAATGATGGAGAGTCTTGTTGGGTTGGTGTGTGTGTGTGTGTGTGTGTGTGTGTGTGTGTGTGCGTGTGTGTGCATGCTTTTGAAGGGGAGCTCCCTTTCACTGAATTATCTCCAAGAAATCTTCTTTAAAAAACCAGACACTAGGTTTGGGTAGTTTGCTTTGGGATGAAAAATGGGTTAAGTAACAAAATAGGTGTAAATAAAAAGCAGGTATTCTCTGTACCTGCATTTTCCAAATGATTTCTTGTTCTAGTGTGTTAACTGATCACCCTCTGGCCAAATAGCTATATAAGATCAGTTTGCATCGTGGAATTCAGGTATACAACTGCTCAGATGTTAGTTAATTTTCAGAATATTTATGATTGGAGAGACAGCAGAGAGAAAAGTAATGAAACTTTCTTACAAGCACCTAGAGCAGCGGTCTCTGGTCCCAGACAACATTGCCAAGATGGTTTGAGATGCCTGTTGTCACAACTTCTTGGCTCATAATTAAAATAAAAATTCAGGGTACAGTTGAATCCTCTTTGTACAAAAGGCCGTCATTTAAGATTCTGTGGAATCTGGGGTGAGAGGTGGATAATATAAGGATGTGTTTTCTCTGATGCCATTAGTTATTGATTCCGCTATAACAGGAATGAAGAAAACTAAAGCTTATATCCATTCCAACCAATCCCTGCCCCCATTTTGGCCAGCCTGAACTCCATTCCTCTTCTACAATACTTGTTTACTACTTGCTGGTAGCCAGGGGAGTAAGGCATGGGATAGGCTTTCCCATAGTAAGTTCTATATCAAGATTTCATGCAATTCCTAATTACTCTGTTGGGGAGCTGGGCCATTTGGGTCAGAGAACAAAAGTACATTGTTATGGTTATGATTTTCCAGGTGAATCTGAGGCACACTTCCCCCTCAGATACTCGTGTTTACAATCACATTCCATCAGATTCAGTTAGGGAGCAGACAATCTGAGTGTATTTCTTGGGGGATGTTTCTCAGAAAGCCAGTGACCTGACTAACCCTTGAATTGGCAGCCTCTGTGAAAGCCATGGAGACCAAATGACCCACTTCTGTCTTCAAAGCCAGGGAAGATGGGAACAGAGATCAATCCTGGGCTCTAGCTGCTGCTGCCTCATGGGCAGGTCTATTTCTAGGGAAATTTGGAAGGTCCTATTTTTAATCCTTTCACTTTTAATGTGTAACTACACCTTTGCATTTGAAGACATGAGATCAAACTCTGAGTTCTAAAGAGAGCCTTTCTATTAAAAATATATTTTAAAACAAGTTGAAAGTGGGCACATATCCTAGAGTGTTTTCTGTTTTCTAAGACCAACAGCCACCAAAAGAGATTTTGGGGTGGAAAATTTGTTTATGAATGTATTTTCCACCATCTTTTAAAACTTTAACTTTTTAATAAATGTGAAGTATGTAGATCTTAAGTGTACAGTTCAATGACTTATGACAAATATTTGCACTTGCATAACCAACCACCAACTCAAGGTAGAAAACATTTCCTTCAACCCAGAAAATTCCCTTGTGCGTCCTTCCAATCTTTCCCCACCATCAGCAACCACTTCTTTAATTTCTGTCACTATGGATTACTCTTTGCCTGTTCTTGAACTTCACATAAATGTAATCACATAGTATATAACCTTGTGTCTGACTTGTCTTGCTCAACAGAGAGTTCTAGAGATTTATTTATGTTGTTGACTATGTCAGCAGTTCATACTCTCTTAAGATTAAGTAGTATTGCATTAAATAACTATAATACAATTTGGTTTATTCCTTCTCCTATTGATGGACATTTGGTTGGCGTACAATGTTTATCTATTATTTATTTATTTTAAAGATTTTATTTATTTATTTGACACAGAGAGAGAGAGATCAGATCACAAGCAGGCAGAGAGGCAGGCAGAGAGAGAGAAGGAAGCAGGCTCCCCGCTGAGCAGAGAGCCCAATGTGGGGCTCGATCCCAGGACCCTGAGATCATGACCTGAGCTGAAGGTAGAGGCTTTAACCCACTGAGCCACCCAGGTGCCCCTTATCTATTATTTAAAAAGCTAGTAAATATATTCTTATAAAAGTCTTTTTGTGGACATGTATTTTCATTTATCTTCAGTACATATCTAGAAATGGAAATGCTAGGTGATTGTGGATAGGTAAATTGTTAAGTTCTTAAGAAGCTATTGAACAGTTTTCTGAAGTAGTTGTACCAGGCCCTCTGGCTGCTCCATGGCCTTTGGCAATATTTGGGATCCTCAGGCTTTTAATTTCTAGCTCTTACTCTCAATGGGAAGTGATGAGACATTATGATTTTATTTTGAAGTTATCTAATGATTTCTCTTCATGATTTGATGTTGATCAATCTTCCATGCACTTCTTCGCCATTCATAGAGGGGATTTTTTGGTTGAGGGTTCAAGACTTTTCATATATTTTCATTAGGTACTTGTCCATTTGTAATGGATTTGTAGGATTTCTATCTTCTAGAGAGGTCTTTTGTCACATATGTATAATGCAAATATTTTCTTTCACTCTGTAACTGGCCTTTTCATTTTCTCAATATGTCTTTTGAAAACAGAAGTTTTAATTTTGATGAAGAACATTAGGACTCTTTTTTTGTAGTTAGTACTAAATTTTTGTGTTCTAAGTAACATTTACCTATTTTGAGGTAATTGTATTCTGTTTTCCTCCAGAAACTTATAACTATAGCTTTTAATTTTAGGTGTACCACTTACCTCAAACTAATTTCTGTGTATACTGTGAAGATAGGTTTAGGTTCATTTATTTCTTCATATTGCTTCTTATAGTTTCAGTGCCATGTGTTCATAAAATTGTCTTTTCCATGTTGAATAGCCTTAACACATTTATCAACATCAGTTGAAAATTTATGTGAAGGTATATTTTCGGACTCTATTATGTTCCAATGATTTGTCTTCCTTTTACTAATGCCATACTATCTTGATTACTATTGCTTTATATTAAGTTTTGAAATCAAATATAATATGCCTTCTAAATTTGTTCTTCTCTTTTAGAAGACATTTATTGAACATTTAATGTTTTCCAGGCCTGGTTGTTCTAAGTCCTTCATACGTATTATCCATTTTTGTCCTCATACCCTAATGTGGAAAGTCCTCACTTGGCAAATGAACATGAGGCACACAATTTAAACATAGTTTACAAAGCCTGTGATTAAGTCAGTATTTGAATCCCAGCAGTTTCTTCTTCTCTTTTTAAATTTTGTGTTGAACTTATTTAAACTAAAAAACAAAAAACACAGAGTTCACTCACTTTCCTCACCCTTCACCACCCATGTCTTCTAAACGTGGGTCTAATCTCTGTATCTGTGAGCTTGGTATGTTTTTTTTTTTTCTTTAGAGAAGGAAAGAGAGAGAAAGAGGAGGAGCAGAAGGGGAGAGAGAAACTCTCAAGCAGGCTCCATTCAGGGCTCGATCCCACCAGACTGAGATCATGACCTGAGCAGAAATCAAGAGTTGGTTGCTCAACTGACTGAACCACCCAGGCACCCCTGTTTGTTTTTATACTTGTCTTTTTGTTGACTTACTTCATTTAGCATCATGCCCTTGAAGTTCATTTATATTGCGGCAAATGGCAAGATTTCATTTTTTTCTGTAGCTGAATAATATTCTCCTCCACTCCCACTTAAATCTCTTCATATTACCCTATTTATCCATTCATCCATCAGTGGACACTTAGGTTGTTTCCACAACTTGGTTATTGCAAAGAATGATGCAATGGACATGGGGGTGCAGATATCTCTTTGACTTAGTGTTTTCATTTTCTTTGGATAACTACCCAGAAGTGGAATTGATGGATTATATGATAGTTTTATTTTTAATTTTTCGAGGAACTTTCGAACTGTTTTCCACAGTGGTTTGCACTAATTTCCATTTCCACCAACAGCATACAAGGTTCCCTTTCCTCCACATGCTCACCAACACTTGTTATTTTTTGTCTTTTTGATAATAGCCATTCTAACAGATGTGAGGTGATTTTTCACTGTGGTTTTGATATTCACTTCCCGATAATTAATGATGTCGACCTTTCTTAATGATATTGGGCACCTTTTCATGCATCTGTTATCCATCCAAATGTTTTGTTTGGGAAAGTGTTTGTTCAGGTCCTTTCCTTATAATGATAACAGAAGGATTTCATGGCTATTTTGTTTAAAGATAACTCAAAATTGATTTAATATTAATGCAGAGGTGTTGAAGATTGGTTATATAAAATCTGGAGTATCAGTACAATGGAATATTCTGCACCTATCAACTGTAAAATATGCCTGTATACCTGGGAAATATTCATGATACAGTGGATGAAAAAAATTGAAATAGGTTTTATAAAAAGAATTATGAATGTACTTTTGTCCAAAACTTGTGGTTAAAATAGGTCCTATTTCTTTTAATAGTTTAATTAAAGATAAATTAGTTAAATGGGTTCCATATTGAGAGAGAGGAAGAAGAAGAGAGAAGGAGAAAGAGATTGATAGAGGAGGACATGAAGTATCATTCTAGAATATTGGAAATGTTTTATATCTTGATTTGAATGATGATTACACAGTTTATATTTAACTAAAAATCAGTAAATGGTACACTTGAGATTACTGTACCTTACCCACTTTACTGTACTTAAACTTTACCAATAAAATGTTTAAAAATTGATATGACTTTAACTACAATCTTGTCACCAAAGTGTCTCCTATTCTTTCTAGTCACTCAGGCTGGGATTATACCAACCTGCAGAGTATTTCATGTAATTCAGTCTCAATAGTTCACCTTTGGAGTGAGAATTCAATATCCACCTTGAGCATGGAGAAAAGCTGTCCCATCATCAGAAGCTGGTTGTTTCGCAGTGGGTTATTAAATTGCAGTAATAGACTGAATGCCTACCAAAGAGGAATCCAGAGATACTTGCTGGTCACCACTATTCTTGCTAAGATTCTTTCTAAAAATGTTTATCACCATCCTTAGAAGAAAATCCAACCTAACATCGTGACTAACAAACCATATAAGACCTGACCTTTCCCTTCCTCCCTGACTTCTTGTCCCACTGCCTGGCACCATTTCTCTTGTTCAGCCTGCTCCAGCCACAAGGCCCTCATTTCTGTGTCTTGAACATTTCAGTTCTGGTCCAATCTCAGGGACATTGTATGAAGTTCATATACGGTTTAGAACATTTCCCCACTCCCCCATCATGGCTGTCTTCTTTTCAATGTTATCCAACTCAGGTATTAACTCTTATTTCCCAAAGAAGACTATCCAGACATACCTAGCTAAAGCAACCTCCTCCACTCCCACTTAAATCTCTTCGTATTACCCTATTTTATCTTTAATATACAGGCAAACACATAAAACTATTTTTATACTTATTTATATGTATTTCTTGGGAGAGTCTATCTCTCTCCTAAAATCTCCCTGTTTCTTAAGGGCAGAGGCTCTGTCTTGTTCAATGCCATATCCCAGTTACTAGTGTTTAGAACCTAGTAGTGTTCAGTAACTATTTTGACTAATTTTGTGACTAATTTGTTGTGAATAGTCATCAACATCAACATTGAGTGTATTAAAACTAAATCTTTACATAAAAAGCCAATCCCGATTTAAATATGTAGGAAGTTGGAGGGAAGAATTGGAGAATCTGCAGTTACTGCCACATAGCATGAGTATTAAAAACGATGGATTCTCACTGTCATAGGTCATCCCCATCCACTGTTACTATATTTTTGCTGTCTAGCACTAATATTTCAGTGTGTGTGTGTGTGTGTGTGTGTGTGTGTGTACGTGTATCGTAGGGAGAAAGTAATAGTGGCAAGTCAAGGTCATGCTCTTGAATGTTACCTTCAGCTGTAATTACCACTATTCACCTATGTACCAGAGTTTCCAATGTTACTCATATTCATAACTTTTATTTATTTCATTTGTTGAAAGTAGGCCCCATGCCCAACAGTTCCAATGTTGAACTCACAACCCTGAGATCAAGACATGAACTGAGATAAAGAGTTGGACACAACCAACTGAGCCACCCAGGGACCCCACAGCTTTTAATTCAAAAGCATACCCATGGTGCTTGATCTGCTGGATTAAGAAATTTTACTAGCCATAATGATGTACTATGTCCAGAAATTACCCTTTCCCAAAACAACTTAGGTCTTGAAATGAAACCATTTTGTTTCCCTTTGCTAGCTATTTAATTTTCTTTTCTGCTTAGTGGGTCTCGCTCAAAAGGGACTGAATCAGTGATCCAGTCTGGTGGGTTTTTTGTAACACATGGAAGAGAAATGCTCTCTTTATATAAGGATGTGTCACCATGGCAGAAAGATACCACTGTGTAATTTTAATAAATTTCCTTGACAAGGAATAAGGTAGAAAACAAAGATTTGGGGGACTGAGCAGAATATTTTGGATTGTTGTATTTTAGCCAGCCATAATAAAAAAAGTTTTCCTTCCTTCTTGCGATATGAGGACAAAAGGTCAAATTAATGAAGCTCTGAATAAGATGACAGCATTTTCAGATATGCCTTCACATTCCACTAGCGAAGTGAAATCCTGAAGTGAGCCCTGTTGCTCTCTATAGTGGAGCTGATAGTCCTTAATGGTAAAAAGTTAAAAAAACAAAAACAAAAAAATACCCCCTTGTTTTCAGGTATGCCAGCCAGGATGAATTGGTGACTTATTTGGAACATTAGGTGAATTATTTGGAATGCCACCATTTCTGTGGCTTTCCTTTCTATTTCCATTCACTACAGTACATTTTCACAGCTCAATTACCAGACCAATTATAGTTTTCTCTTTTTATTTGTTCTTCTTTATTGCCACCCGGGACAGAAAAAAGAGAACATTGGTGACAGTCATCTCATTTATGAAAGGCTTTCAACATTACTGAGTAGAATGCTCTTCAGCAAGTCAACTTGCCAATGACATGCTATAAAATCAGCTTTTCAGATTAGGATCTTCCCTGCAATGGAGAAGTTCTCACTAATGGAAATATACAAGTGTAAGCTGACTCTCTGAGTAAGGGGCATGAGGTCTCCTTCAGGTGGGAGCCTTAGACCTAGTGTGTTCTTTTTAAGATTTTCATCATTGACTTGGAGAATGGAGCATGGGCTCCTGGATGTTATGGGAAAGCAACTGAAATTCAAAATTACCTATGTTTTTAGCACATAGTTAAAAATAATAGTTCAAAAATCAGGTTTTTTAGTACTGTTTGAATGTCTGAATTAGATAGTAGTATGGTTAATCATATTGAATTTGCCCTAAAAGAGACCTGAAATGTTTATATATATAGTCAATTCAATGATCACAGGTAATTAGAGCATGAGTAAGGTGAGAGCTCAGAATCATAAAATTGAGATCAAGTGCAGTGGTAGCACAGAGAAGAAACTATCCACACAGGGCTGGAAAGGGGAAGATCACGGTCACTACCAAGCAAATATTGAGATTATAAATTTTAATAATGTGACAAAAGCAGAGTACATTCATGTTCGGAAGTCTGTTCAAAATGCTATATTTTCATTGTCAGAGACACTTTGTGCTGTCTGAGAAGCCATTTGTATTTGAAGGTGTGTTTAGTCGTTGCCAGGCTGTTTACTTCCTTTTCCTAAAGCATGGACTGCTTGATTCCTTCACCTTTAGTTTTGTCCTGTCTCAGGTTTTTAGGACAATCCTAATGTCTCAATATTCCATCCCTAAAAGTGAGAAAAGTCAGATAGGGTTCCAGATCTTGGACTGGAGCCAAGAGTTAGCTTGTGTTGGGCTGGTCATGGCAAGAATATCCAAGATGGTAAGTACTAAGGAGAGCCAAAGAGTCCTACCCTTGAATAGAGAATTGAAATGCAGAGAGAAGAGCAAGATCATATATAAGGTATAGGATGGGCACTGGTGGGTTTGAATGTCAAAAAGAGTCGAGGAGGTCTTTGACTATCACTTTCATGAGTACGTTGTGGATGGGTATGTTTTGCCTTCTTAAATTTAGCCAAGAAGGACAATGTCTGAAATTCACAATTGTCAGTCTTTCCATCAAGCTTGGCTCTGGCCTGTGATCCTCTTAATTAGATAATTGAGCATCTTATTCTTCCTGACTTCAGTCCTGCTCTTAATTTCAGTTTGGCATTTGGGAACTTGCTAGCAGAGTCTTCCCCTTCTACCTTCCTTAATTCTGCCTGGTCTCTCCATTGTTATGTGTCATCTCTTTGACCTTCCTTGGTTAGATGTTTTTCTGATCCAGGGCTTATCATCTGTATCTGCACTTTTCAGACATAGTGGCCTTCCTGCTAAAGGAGACACTTTAAAATGTTTTCTCAGAAGCATACATTTAAGGCAAAGTAAATGTCCACCCCCTGATATAGAAAGTGCCAGAGCCTCCTTGAAATATTTCATACCAAATTGGCAATGGATGCCTAGAAATTTGGGAGGCAGACATGTATCCATTCAAATATAATTCCCATGACAGCATTAATTATTATTGGGTCTTTGTACTTTGGTGGGCTTGGGGGATCCAAGAGAGAAATTTTCATGGAGGAGAGAGGGAAAGAGAAAAAACAATCCTGGTTACCTAATGTCAATATTACAGAGGAAGTAAAACAGACAAACAAACAAAAAACCACAATAACAACAATAACAAAAAAACCCCAAAAACCCAGAAGATGATTTTACCGTTTTGCTTAAGACTGGTTCTGAATGTTTTAGTTGATTTGACTGGAGCAGCTGGCCACTGAAAACCAAGCAACTGGGCAAAGAAACTGAGTCCTATATTCTGCCTGCATAATCTCATGCAATGCTTTAGGCAATAAAACATATCCCTTATTCTCTACCAGTCGTTGTGAAATCATTATTCAGTTCTTTCCCAGCCCACCATCCACCAGGGTTATTTCTCTACCTCAACCCCTCAACCCAGCACCCCTGTTTTTGCTCGTTGCACACTTATCAGGACTGTCAGCTAATGTTGTTGCATCAGACCAAGCTATGGTACAGTATTTCATTATGAATTTTTGTTGTTTGCTTTCATTACAGCCCTTGAAGACCTACATGGCAAAAAGACTCAGAAGGACAGATTTTAAGATAGCGGGTTCAACATCAAGACCAATGATAATAGGGGAGGTCGCAGAGTTTAGGTCCATTTGCCAGGTAAGTATTTTGAGCAGTCTTACATGGAGAGGTTAGAGGTCAATTTTATGGATGCTGGGTGTTTTAAATTGATTCGAGAGTCTACTTCTAGGTTTTACAGAACTACCTATTTCGAATGCTTATACTCCCGTAAGAATGAGATAATTTTGGTACTCCAAACACATCTTATTCTCTCTCATCTCTTCTTTTGTGTGTATTTTTTTCTGTAGCTCCCCTTCCCCTAACATATTAGCCTCTTTCTATTTATTCTACCTAACTTTTCAATTGCCTTAGTACTTAATTTTAATGTGTAGTTGTGATTTCCAATAGGGAGTCATCCTTGAACTCCCAAGACTGGGTTGGGAATCCTTCATATGGCCCATAATATCCTATTCTTGTCCTAAGACAGCATGTACACAATGTAATGTTACTACCTTTTTACTTACCCAGCTCCTCCGTAAACCAAAACCATTTTTTTGGTCTGTTTCTGTGTCTGGTTTACCATAATACCCCTTTTGCTGAATACCATGCTTACAACACAGTGGGGCTCAGAAATATTTGAACCATCTCTGACATGTCTGACATCTATAACCAAATGTCTTCTCTACCCTTCTTTGCTGTGCCAATCTTAGAAGTGAGGGAGCAGTATTTATAAAATTTATACTTATAAATTTTTTAAAAATTTAAAAATTTTAAAAAATTTTTTAAAAATTTAAAAAATTTATAAAATTAATTTCAGTAGAGATGTTTATTGTAACATTCATTTAAATAATGAAAACATTATTTTCAGAGATATCCAAGAACTTAAAGCCAGTCAACAGAGAGAGTACATTCTTGTAAGAATAGTGAACTTGGGGCTAGGGAGTTGAATTTGAGGAGAGGGCTAGCACTATTGCTGTCACCTCCAAAGGAGTACAGTAAATGCGGTTCTATCCAAAGAGTCTACTCTGGAGGAAGGGTTAGCGCCAGGAGTCTCTGAAGAATACAGCTCTATTACCATGGTTCTAGGAAGTTTTATTAGATTGGAATAAACTTCAAAGAAGTAATAAGGTCTACTTTTTGAGAGAGAAGAATGAAGCAGGAACGGGGCAGGGGACCAGGTCTCCAGACAAATGTGCCGAGGAGTATTAAGAAACTGGAACACAGCCCCAAAACCAATATAGAAATTCTATTAAGTGGCTTAGTTCCCCAGAGTGAGAGGTGGGGATGGAAGCTGCAGCTTTGTTAGCACGTGGACACCCAGAGACTCACACTGGGCACATTAGACACCATTCAAAAGGTAGTAGTCAAATGCTAGTCTTCCTAATACACCCAGGAGAGGACCAACAGGTGCTAATTTTGCAAAAATGATTATTCTTTGGCAAGAACCTCTTTCTCAAAAGCTTGAAGATTGCACCAAAATGGAATTCAAATTCAAATTGCTTTCCAGCAAGTGAGTCTGTTACCAGCACACATACCAAGGAAGGTTGAGGATAGTTTCTGAACGTCCCAGTATATTAAATTGAAATGAAGTCACTTTTTTGGCCATTTAAAAATCAGGCCAGTTTGAAAGCGACAACTCTTGGATCATCCATGATCCAACATGCTCCACAGATACAAAATTACATGCTAAAATGGCCATAAAAACCTTGGACCAAAAGGAGTAGGCCAAGTTCATAAAATTGTTGAGCCTGTTTGTTTTACAAACGATTTAAAAAAAAAAAATCACAATCAAGGAGAGAGAAATGCTTTCTACACTGAACTGAAACAGAAGTGTGGGTTATCAAAGCACAACTCTGCCATTGCACCTTTATAGTGTTTTATATATTTCTGGTTTTGTCTCTGTCTCCCTAATCGATTATGATTTCCTATAGGAACTAATTTTGTATTTTTGGTTCCTGGTGGCCCACATTCAGTTGGGGTGATACAGAGCAAGACCTGTCCTCCAAAACTGGTCTTCCTTTCTTTGGCCACATAGCAAGATTTCAGTTATCTGTGAGTAATTTGGCAGTACTCTCTCTTTTTTTTTAAATTGTAGTTCTAGCAAAGGTAACATACAGTGTTGTATTAGTTTCAGGTGTACAATATAGTGATTCAACAGCTCTATACATTACTCAGTGCTCATCATAAGTGAACTCTTAATCCCCTTCACCTATTTTACCCATCTCCCCCCCACCCCCATTCACCTCCCTTCTGGTGACCACCAGTTTGTTCTCTATAGTTAACAGCCTGTTTTTTAGTTTGTCCCCTTTTTCTTCATTCACCTTGTTTTATTTCTTAAATTCCACATCTGAGTGAAATCATTTGGTATTTGTCTTTCTCTGACTAGCTTATTTCACTTAGCATGAGAGTCTCTAGATCCATCTATGTTGTCGCAAATGGCAAGATTTAACTCTTTTTTATGGCTGAATAATAGTCTAATGTGTGTGTGTGTGTGAGACATTCTTTATTCATTCATCTGTTGATGGACACTTGGGTCGCTTCCAAAGTTTGGCTATTGTAAATAATGCTACAACAAACATGGGGTTGCATATATCCTTTTGAATTAGTATTTTCATATTCTTTGGGTAAATACCCAGTAATGTGGCTACTGAATGATAGGGTAGTTCTATTTTAATTTTTTGAGGAGATTCCCTACTGTGTCCCACAGTGGCTGCCTCCATTTTCATTCCCACGATCAGTACATGAGGATTCTTTTTTCTCCACATCCTTGCCAACACGTGTTGTTTCTTGAGTTTTTTATTTTAGCCATTCTGACAGGTGTGAGGTGATAGCTCATTGTGGTTTTGATTTCCATGTCCCTGGTGATGAATGATATTGAACATCTTTTCATGTGACTGTTGGCCATCTGTTTGCCTTCTTTGGGAGAAAAGTCTGTTCATGTCATCTGCCAATTTTTAATTAGGTTATTTGGTAAAAAACCAAAAAGGGTGTAGAGTTGTATAAGTTCTTTATATATTTTGGATACTAACCCTTCATTGGATATGCCACTCACAAATATCTTCCTCCATTTAGTGGGTTATCCATCAGTGTTGTTGCTTGTTTCCTTTGCTGCGCAGAAGCTTTTTACTTTGATGTAGTCCCAATAGTTTGTTTTTGCTTTTACTTCCTTGGCCTCAGGAGACAGATCGAGAAAGATGTTGCTATGACCATGTCAAAGAAATTGCTGTGTGTGCTCTTTTCTAGGATTTTTATGGTTTCAGGTCTCACATTTAGGTCTTTAATTCATTTTGAATTTATTTTTGTGTATGGTGTGAGAAAGTGTCCCAGTTTCATTCTTTTGCACGTGGCTGTCCAGTTTCCCCAACACCATTTGTTGAAGAGAATGCCTCTTTCCCACTGCATATTCTTGCCTCCTTTGTTAAAGATTAATTGACCATATAATCATGGGTTTATTTCTGGGCTCTCTATTCTGTTCCATTGATCTATGTGTCTATTTTTGTGTATTTGGCAGTAATCTTAAGTCACGCATAAATATGCCTTAACTTAGTGCTTTGGTCTCAAGACAGGAAAACCAAGTTTCACCCGTTGTATTATACACAAATGACATAGACAAAACCTGGCAAATCTCAAGGACTCGAGTTGGTATGGTGTCACCACTGTAAACCCAAGCCAGTCACAATCACTTTATGAATATATTCAGACCATTTTTGTAGCAGCTTACATGAATAATGTTTTAGAGTTGATTTTCTTAATAGGAAGTGATATTTTTAGAAGGGTTATGATGTACAGTATGGGGATTCTAATAATGGACTCATATGAGTAAAAATGTGTTTTCTCTTAAGAAAGACTACAGTAGGCTGTGTTACCTCCAGGCAAGCATATTTTCTAGTCTTTCCCCCCTCTTCTGCTTCTGTCCCGGTTTCTTTATACACATTATTTCTCCTTCCAGAAATATATCCTAGCTCATATTCTTTATCTTAAAAATTCTATTCAACATTTATTTTGGCATAGTAGGAATGTTTTAGTCTAGGAAGTGCATATTTATCAGCATAAATCACACTTGATCTTTCCATTTGTTTTGAGAGTCTTCTAGACCTTGGGTATATATAAAGGTCCTTGTAGTGAAATCACCTTGTTTGGAAATTGGACAAATAATTTGAAAGCCAGCAGCAAACTTTCCAAGTACCAGAAAAAAATCTGATTCAGGGATTAAAATAAATGATGACATTAATGTAAAAGTCTATTTTTCTTTAGTACAAACAATTAACTTAATTAACAAACACTTATTGAGTTGACATAGTAAGTTAAAAAATAATGACAATAATAAAAAAGCTTTTATTTAGTTTCAAATCAATGATATTAATTTAATTGGCTCTAAATCCATTATTTCTGAACTCAATACTTAAAAATTAACTTCATAATTTTTAAGTCATAAATAAATCTTCTGTGTTTTAAGCAATAAATTAAGCTTCTGTATTTTCATAGGTCATGTCTCTTAATTTGCAAATAAGCCATTTTCTGCTTTTTGATTATTGCTTATACCCAGGTTAAATTACATTGCAACAAATCGCATTGCAATGAACTCTCCCTTTAGAAACAGAGAATTTTAACTCTTATTTCCCCCATGTCAAATAATAATTGTTGCAACAAAATTCTAATACAAGGAAAGTTTGACTGATTCCTTGAGATTTTTGAAAAAGTTCTTTACCTGCACTTATTTATAGCTTCTCCAAAAGCTATTGTAAGAAAAAATCTTGTGCTGAAGGCATAGCACATATATGGAGAAGAATAAATTCAAGCCAGTTCTCTAAAAGTATAAAATGATTAAGTTTGTGATTTATTTAAATTAAATATAGATAAAACTTCAAACACATTTACTCTTCTCTCTCTCTTTTTTTTTAAGATTTTATTTATTTATTGGACAGAGAGAGACAGCGAGGGAGGGAATACAAGCAGGGGGAGTGGGAAAGGGAGAAGTGGGCTCTCCGCTGAGCAGGGAGCCCGAGGCAGGGCACGATTCCATGACCCTGGGATCATGACCTGAGCCGAAGGCAGATGCTTAACGATTGAGCCACCCAGGCGCCCCTACTCTTCTCTTTTTTATTTGGATTTTGTTTAGTGAATAAATAGGCATGACACAAATGTTGTAGATGGATTGCTGTTTGTGAGATGTGTAATTGTGTTGAACTACCAACCAATGTTTCTAGGAACCCAACCGTATGGAAAGTTTTCTATTATTGGTGAGAAGAGTACTGAATGATTAGAAGTCTCCGTGAATGTTCTGTTATAGCAGGACACTAATCTTTGGATCCCGGAGTCACCTACGTCCTGCTGTGACAGATCACACGATCAGACATCCATGTGTGTAGTTTACGTAAAGATAACGATGGTGAAACACAGGTTGTTGGTTATTGTAAGATGACTTAACAAGACAAATAATTATTAACAGTAATCCAAATAATTTTTTCAGTAGATCTAATTGTATTACTTGTATTTATTTTAGCCTGGAGTTAAAGTATTTGTGCTGGTCAATAATAAATTTGATAAAAATACTGGCATTGAACACAGTGACTTTTCCTCATAAGTATGCTATGAATTCACCATTTCTTATGTAGATGTAAAACCACTAGCGCATCATGGTGAGGGAGGTTGGACGAGTACATGCTCCATATTTCCATTTTATCCAAGGAAGTGGATGGCAGGGTGTCAGCCTGAAGTAGGATAGAAAGCTCAAGGAGACAGAGATTTGGGGAGTAATCTCTGATCAAAATAAGAGAAAAACTGCCCAAGTGCAAGAAAAAAGTTTGCTATGTTTTAAGCCCATCTAGTATTGGAAAAACCACAAATTAGACACAATACTGAAATTCCATGAATTTTTAAACATCTATTATATGCTTGTTTGTTCCAGGCAATGGTGATTCAGTCAGTCCCTCCTGGAGTTTGCCTTCCGAATGGATGATGGTTGTGTGATTTTCTGTGGCATAAGAATAAGGAAGTCTGGTTGCTTAATTGCTTCAGACTAGGGAATCTGAGGAGCAAGTATGGAAGAAGGGCAGGGATTTAGTTTATTTCGTGGCAGGAAACATTTATGGAGCTCATCTAATATCCCAGCTACTCTAGCAGGTGCTGGAGAGTCAAGGATCAAAAAGTGAAGTCTCTCTTCCAGAAGAGCTTCTAAGTTTACTGGGAAAACCAGAAATGTGAGCAGATCTTGTCACTAGCATGTGGTCAGTACTGTGATGGCCAGGAGAGCACGTGTGAAGGGGAGGAGGTCCTTAGCTTATTGGGGGAAAGGCCTGAGGAAAGTGTCAGGGATGAATTTGAAGTTGAAGGATGTCTGAGCCAAACCTTCAGACACCTTGGCAAGACCCAAAAGCATAAACAGCCTTGTGTGATGTTTTCAGGGATTTGTGAGGGAGCCGATGCTCCTCCCGTGGACAGGCTGAGGCAGGCAGTGCCTGGTGGGGAGGCTGGAGGCAGAACCAGGGGACTGCAGAATGCGACGGTGATAGAAAACACACCGGCTGGTCAATTACAGGGTCCCAGCTGGGCAACACAAGTGAAGCCCGGAGGGCTCTGATAGACTGTAAACTAATGAAGGGATCAAAGGACTGGTCTCTCTCTGGCAGAAGAGAGAGAGAAGCTAAAGAGCTGCAAGGAAAGTATAGAATAGTCTGACTGAGATGTATGAGTTTAAGAAGTCTGACATGGAGTTGCTCTAGATGAAGAGAACATCCGGAATGTGACCTTGACTGTAAGGGGCTCTAAGGGACTGGAAACCCAGAAAGTCCAAGAAATCACCCACTGGCTGTTTCATTAGTGTGCACATTGTAACGCCTACGAATGATGTCAGAAGGTGGAGGTAAAGAGGAAATATGAGGTAATAACCAGGAGATCGGTGGATTATAGTTTTATGAGGGAAGGGGCTCGGCTGATCTAGATGCCACTGACCTTAAAAGCAGAGAATTATGAGGGAGAGATTTTTTACAGATCCCACAAGATCCTAAGACACCCAAGGCTCTTGGAAGGCAGCTGGGTACATCCTAGTCACCAGAAAGAGAGGCACTCTGGAAGCTCTAATAGACACCTGAGTTAAGGACTTTATACTTCTTAGTCTTATCTGGATGTTTGCCTTGGCCACACAGACACTACAAGTGTAAATGAATTCTATAAACTTGCACAAAAAACCAATGCTTGATCCAGGACCAGAGTGAAAAGATTTTGCCTGCACTATTTTAACATGAGACTTCACTGTGTTTTACAAAAATCAGATTTCTTGCTCAGACAATGTTTTTTTTTAATAACAAATTATTCATTTTAATGCAAAAGTACTGGTGAAAATTATTTTCTTGGAATCGCAATTATGCAGCCTAATGAAGCCTTGCCAGTAAATGGAAGAACTCTCTTGGCCCGTGCATTTTCCCCGGGCTGCTCACACTGTTGTCACGGTGCTGGGAGAGTTCAGAGCCCCGGCCTCAATGCTCATCTAGCCAGTTCGTCCAAAATTTCGTTTATGGATGCAACCTGATTTTTCTCCCCTTAGATTTGGTAAAGGTTATTTTACTTATGTGTTCGTTTGTTTGTTTTTGATAAAGCTTATTTTAATACCTTTATCAGCTGGAACTTTTGCTCAGTATAGAACCGACCTCCACATCTGGAACAAATGCTTGAGTGCCAAACATCTGGCTCAAATGCAGCCAACACCTTCAATCTGCTGCAAGGTTTCTAAATATCGACGGCTCATCTTTGTTTGGGTAATGATTGATTTTCATTTTAATTTGCATACTTTGATAGTCCTTATTTTCTTTTCTCAGTCTTTCCAAATGGAGCCGATTCCCACAGTCTGGAAAGTTTCTGGAAACCTCTTGACTTGCATCTGTCAGGTACCCTTCCCAGAACTCCTGCTTGCACACGCGGGTGAAAGGGACTCAGTTACCTCCTGATGGGCTTTCCTTGGTCCACTGTTGTCTTTCTGGAAGGCACTGATTGGATTTCACATCCATCTGACAGTGTTTTTAGATCATGCCTCTATCAGCTCGTGGAGTTGTTCAAACAGTGTGGCTGCTCCTCAAGTGATTTCCGTGTGACGGTGGCGTCACTCCTGCTGGCAAACGTCATGGTTCTACGTGCTTGTATTTTTGCACAATTTGACTGCCCATGTTATCATATTTCATCCTCAAAGCATCTGTCTGAGGCAGAGCTGGAGCTTTTCTCCCGGTTTTCCCAATGCAGAGACGGTTCTGCATAGAGATGAAATAATTTTCTCGGCTTCCAGACCGCTTGGGCAGAGCCGAGTTTAACTGGTCTTGGAGGAATCGAACGGGCAATGTACTTCCTCTCCTATTTGATACAATGAAGGTAGAAATTCAGTTCACATAATCATCTAATACATATTTGGTTGATTTTATAACTGATTTTGGTCCATTATCTTGTTAAGTCTTTCAGGACCGATAAAAACTAAACTGTAGTTGTTTGTCCAAAGCTCTTTACCTCTGATCTTGAATCTGGAAGAGAAGACATATCTTTCTAAGCTTGTCTTTATGCTTCATAAAATGAAGCATGATTCATTTTATTTCTGAAAGGAAATGGATACAATAAAAGAAAATTTTAGAGCTTCTGTGGATCAGGGTGTGGTGACTTTTTTTTGATAGTCAACACTTATCAAAGGGTTATGAAAATTCAGTGACCCTCATGTTCGTTTTTAAAAGCTAATTTTTTAGATTCTGCTTCAAGACACATAAAATACTCATATATATATGTGTGTGTGTGTGTATACACACAGACACACACACACACAGACACACACACACACATATATATTTTTTTTGGTAAGCTGGCATTCCCTCTTTCAGAGACACTGGAGATGATATTCAGGGAGAAACATATGACCACGAACAAATTGAACACCCACAGTCTTGTCTTCATGAATCACTTCAGACTCTCTCCCAATAGGTTATGCAACAGAATTACCACATAGAGAGTGAAGTTATCAACGTTAAAGAAGAAGTGATTAAAAAAAAAATCCCTCTCTCTTTAACCTTAGCCATAGGCAAAAAGGAGGCTGTCCAAATTCACTTTCTACTTCCCTTATTTTATTTTCATTTTTTTTTCCAGGTCTTCCTCTAAATTGTCATTTATTGCTTGCTGTGGCAAATTTGTTATTCCTTGTTAAGAATCAACTTTATCGAACTGGAAATCTCATCCTCTTACCATTTATTAATATAGTTTTAGAAGAATCCTCCCATTTTGGTTGGTGGCTGCTCCGTTGGGTTTAAATGTGATGTACTTGTTGGCTGTTTAGTCCCATGGGGATGGTGCTGAGACAGACTTACCCAGGCTTCCTTTGAACACAGAAATGAAAATCAATAAACAATTTGAACTTCTTCGAGGAGAATTTTTCTTCTCTAATGAATATACAAGCTTGGTTACAGCTTAATTCAAAGATTGAATTTAGTGAGTGTTTTTGAATGCACCATAAGCATGACAGACACAGGCTGCAAACGACGTGCCCCACAGGGAGACTTAATGTTGAAAAAAAATCATCATACTCCCCCAGTCTAAGCCCACATAAAAATGAGACAACTCAACTGTAATAATATTTACTTGAACCGGTCTTGAGAAACGGCCCAGTGAGTGCCCAGTGATAAAATTTGTACTGTCTATACACAAAGAGTCTTGAAAACAAACACGTATACAAATCAAAAAAGAGCCCAATTAAATCAAACGAGTACATATTTTATCAGTTAGAATTGTTTTATACTTCAAGTGACAGAAAACTCAACTCTGGTTTTGACTGAGTCTTGATCCAGGGGCTCATGTGGTGTTACTACGACCCGCTCCTTTGCTTCCCAGCGTTCTCCCTCCCGTGGTGTTCACCTCATCCTTATTCTCCCCTTCGAAGCGAGGTACTCCCGCATGACAGCAAAATGGCTTCCAGGGAAAGCTTTTTTCACACAAGAGTTGAAATGGAGCCCAGGTCCTGTCTCTGGTGGGCTTGATGAAGGTCACATGTTCATTCCTATCTCTGCATCCACAGGGATGGGATGTCCTACTGGACATATGGCCATCAGAGGTCATCTTTTGACATTGAGAATAGTATCAATGGCAGGCAAGTCTTGAAGCATTTGTGGTGATTTCTCAGAAGAAGTTTGAGTTATTATTTTACCAGAAGTGTGGTCAGAGACTGCTATATGACCAAAACCGTGGGTAGAGGTAAGTAAAACAGATTGGAAGAATGGTTGAATAAATTACTTAGTTAATGGTGCTATTAGAACCCATCCTTAAAAGTGTGGTAGTAAGTTGAGCTGTACCCATAATTTACCACCAGTAGCTTGTAATATTAAACATACATGTTAACGGACAATGACATTTTCAAAATATGTAAGAACAAAGGTACATCTGTGTAAACACCAAACCAATATCATAAATGGAACCAACTGTTTTACCAATGAAGTCTATTATTAAATACCTCTGAAAAGTAAGATTTTGTACTTCTTATTGAAGTGACTCAAGAGACTTAGGTTCTTTTGATAGTTTGTTATCATTAAGCTTCTGCTTTCTCTACATGGTTTAACAGTATACACAGTGGGACCTTGAAAAGGGGAAAAAGTTACATTGTATATTCTCCATAATTTTTCCGATTAAAGAGAAAGGGCAGGCAGAGAGAGGAATCTGTAGGACTGACCTCTCTTTTATCTTGTGTAAATCAAGAAAACAATCCTTCCACTGGTTTATGATAAGGCCTGTTGAAAAATCCACAAATGAGAGAATTCAGGTGTTTAACGATGGCTGATTGTTTTGAGGTTTACGGATAGAAACAAACCACCTGTCTTTCTGAGCCTGGTGAGAAGAACAAGAATTTTTGTATTCTAATGCCATATTCTCACTTGGACTCACATCTACTGTCCTTATCAGCAGTGGTTTTAAAATTTGCCGGCAAATTCTTCACTACTCCCCCCTCTACGTGTTGGAGCCTAATCGCCATCCCCTTGCATATGGTTGGCCTTATTAACTCACTTCAAATGAATAGCATGTGACAAAAGTGACAGCATCTCTGTCTTAGGTTTATTAAAGGAATTATAGCTTTTTCATCCATCTCACTTTCTCCTTTGGACCACTCGCGGTGCAGGAAGCCAGTGGCCCTACGGTGAGGTTACTTCAGCAGCCCTGTGTAAAGGAGTAAGATCCCCTGCCTACCATCAGCAAGAAACCGAGCCTTCCAGGGATGCCTGGGTGGCTCAGTCTGTAAAGCACCTGACTTTTGATTTTGGCTCAGGTCATGATCTCAGGGTCATGAGATTGAGCCCACGATCCATTCTGTGCTCAGTGGGGATTCTGTTGCAGATTCTTTCTGTCTCTCTCCCTTTGCCTTTCCCCCTCCCCCCATTCTTCTCTCTCTCTCTCTCAAATAAATAAATAAATGTTTTTTAAAAAAAGGAAACTGAGGCTTCAAGCCCACAGTGCTGTGAGTGAGCCTTATTGGAAGTGGGCACTCTAGACTCAGTCAAGTTTCTTTCTTTCTTTTTTTTATTTATTTCTTTATCTTGGGGCACCTGGGTGGCTCCATCAGTTAAACATCTGCTTTCTGCTCAGGTCATGATCTCGGGACCCTGGGATCAAGCCCTGGCTCAGGCTCCCTGCTCAGCGGGGAGCCTCTTTCTTCCTCTCCCTCTGCCTGCTGCTCCCCCTTCTTATGCATGCATGTGTGCTCTCTATCAAATAAACAAATAAAATCTTTTAAAAATGTAATCATTTATATAGAGAAAGAGAGAGCACGAATGGGAGGGGCAGAGGGCGAGAGAATCTTAAGCAGACTCCACACTCCGCATGAAGCCTGACCAGGATTCCATCTCACCGCCCTGAGATCACAACCTGACCTAAAATCAAGTCAGACCCTTAACTCACCAGGCCACCCAGGCACCCCAAGCTTTCTTTTGACTGTAACTTCCGCCTATACCTTGAGCTCCGCCCCATGATAGACCATGAACCAGAACCACTTGGCTAAGTTCTTCCCAGATTCATACAGAAAATGTGTGAGATAATTAGCATTTGCCATTTAAGCCTTTAAATTTGGAGGTAATTGGTGATGCAGCCATAGATGCATAATTCTGTAGCCAATCTTATTTCCCATTGCTCATCAAGATGCAAACTCTCCTGACATGTATCAGCCAATAAATTAGCCAGTAAAGCAGTCAACCAACTGAGCATATATTCACTACTCACTCCTTCCCTGCCTAGCATAATCTCATATTTAACCTCAGCACCTTCCTATCTCATCTTGCTTTCTTTACATATCTGGTGATTTTTTTTTAGTCAGTGGCATGCAGGTGAGCACATAACATCACTTTAATTGACTTAAATATGTTATATTTGGCCAACTTCCCTAAAGGCAGAGATCTTTATATTTTAAAATATTTCTGAATGCATTTCTGGACTCAATAAATCTTAATTAATTGAAGTAGCAAATTAGTTCCTTCAAATTGCGTGACTCCCAGGAAAATTAAAGAAGTGGTTCTGTTTGTTTTCAGGCAAGTGGTATAGTTTTAGGCAGAGAACAGTCTGTCTTTCCCATATCCACCATGTCCCACCTTAATCTTGTCTAGAGCGGGGGTCAACAAACTGTTTCTGTAAAGGGCCAAAGAGTAAATATTTTTGGCTTTGCAGGCCAGATGCAACTATTCAACTTTGTTGTTACACGGTGAAAGCAGTGATAGACAATAAGTGAATGAGTGGCTGTGACTCATTTTATTTTATTTTATTATTATAAAATTTTATATTATTTTATTTTATTATTATATTTATTTATTATATTTTATTCCAATAAAACTTTATTTACAAAAACAGACAAAAGAGTTTGCGCCTATGGGCTATAGATCCAATGTAGGACCCAAGCCCTAGGGTATTTCCCAACTTTACCACATCAGCATAAGAATCACCTGGAAAGCCTGTTTTAAACACATGTACCTGCAAATGTGTTTTAAATAAGTGCCTCTGGTATTCCATGTAATCTGACAAATGTGGAGAACCTGAAGAAAAGAATCAAACTTCCTGATTCCTTCCTACCAGGGGGTACTTTCCACTGTGAGATGTGTGAGAGACAAGTGAGGCTGAAATAAAAAATCACATTTCTTAATGACTAGGATTCCTCTGATTTTGCAAGGCCACACGCCTCATCTAAGGACTATTATGTGTCTCATAATGACGTAGCTAAATGCTTTATGGTAGTAAAGACAAACAAAGGGTAAAATCATCACTTCCCTATTTCATTAAGGAAAAATTAATGTCCCAAGGAGAACTTCTGGGTTTTCCACTTGGTTTAAAGGATGCAGTCACCCTAACTCCTCTTCTGTATAATGTGGGATTTTCTTAAAAAGATAGTTGCTTTGCAAGATTAAGATTTTGAAGATACAGAATTCAGAGATACGACATGAAATTAGGTGTAGGGCAGGAACAATGAAATCTGACCTAAGTTCAGCCAAAGGGGTGGCTCATACCTGCAGTGCTGTGCTGGGATTTCAAAGGTGTGACTTATCTGCTAAAAATAAAATTTTAATTGTAGTTTTGGAATGGGTTTCCTACCTACATTCAGGGTCCCTGTCCTAGTCCAGATTGATGAGTTATATAGTATCTTAAGCTTGTCTTTCCATTCCTTTCTGAATGAGAATTTTATGTTATAACTTCAATAAATATGATTAAAGAGAAAAACTAACCCTATTAATTGCCCCTAATTTTCCACACGAATATTCAGATGTAACATCTCATAAAGTCGTGAAGAGCCTGGTTTGTTTCAGCCTTGATGTTACTGACATTTTGGAACATGTTCGTTGTGGGGGACTGTCCTGTGCATGTTGTAGGCTGGTGATCAGCATTCATTGCTTCTATCTGCTAGATTCCAAAAGCACTCTCAACTTATGAGGATCAAAAGTGTCTCCAGACATTGTCAAATGTCCTCTGGAGTGGGGACCAAAATTGCACCCGGTTAAAAAGCGTTGACATCAAGATCCCCAAGCAAAGTGGAGAATACGGATAGTTTTCTAATCATCTCATATTAAGTCCCTGCCCTCAGACTTTGCTGAAATAGGTAGATAAAGAAAAGAAGGGTTCATTCAAGCTATGACTATTCATGTAATTGACACAATTCTTCTCTTTGTTTTCCACTTATGAACACCAACAGCGATACTTAGCTCTCCTGGGAAGTGCACAGGGAATCAATTCTATAGGAACACCTGGGGACCATCATTTGTGGGATCCCTCAGTAATGATTTTCTAACACCCAGATGTTAGAAAAAACCTTCCAACACACTGACCCAGACTCACTGCATTTTAACAAATCTATACCCAGAGAATGTCAGGGAGTATGAGCAAGAACCAGGCAGCATACACCATCTGGTGTTTTAAAAAATATATACTGCAAGCACAATGAAGAATTTATTTTTAGGCTATTTATGAATGGGCTTATTCTGAACGAAACAGAGAAGCCTAACCACCAAATAAATGAATTAGCTCAAAATTTTCTCTTAAATTGAATTTACTGACATTATTTCATAGTAATGAGATTTTAGAATGCAGTGCAAGGTAATTGTTTTGACTGAATTGTTTCTACCTGTCCCCTGCCAAATTCATATGTGGAAGCTCTAGCCCCCAAATCTTAGAATGCAGTCATGTTTGGAGATCAGGTCTTTAAAGAGATAAGTAAGGTCGTTAGGGTGGGCCCCAACTCAGTATGACTCATGTCCTCAGAAGAGGAGATCTGGACACAGACACACACACACATGAGAGAAACCATGTGAATATACAGTGAGAAGGTAGCCATCTACAAACCAAGGAGAGAAGCCTCACAAGAAAGCAAACCTGCGCCATCTTGGTCTTAGACTTCTAGCCTCCAGAAATGTGAGAAAATAAATATCTGTTTTGTAAGCCACTCAGCCCCTGGTATTTTGTGATGGCAGCCCTAGCAAAGTAATATGGGTCATTGTATCTTTTCCCTCATGTCACATATGACACATAGGAATAGGGTCATTATGATAGGAAAATGACCAAGTCCCTAAAATTATCCCTCCTAACTCTCCACTCAAGTCAAGACCATATGTCAGAAGCATATCACATTCCCAAAGCAATGGCAGAGTTCGGTAATATCATTAAAAACAGAAGGACACAGGCATGGTGGTCTGTCATCTGTCCATTGAACTCAATTGTTTGGTCTCAACAAAACCTAACCGATTTTAGCAGATGGTAGTGAACCATCTGTTTGCAGAATGGTCTGCAAACTTTGCTAGTTGTTAGACTCAGTTGTACACAGCCTCTTGTACTTGGTATGCAGGTATTGATTTGACAAATTCTTTCTTCTTAAAACTGTAACAGGGAGGATCAAAAGCACTTTTCCTTTACATGACAGGGACAGGACTGTACCTTCATTATCTTGTTCGTGAGCTCGGTTAACACTCCTGCCTCTTGACATAATGTAATCCATGAGGACTCCATTTTCTTTATATTGCATAAAATTTCACACCAGTCTACTCTATTGATGATAACATGTTAACTGGCCTTGAAGAACAAGAAATGTCAGATACGCTATGGTCTTGGCAAGACATCTGAACACCACAGAGTGAAAACCATAAAGATTCATGGACCTACCATATTGCTGAAGATTTTAGGAGTTTAGAGGCCTTGTGAATGCTGATATATCCCGTCTGAGATAAAGAGCAAATTGTTGTACCTTGTCCTTTCTACCATTAGGAAAGAAGCTCAATATCTATTGGATCCCTTTGAATACTGGAAGCTATGTTGTGCTGCACCTGGGAATACCATGAACCATTTGTGATGTTTCCTGGTCATGAATGAAGCTCAGAGCAAGAGGGAGTTCTGCATAGTCCAGGCCATGGTGAAAGCTTCTCTGATGCTTTGGCTGTAGCAGCAAATCCTAGGGGGCTACAACTTTCCGTGATGGATAGGATTGCTTGTGTTATATCCCTGACAACCCCCTACAGGAGAGCCAGAGTTCAGAACCTTAGGGTGCTAGGATAAGACAATGCAGCATGGGGCAGAGTTCTAGACTATGTTTGTAAAACAGCTTCTGATTTACTGCTTGGCCATAGCAGACCCTGAACATCTGACCACAGGTCCAAATGACTCATCCACCTGAGCTATGCACCACAGATTCCGCATCACTGGACTCACTTATACATTTGAGTGGACACAGCAACTATTCATTAGGGGATGACAGAGATGCATGCCAGGAGCAAGCTCAAACAGGTGCAGAAAACACAAATAAATTACCTGGAGAGATAGTCCAGATGCCTTTATCACCTACCTGTGCTGTTCTACACAACGCTTCTTTCAGTCCATACAATGGTTTCATTGGGGGTGAGTACGTGTGTGTTGGGGGGGGGGGGGAGGGGGGTTTTTCCATGATCAACCAATGGAAGAGAAAAGGACAGGTGTAGTTTATAGATGGACCGGTGCAGTGTTGGCTTTCGTTGGAGATGGACCAGTGCTGCATTACAGCTCCACCCGAGGGCGCCCTGGAGGACAGCAGTGGCGTGAAGTCCAGTAAGTGGAGCTTTGAGATGTGCACTTAGTTGTACATCGTGTAGGAAAGGGGGTGGCCTGAAGTCCAAAATACAGATAGGTACTGAAGATCTTTGTGTCTTAGTTTGGTGTCCCACCAAAGAACTACTGCAGTAGATTCTCATCATCCTGCCAGGTAGACAGAATAATCTTTCCCAGGGATGTCAGCCAGGCTTTCTTAATGATCACTCAAGTGCACTGGGCCCGTGAACATAGCGGCCATGGTGGCAAGGATGCAGATTATTCAGGGCTCACTCTGGGTTCCCATTCACTAAGATTGCTCTCACTGCTGACACTGCCGGGTGCCCACCCTGCTGGCAGCAGACAACAATGCTGAGCCCCTTGGTATTGCCCCAGTGACAAACAAGTCACCTGGGAGTAGGTCAAAGTTAGTGCTGCCCTTCTGCCTTGAAAAGGCAGACATTTATCATTCCTCAGATTGATACATAATCTCAATCTGGGTTTTCTTTCTCTGCCCTTAGTGCCTCTGTCATTCAAACACACATAGAATCTGAGGGCTTCCAGAATGACTGCGCCATTGATATGACAGCCTGTACACTAAGCCTCAGACTAAAAGGCCGCTTTTGTTACAAAGATGTGGTAACGGGCTCACGATCATGGAATTCACAGGTTTTAGCATGTACCCCATTGTCCAAAAGCTGTCGGCTGTTGAAGGCTTAGCTAAGGTGCACCTGGGAAATATCTTACGGGTGTGGAGTGTCATCTTCTAGTATGAAGTATATTCACTGAACCGAAGGGTGGTAAATGGATTGTCTCCAATAATTCAAATATAGAAATTTGGGAACCAAACCATGAATGTTGGAATGGAGCCTCCCAACGGTCACACTCAGTGACTTACTTGTGGAAGGTGTGCCTCACAGGCCTGCAGCCTCAGGCTCTACCAGAGTAAGATACCTAGTTGTCACGGGTGGGACACTTCCTGCAGAGGAAACAGGAAAGATTCTCTTGTACTGGAATCTTCGACTAGCACTTGGCCACTTTGGCCTTCTCAGGCCAGCACAACAGCAGGAGTTGCTAGAATAATTGTAGCTGATCATCATAAGAGCAATTGACCCTGATTATGATGAGAACTTTGGCTTGCTACTTACTATACAACGTGATTAGACAGGGAGGATTGGTATGTCTGGATCCCAGGGGAATTGTTTTGTTTTGTTGTGTTGTGTTTTAATTTCCAGACCCAGGAATACTGTTAATGGACAGTTATAACAAGTGCTGCCCAATAACGAAGGGCAAGTAATGTCTCAGACTCCTAGGAGATACCCTAGGGAATAAAGGTCTAGGTCACTACATGAGGCCTTGGGTCTTTCAGGAGTTTGAGTGGGATATCATCTGGAAGGGGGCTAAGAAACTGGGCTTGTGACTCTTCTCTCAGAAGGAAATAAGAGTTTCTTATTCACACACGCACACACACACACACACACATGCACGTGCACCCTCACACAATATGGAGGTTCCATATTGTAGTATGGGAACTAGATATGAACTGGGAGGCTGTAAGTGTATCTGAGTGGCACAAAACTTCACTGTATTAAGCATCTCTTATCTGCTTCCTCAGATCTCTCAGCCTTACCTGCTTCGTAGAACATCAGCGACTTGTTCTGCCTGAGTCATCACTTTGGCCTAAATCTGTGGTTCAGCTACCTGAGTGCTTTCAGCCTCACACTCAGACTTTCTGACTTCTCTAACTTCCAAATTGGATGAAATACCACATCACATAGTGACGAATCTGGATTCCCAAGTAGTTGCCAAAGGAGCCCAATTCTATGCCCAGAAGTGGAAAGTAGTTACCTCCCTATGTGGTGAAATTTAACCAATGCCAGGAGATGAGAAGGAACCAACTAGATCAATTCCTTTTTTTTCAAAGGAATTTATTGTAAGCATGGTTTCTCATTAGTTAGCCTGTGGGAATAGATCCTATTCTGCTTCATCAGTGATAAAACGGAGCTTGCTCCTACTGTTTTGTGAGAGCGAATTGTATGCATCTCTTCCCAACTATGCATTCAGTGATGTCATATTGGTAGCTTAAAATCAGTTAAAGCAGGAGTATTTATGCCACAGAAATAGAGAACACTAGAAATCAGGGCTTTTCCTCCATGGAGAGCTGGTTGTTAAATATTTACTCCAACCACCACTGAGCCTAATGGACATACCTGCTGAATGACTTGGCGGGTCTCTTGGCGGCTCATCAGGAAGCCAGGAGCATAACTGTAAGGTGTCACCTCACTGCTACCCACCTTTCCGTGCTCAGTTTTCCTCCAACTTTACTCTCAGTGCCGTCGCGTATCACTTCCCAGATAAATCATTGGCATTTAATCTCTTCAAGCTCTGTTTACTGGGAAACACTGAGAGGGAATTAGATGGAGTCGAGTGAAAGGATTTCAGATCTTTGTTAACAGAGGCTGTTGTGGAACCCGCGTACACACTGTGGAAACGTTCTCTAGCAGCTACGTGCCAACCTGGGAGCCTGAGTGAAGACAGTTGGCAGGCCCGACTCGGGTCTGGATAACTGAGAGACGGTCCAGGATGAAAGAGATTCTGGGCTGCTGTGTTTCTCTAGTTGGGGTGGATGGTCTCGATGTGGCACCACGTGTACAGGATGAAATACGGGAGAGGGCAAAGGACCGGCGGAGGGGGGCTCAGAACCAAAACTCATCAGAGGTATTAAGGAAAGCAAAAAAGCTTATTTAATAAACAGTGAAGGGATCAGAAACTTCTTGGAAAACAAAGTTTCCTGAGTATTTCTCCAAAACGTGTCAAAACATATGTATAGATAAATCCATTTAGATTAGCCTACCATTTTCTTTGATACTTATTCTGCTCTAGCCTCTGGACTTTTGCTGTTCCTTAGCTAAGCCAATCTCATTCTGCCTCAAGTGTCTGGTAGATTCTATGCCCAGACATTCATATGGCTTTTCATCTCAGTTATACCAGGTTGCATCTCAAATATCATCTCCTCAGAAAGGTTGTCTGAAATTGCCCTATCTGGAATGTTCCAATTCTCTCCATTCACTTACCCAGTTTTATTCCTCTTTATGACCCTTATCACAGTTAGGCATTATTTTATTTACCTGTTTTGCTGTCTTGTTTATTGCCCGTCTTCCTGACTAGAATATGTACCCTATGAAGGCAGAAATGGTCTTTGTTTTTAATCTCCAGACTTTTAATAATGCCAAGTACATGGTAGATCCTCTGTGAATATTTGTAGAGTAAATGAATAATTGAGTACTATTAACTGTTAATTAAATTATGTGTAATTAAATAATCATTTTTTTAAAGTAGACTCCATGCCCAGCATGGAGCCCAATGTGGGGCTTGAACTTACAACCCCGAGACCAAGACCTGAGCTGACATCAAAAGTCAGATGCTTAACCAGCTGAGTCACCCAGGTGCCTTAAAATAATCAAATTTTAAAGATTAAAAATGATTAATTCATCAAAGGCCCTGTGTGTGCCTAATTCTCTGCTAGGTAGGGAGACTGTGGTGTTTAAGAATTAATTCCAACTTCTGAGCAGCTTGCAGTTTCTTTGAGGTGAGAAGGCATGGGCACACACAACACCTGCACACTGCGGTTTAGTACGTGGTATGTGTCAACCTGATGAGTTTTCTATTTGACAAGTGTTGTAAGAGTTCAGAGAAGAGAGAACATAGTGCACTGGAGCAGCTAGAGAATTTGGGAAGAGGTAGGGTTTAATCATAACTATGAGCATTGTTTTGATACTGGGGGTAAAGGATAGAAACACTATTATTTTGGTCGCCCTCTCATGACCCTACCAGTGCTGAATGCACTGGTATCTAAGCAAGCAACCCATTAAAAACCCCCTATAGCCATCTGTCCAATTACTTGGCCTACATGACACATGCACATACCAAAAAAGTCATCTAAGAGGTAAGACACACATTTAAGTTAAATACTTAAACAGCTCTCTGTTAAATTTTTAACTCTGCTGCATTGAGATGAATAAGTATTGATTGGTTTAAGTGAAATAAGGAACACTCGACTCAAGGGCTGAGCTGTATCCGTACCACTTGAGGAAGGAAAAAACAAGATGGATTCCATTTGTCAGGGCCTGACTGATGTCCAGTCCAATGTCCTCAGTTGGTGTCAGCCTCTGATAAAAATGAAGCCAGTTGATTTATTCGAGTATTTTTTCACTGTGACTATTTGACAAAAGCCCATTTAAATTGCCCTCATCAATTGTACTCTGTTATCCTGGTTTCAGTTCTTACTTGTGCTGTCTTATCTTCTCAACCCTGGCATAAATTTTCTTTGCTTTAACTTTAAATTTTTGAATCCAAAAAATTTCATACACTCTAAGATTATTTATTTATCCTGGTTTTGAAAACTAATAATTCAGAAAAATAAATCTAACCCTCCTACTCCAGAACATAGGCTAAGCTCCTAAGGGTTTGAGGAGTTACACGTGGCAGTTTGTAGATGGTATCCCACACACAATCCTTTTCTCTCCCTTGAGCTGATTCATGGATGTCTTAAGACCAGGAGCGTTCTCTTCCATGCAGAATCAGTCCTGATGTGAAGCTCCTAAAGGAACATTGTTGTTCTTAGTGACATTAGAATGGAAACTAGAAAGTTCTTTTATTTCTAAAACTCTTTTTTCTTATCCCATAAACATCTGATATATTAGCAACTCTGCACAGGACAGTAGGGTAACATCAACTCACACATGAAGGGGTCTGTGTTTTCTTCTCCCATAGAAGCTCCTACTAATATTTACCAAGGTCGCTCAGAGGCGAGACATTCTGAGAAGCAAATGCAGGTTTCTCTATTTGGGTCAGGAAAATGTCATAAAAGTATTCAATAAGAGTTTTCCAGAAATGTGATAATGCGAAGAGTCGTTCCAAGAGCAATAAAGAGCCAAGTAAGACTAAGGAAGGCAAATCATGGTAAACTTAAGTTACTCGTGAAAGAGAAGCCAATCAGGACCTTACTATTAAATATTTCAAGAAACTTGAACTTAGAACTAAAGGAAGTAAAAGACACTCAGAAGAATAGATGGGTGCTGAGTGTTGATTTAAAAGGATATCGGAAGGAAGGAGGGAAGGCAGGAAGGAAGGAAGGAGAGAAGGAAGGGAGAAGGAAGAAAGGAAGGGATCAGTAAACCTTGGAAAATTTTTCACTCATTGCTTCAAGTGTAAAAATTGGTGAAAACCTAGATTTACAGCAGCAAGGTGTATAAATCTATACCCCAGAATGATGTAATCCCACTGCTATACTCACTGAAAAAGTATTCCTACTTGAGGCCATCAGGATTAATGTGGCTCTCTTGGTAATACACCAAGAAACAGTTCAATGTCTTTTAAGACAAAGCAATATAACACTCTAAATGTACAAGCAACATTGCTCCAGGAAACACATTTGTCTGCCAGAGCCAAATAGTAATCCTAATTTAATGAACATCCCCAGTTTGTTGAGCCCATCGGGGAATGAAAGAGTCTTTTGGGAAAGCCTGAAAATGAACTGCACCAATTGATTAGGCAGCTTTTTATTTAGAGGGAAGTTTAAGTGCCTGGAATACTTGACTGAAAGATTTGAGAGTTCTCTCAAAATGGAGTCTATTATCCAAGCTTATCCCTGCCCTGGTGAGGGAAGGGGAAATAGTCATCTGTCTATTAGGTACTTGTCCTGCTTCCAGACAAGTTCCTCGGATCTTAAGATCACCACAAGATATATTAGTTACAAGGAACATAACTCCTGGGCACAATAAAAAGAGGAACAATATTAGATTCATTCATTCATTCATTCATTCATTCATTCATCCATCCATCCATCCATTCATACCTGAGGTGCTGGGATGCCTGACAGATCTTTTCAAAGGGCCCTTTTATGGAGAATTGCATACCACAAGGCAGGACCAAGAAAGTTTAAAACAACTGGTATTTTTTGGAATATCTTGACTTTCATGGTGATGGCAGCTGGGGGGCTCCCTGAGCAGGCTTTAGTCAGGAGTTATGTCCAAGTGTAAGTCATTGTTCAGAGAGTCCTCACCACCTCTCAGGCACCAGCATTGCTCTCTTCCTTCTGAAGCCCGTTCTCTGGCAGTGACTGCTGGTTTTAATAAGGGAGACCACGTTCCTCTTTCAGAACTGATGATCGGTACCTGCCCAGTCTAAGGAGACATGTTTTGCAGTCAGACTACTCGAGACTATTTTGCACTCTGTTCTCCCAGGATTAAACTTTTACTGTCCTCTAAGATTTGATATCTCCTTTTCTACAGGACTCTCTGGAGGTGGTCGGCATTCCCTTTCACCTCAGAACTTTTGCAATAGAAGTAGTGCCCTTTCTTTTCCCCTTCTGGGGCCTACGTGATTTCCGTGTTTGCATATTTGTGTCATCTGTCGATGAGGCCGGACACCGGGGAGGACACGTATGTATCCATGTGCCAGGATGTTGAGAGTGCCCAGATCTACCTGGCAACTTTTCCAGTGTTTAGGAGCTGGTACCTTCTTCACATGATGCCAAATGTTCCTGAACAGCAGATAAAAACGAGATCCCAATTCATAACTTTCTCTGAATTCAAGCTAAGTTTGCAATTGCATGTTTATTTCTTCCAAGTCTCCTGAGAAATCCTCTGTAGCGTCGTATGGGATGTGGATTGTTACAGTAATTGGGGGGTAGGGTGAATTGTTCACATAACATGAACAGGGACAGAAACCATATAAATTGTTAGAAAATTTCTTCCTGGAAACTGGACTTGTGATATTTTATTGCCTGCTCCCAAGATGCCAGTAAGCATCATGAGATCAATAAAAATCCCTAAGATTCAGTGAGCCAAACTGGTCTCTGTCTTCACTACATTACCCTGGATCCCAAGGAGGCTACGGTGCTGAGTGGGGGGTCCTGGTAGCTCTAACTGGCATTTACTTAAAACAACAAGTGATCTGTGAACATCCTGATGCAGAAGGAGAAGGGGACAACCCAAGTAAGGAATAGAATTTACTTCTTTAATGCCTACTGTATGCCACTTCTCTGTCTGCTGTAACAAATGACCATAAACTTGGGGGATGAAAGCAACAGGAATTCATTCTCTCATGGATCTGGAGGCCAGAAGTCTGAAATCAAGGTGTCAGCTGGGCCACCTCCCTCTGGGGGATCTAGGAGAGAACTTCCTCCAGCTTCTGATACTTGTTGACACTGTGTGTGGAGGCACCACTCTAGTCTCTGCCTCTGTGGTCACCTGCTTCCTCCTCTGCTACCCCTGTCTTTCTGCTTCTGTCACTTGTAAGAATACTTATCATTGGGTTTAGGGGCCACCCAGGGAGCCTGGGATGATCTCATCTCAAGACCTGGAACTTAATTACATCTGCAAAGACGCTTTGTCCAGACGGTAACATTTCCACGCTTTGAGGATGTGGACGTGGACCTATCTTTTGGGGTCACCATTAAGCTTGCTATGAATCCCATGTGTCAGGTTCTCTTCTGAGTACTTGATGTATCTTATCTTTGAATTTCAGAAATCAAACTCTGTGATAACTCTGCTAGCAGCTGTCCATGTTACTGTGGACAGGTCATTCACCTGTTTGAGTGGTAGCTTCCTCATTTGTAAAATGAAGAATGTGGATTAGATACTTTCTGTTGTTTCTTCCAGGCTTTACTTTAATGATTCCAGAAAGAAGGTAGACCCCTTCTAGAAGGGGGCACTAGGGGAGGCTTTATTTGATAGTCCACAACGTGAAAGATGCCTTCTGGAGATGTGTCATGTGCTTCCCATGTTGGTGGTCAGTGTGAGCAAGAAACCCTCCTAACTACTCTTCTCCCCAAGTCCCATGGGCACACATAAGATTTCAAACATCTCCCCCACCACCTAAATACGACCTGACCCCACTTCAAACATCCCCCCACTATACCCCCCCACCATCTAAATATGACCTGACCGTTTGCACTTTGATTTAATGCTCTTTATTCTCTTATGTTTCTGGCAACATAGACCCAGAGCAACACTACCCATCTTGAATTGTATTTCTATATTTTATTCTATATTGTATTTCTATAGCAGCAAAACTACATCTATAAAATTTCTACAATGACCAACACAACATCTGAGAAAATGATACCATCATAATAATAATCGGTAACTAATGTCCCATTAAAGGTATCGAAATAATACAGTAAGGCTATACAGAGCCTTGCTTTGGGAAGACTTAAAATAATTTTGTTCAGTTCTATCTAGGTCCCGACCACCCACAATCTTCTAGGACTACAGATGGATTTAATACCCTGTCCTTCCTCTTACACGCTCACCTTCTAAAGGAGGCAAAACATAATACTTGTGTCCAAGCATTGGCCCTCAAGTACGTGAAACTGAAGAAAGTTCTCATGAAAACAAAAATATAACAAATTGTATCAGGGCTAAGACTGGGGAGAAGGAGCAAGAGGCAGAGCCAAAGGTGGTTGGCTTCATTGCTAAATCATGAGAAAGTGAATGCCAATCGCCCTGCCACTGAAACCCCAGAGGATACAGCGACTCGTGACCATCAGGGGATTAATGGTGCATTTAAATTGTTCTCTCCAGAGGTTATGCATGCACTGAGGCACAGTGGAGGTCAGAGCCTCATGGGCCCTAATGGCAAACTTCAAAATGCCCCTGCATTTTTCTGAAAGGAGGACAGATAACATCCACAGAAGTTGTGACAAATAGTCAGATGAGACATCTCAACTCCAGGAAGGCCTCAGGTTCTATGAGACCCACCAGTGGGTTCTAGAAATGTGTCCAGGGGAAATCGGTCCCCTGGCTGATGGAGGCTCAGTGAACATGGGCTCTGGTTCACTGAACTCTCCCCGGCAAGGAAGGAGTGACCTGTCATCCTAACAGCAGCAACGATCGTAACAACACGATCCCAGGGACTGGGGTGCTGTGCAAAGTGTGCCAAGTGTCTCCACCAAACGGCAGGGTGAACTGTGAACTCGGCAAAGTCCTATTCATTCCCAGTTAACAATTCTCTCCATTTCCCCAGCAGTCAGTGTGGCCTGGTTGGCAGCTGGCTCGTGAGAGACCCAGAAATACGTAATCGGTTGAGCTAAGGAAGCCTCAGAAAAGAGATTCTCAATGGACACAAGGTTGCCCAGGTTCAGCCTTAAGGAGACCGACAACAACTTCCCTTCTGGAAACTGAAGGAACATCTGGAAGCAGCTCATGTGGAGGAAAGCCAGTAAGGCTCCAGTGGGTTTGCAACATCCACAATTTATCAGGTCATCGTGAGAAACAGGCTGTCCAAGGGAAAGCTTGGCGTGGAGAGAAGCGCTCACAGCAGCCCCGGAACTTGGCAAATCAAGGAGCCACAGGTGGATGATAAGAGAAATCTATAGTCATGCTGGTCGCCAACCTCAGAAACTGTCACAGAATGTCAACGCACTGCAAAGCCTAAATTTTGGCATAACTTTCAGGTGGCACACCGGCGATGTTTAGGGTCTGGGCCTAGCTCAAATTTCATAGTACCCTGCCCCTAATGACATTTGCCCCCCTCCAATAACTGTTAGTGACTGGGAAATAGAATTAATAACAGCAGTAGTAATAATATTAGTTTTAGTCCACTCAGGCCACTATATGCAAGACCATAGACTGAGTGGCTCAAACAACAGGTATTTGTTTCTTACAGTTCAGGAGGCTGAGAAGTCCAAGATTAAGGTTTGGGTAGATGCAGTCCTTGATGAGGATTCTTTTCCCCACTTGGGAGTTGGCCGCCTTCTTGGATCTTCACAAGGCCAGGGGGTAGGGGGCGGAGATCAGGTCTCTTCCTCTTCCTATAAAGGCACTAATCCCATCATGGAGGCTTCGCCCTCAAGACCTCATCTAAATCTAATCACCTCCCAAAGACACCATCTCCAAATACTACCACATTGGGGATTAGGGCTTTGATAAACAAAATTGGGGGAATACAAACATTCAGTCCATAAATTAATAAACAGACGCTATTCCTGCCCTATTGAAGTGTACAGTCTAGAGGAGTTATAGATGTTGATCAAATTGTCATTCACAGGGCGCCTGGGTGGCTCAGTGGGTTAAAGCCTCTGCTTTCGGCTCAGGTCATGATCTCAGGGTCCTGGGATGGAGGCCCGCATCTGGCTCTCTGCTCAGCAGGGAGCCTGCTTCCTCCTCTCTCTCTGTCTGCCTCTCTGCCTACTTTGTGATCTGATCTCTCTCTGTGTGTCAAATAAATAAATAAAATCTAAAAAAAAATTGTCATTCACAAATATGTGAAATTACAGTTGTGCTAAGTTTTAAAAAGAACAGGGGCATGAGGCTATGAGGGCACATAATGGGGGGATTTGCCTAATGTGAGGCCAAAGATACTCTTGTCAGAAGGTGACAACAGAACTGAAGTTGAAGGACGAGGAGGTGCTAACTTGTGGTATCAGACATAGAATACAAGTAGCTGCCAAGAGAAGGAGAGATAGTACCCAGAGGGACCTGTGGGGTCCAGGAAGTGTGAGTGTGTGTGTGTATGTGTGTGTGTCTGCATGTGCGTGTGCAAGTGTATGTGTGTTTTATTTTAAGGAAGAGACTTGAATGAATAGAAAGATGGAGCTGGACTTCATACAGCCACATGATGAGCGTAACTCCCAAGGGCTTCTAATTCTTCACATTTAAGTTGAAAAGATTCTTCCTCAGTGTTGAGGAAATTATGGAAATATTCTTTCTCTATTTTATTGAGGCCGGTCTTGTCTCTGTCTTCATGTAATGTCCACCTCTGCCCCTCCCTACCTCGAGCCCTTTCCCAAGCTCATTTCCCACCCCCTTTCTATAGTGCTCAGTGCACAGATCCCTAAAAAGTGAATTCCCATTCCATGGTGGAGTTTGTGATTGTGTCTCCACTTCTTGGTCTTTATTCTCTGAATTACAGATATTTTAGGACTTTTCTATTAAAATAAGCTGTAATAATCACAGAAATATTAGTATAAGTTGCACAAATATTCCATTAGAAGACAAATCACCTCCTTGGAAAATAAATTCTTTGTAACTAACATTAACGTGTTGGCTGTTTTTGGTATTTTACCTTTTGAGAACAGTTCAGAAAGGATCAGAGCTCAATATTCCTGTGGCCAAATTATGCAATGAGTTCTATGAAACATACATACTTAAAAAAAAAAGTTTTCTTAACTTGAAGACAAGGAGTCTTACCAATTGGACTTCTAAAAAAAAATTCCATTAGTTTGTCATATATACTCAACCTTATAAAGGATTTTGTGAAAGAACACCAGCATGCCAGGAACTGAGGGAGACAAAGAAGATCCAAAGAAGCATAAGACAGAACCTGAGGGCATGTAGTCTAGGCAGAGAAGAAAAATCAAGACTCATTTATTCGTAAATATTCTTGAGCACCTATTAAGGGTCAGTGATGAACTAGGAATAAATCCTCCCTGTATTTGCAGAGATTAGAGTATGGCCAAAGCAATGCACTCAGAAAAAGAGAAAGACAAAAGCTTCCAAACATATCCTAGCCAACTTTAACATTTTTTGTTAACACAAACACAGGGACAAAAAGAGTAGTATGATGACTTTGACTTCCTATAGACAAACTTATTATACAGGCTTAACTTATTTAAAACCAAAATTCTTCACAAGGTACTACCAAAGTCAAACATTTATAGATAGATGTAGAATGAGAATGATTGTCAGAACATCCAACAGAAACGACTTGATAAGTACATATCAGTGTTTAGGAAATTTGTGTGCTCTATTACTAGGAATCTCCCCATCAATTGATAAGTCTCTTCCTTACAATAAGTACATATAAAGATACTGATTGATGAATGAGACAAATTATTAAAGACTAGACTCTGTGCTTCCAAAATTCATACTTTGAAGTCCTTACACTCAGTGTGACTGTATTTTAAGACATGACCTTTATGGAGGAAATTCAGATTGAACAGGGCTATGAGGGAGGGGTCCTAATCCAAAAGGACTGGGGGTCTTATGGGAAGAGGAAGAGATACCAGTGCTCTGTGTGTGTGCATCAAGCAAAGGCCATGTGAAGACACAGTGAGAAGGTAGCCATCTGCAAGCCAGGAAGAAAGCTCTCACTAGGAACTGTATTGGCTGACACCTTGATCTCAGAATTTTTGTCCCCAGAACTGTGAGAAAATATGTTGCTGATGTTTAATCCACTGAGCCTGTTGTAGCCTGTGATGGCAGCCCAAGCAGACTCATAGAAAAATAAACTAATATTTATTGAGTACCTGTTATGTACTAGAACCTGTGCATCATAACAGTCAATATTTATCAAATACTTACAAATAAAAATATTCTTAGGGCATTACCTTCTTTTGCATAGTTCAAGGTGGCTTGCCACCATGTCCACATCGCACTATAAGATGAGAAAAAGAAAGGGAACAACCCTTCTCTTTAAGTCTCCACCCAGAAATTGCACATTATATTTATTTGCATCCTATCAGGAGAACATAATCACATACCTACTCTCAACTACAAGGGAAGTTGAATGTAGTCATTATTTTTTTTCCAAATCAGAAGTTCTATTACTATGAAAGAAAGAAAGAATGCATATTGAGTGACATCAATCTTTCCTATATCTGCACCCTCACATGGACTTAGATATCCCTGAGTAAAATATTTCATGTTTATAACCCTGCTGCTAGGCTTCACCCTAGATCCTCTGATTAAACCATTGGATATGTTACCACTTAGTTGGGGCTAGTATTTTTGATACATCTTAGTTACTGACTCTTACTACAATGAAGCCAGCACATCCTTTTGTTGATTAACCCCAATTGTTTATTGCCTTTATAATGGAAGAAACACAAATTTTTCTCATAGCCATAAAAGCAAAGTGATTTGCTTAAGGCTTCACATAGGTAGTAAATAGAATAACTCGGATATGAATCAAGATTTTGGCATTCCAAGTGCAGTTTTGTTCCCACTAAACTGCCAGATCATTTAGAAGTGTCTCCTAAAACACTCTAAGATTTACAAACGAACTAGTCTCTACATAATAGAAGATATCAGGTAGACAAGTTGGATGGGGAAGACCAACCTGAATGAATGGGAAGAAATTTTTGCATTTCATCTATTTCTTTTTTCTTAAATAATTTGGTTTTCAATCACTAATATTCATGATGTGACTGTATCATGTCCTACTAAATCTCCTGTTACTGTCTATTTAGATTGTTTTCATTCTTTTTCACTGCTGTTATAAACCACACTGCATTAAACCTAACTGTGTATAAATATTTATACAGGGTGGGGAGTTCAAAAGTTATACACATTTTTAAAGCGTGGTGACTGTCTTTGGCAATATTTCCAAGCTGCTGTCCAAAAAAGACTTACTGATATTTACTTCCATCAACAATATATGGCAATAAGGATTTGGTTCTCTGGAACAAACCAAAAATAAGACTGGGTTCTCTGGAAACAAATCCGATATGAAGATCCTTATGCAAGTGGTTGATTCAGGAATTGCTTCCAGTGGAAGTCAGTCAGGAAGTGATCAACAGTACAGGGAAAGAAAGAAAGCCAGGCAGAGGTGTGTTGTCTGGCAAAGTGCTTGATGGAGCTTAGGCTTCAGCCTGGTCCCTTGGGAGAACTCTCAAAAATAAAGTAAGCCTCAGAACTGTCCCAAACAGAGGCAAAGAAGCTGGACTTTCACATTCCAATGCCTGTTAGTCATTTGTCAAAGGCCAGCTTGGGGGATACTTGAGTCACAAGCATGTATGTTTTGCAGTAAAGCAGTTCCAGTAGCCTGAGGGCAGTCTTCCAAAAAAGAGCTTCAAGTTCCAGATATTAAAAACACACAGAAGTCCAGGCACCTGGGTGGCTCAGTCAGTTAAGCATCTGCCTTTGGCTCAGATCATGGTCCGAGGGTCCTGGGATGGAACCTTGCATTGGGCTTCCTGCTCAGCAGGGAATCTTCTTCTCCCTTTCCTTCTGCAATACCTCTGCTCATGCTCTCTCACTCTCTCTCTCTCTACCTCAAATAAACAAAATCTTTAAAAAAATCAAACACACAGAAGTTGGTGGTAGAGGCACTGTAGGTTATACACAGAAAACATCATAAGAAACCTGAGAGGATCTGGGCAAAGCATTAATATCTTCTGCTACAGTCCACCCCTTTCCCTGCTCAACCTTATCACATTTCCTGTTCACTCCATTCTAGTAAAAATTCTTGAAGGTGACAGTGACTCAAAATTTCTGAGGAGCAATTGTAAGTTTGAGAGTTAGTTGAACGAGCTACAGTCTCTAGGGCTGCTGTTGGTCCCAAAGTGATGACATATTATTATATCCCTCTTCTACCACCTGTTCCAGATTTTTCTCAACCACCACTGATATTAACCATGATGCAATGCACTACTGCCCAGCACGTTCTTCATTACCTTAGTAAAGGAACTTCTCTCTGGGCCTCAGGTGGAATGGTCATGCTTATACCTCTAACTCTTTTGACCCTTTTCTCAATACTCTGTCAGGTCATTGTTTGTTCTAAGTTTCTAGGAGCTATTCCAGTGGCATATTAGGACCAGCTCCAGGTGTTCTTGCCAGAATGTTAAATACTGAGTCACAGGAGAGAGTCCCTGTAATAATAAACTCTCCCTTATCCACCATCTTGGTCTGGCCTCTTCAACATCTACTTCAAGGCATCCTCCTTCTAGAAACCTGAGGACACATATTACCCATGTCCTACAGATCTTTTAGCAAATAAGTTCTTCATTTAATAAGACACAAATTTCCACAGTTAGGTCATGTTGAGGTTGGATCCAAGTTATTTATCTACCGGTAGGAAGAAAGGTAAGGGGAGATCACAAGGGTAGCAGGCATTATTTTTCAAAGCACCTGCCTTGTTCGAGCCTTCTGAATAATCTTCAAGCATGAAGGGGAAGATTATCCTCTAGACAACAAGAGTTGGCAATTTTGCAGGCCCAGAGGATTCAATAGACTCTAGAGCATATCTACTCAGATGTACCTACCTTGAATTTCATTGTTTCTCTCTTTCCTTATAGGGCTCTGATTTTGGTGTAGGGTATTTGCTAGGGTCCTTAAGTTCAGTCTTTTCTGATATTTTGTTACTGCTATAATAGAGCCCAGTGCCTGGTCTTCGGCATACTCTTTCTTCTGCCTGAAACATGTGAAGGTCTCTTTAAATAGTCTTAAAGGGCCCCTGGGTGACTCAGTGGATTAAGTGTCTGACTTTGGCTCAGGTCATGATCCCAGGGTCCTGGAATAGAGTCCCATATTAGGCTCCCTGCTCAGCAGAGAGTCAGCTTCTCTGCCCCTCTCCTGGCTCATGCATTCTCTCTCTCTTAAATAACTGAAATCTTTAAAAAAAGTAAACACTCTTAAAGTTCTACTGGCTTTTCTACTGTATCTTAAGTTGGTAATTGACTGCCCTCACTCTATTTTTGTCTCTCTTTGATGCATTAATAGCATTCAGCAAACCATCAACCAATTTCACAGTTCTTGTAATCACAGTTTTTCTTCATATCTTTTAAATGCATGTGATGTCGTACTAGTCAGAGCATCCTTGCCCTCTGTATGCCAGTCCAACCTAACACAGGTGAAAATATTAACAACTACATGCTAAAGCCAAGAAGGTACTACTCCACTTAGCACCAATAAAGGGCCTTTGTTTGCAAGTGGCCATTGAATAGCTAATTCCAGAATCTCATCCCCAGAGTCTGCTACATAAGACCACTGCTGGTACCAACCATCTTAGGGGGATTCAGCGGAAGCAGTCCCTGAGATGAGGGTTTGTATGCAAACAAATTTGAAAAATGCTCACAGGAAGACTAGTAAAAGAGCGAGGAAGGCAGGACAAGAAAAGGAGGAAAAAATATAAGTATCCAAATTTTGCCATTGCTTGAGGTAAGGAGACAGTAAATATTGCCTAAAGATATAAGATTTATTATATTTTATACATTTAAGCTGTAAATTATATCACTGGAAGATTAAAAATAGAATACAGACACACAGGGGGAAACATATTAAAAAAGAGCACAGAAAGCAAAGAAATACAATGAAAGATCTGAAAAGGCTTTCAATGAAATTGAAATCTTTTAAGATCAATTAAAGACCTTAAAAATAACAGAAATGTAACATAAAACTGAAAAGGATATTTCATATCAATAAATATAAATGGTATGTGATTTCCTACTAAAAGATAAAGGCTCTCAAATTGTACCAAATGTAAAATCCAACCATATGACATATAAACAAACACTGACCAAAAAACATTGAAAATGAAAGAATTTAGGGACACCTGGGTGGCTCAGTTGGTTAAGTGTCTCTTGATGTCAGCTCAGGTCATGGTCTCAGGGTCTTGGAATCAGGCTCTGTGTTGGGCTCCACACTTAGCAGAGATTCTGCTGGAGGATTCTCCCTCTCCCTCTGCCCCTTCCCCCACACGTATGCTCTCTCTCTCTCTGTCTGTCTCTCTCTCTAAAATAAATAAATGAATTTTTAAAAAGAAAAAGAAAATTTAAAAATTTACAAGGCTTACCATACAAATAAAAAGTTCACTGGATAGGACATTAATTGATTTTCAATCACATGAAAAGATCCCACCCTCATCATAAGAACTATTCAAAATAAAACAACTCTAGAGGGCTGGTCACCTATCAAATTAGTAGAAATCAAAAGTCAGATAACACACTGGTTGTTGGAGATGAGAGCAAACAGTCACTCCCATATATGGCTGGTATGACTGTAAATTAACCCAACATTTATGGAGTTGTAACCTAATAGTACCTATTGAAATTAGAAATATATTCACTCAATGATACAGCAATCCTCACGCATATGTAAAAGGATATTCAATGCAGTACTGTCTGTAAGAGCAAATATTTGAAAGTAATCCAATATGTCCATTAACCAAATCTATGAAGCCATTAAAAACAAAATCATAGCTTTCTATGTACCTGTATGCAATGAGCTCCAAGAGTAAGGGGGGAGGATAGCCTCTGTGCTAGCCTACATGTTGCTTTTACACAAATTAGAAAAAGATGCCACATTCTTCTGCATGGCCCCAGCTTTTGCATGGGCCCGTGGTCTGTCTACTTGTGATTTCTCTCTCTCTCTCTCTCTCTCTCTCTCTCTCTGGCAAATAAATAAATTAATAAATTAATAAAATAAATAAATAAATAAATAAATAAATTTAAGAAAACCCTGCATTACTTTTTAATATGATATTTAAGAAAAAGGAACATCACACCTTTGTTCCTATTCTTTTAGTACATAGACGTGCTATCAAACAATTACCTGAGGAGGAATAATGGCATGAAGATATCTTTATGTAACCCACAGGGAAAATAATAACTACAGGATCATTAAGGTTTAATCATCTAGTGGAAGAAGTAGCATTTTATTTACCAGACTATCTTAATTCTAAATTCTGAATTGAATTAATTGATTAGTTAATTTAGTGCTTAACACCACTTGTTATCTTTGAACAGCAACACTAAAACTTTAAATGAGTAAAGTTTATAAACAATGAATTTGAAGATGGACCATGAGGTCCCAGATTTGCCTTCAAATGAATGTTATAACATATATTTCTATTATGCTAATACATTCATATATGTAAAACATTTAAAAAAAAGTCAGGTCAATTATCTACAAGTTTGGTCCATATCATGCTCAGGTATGCCTTGTACTAAAGCTCTTAAAACGAATACCAAAATTTCAGTAACAACATAATATCACGGTGCAGTTGTTCCTGGTTGGCAGGTGGCTTTCCCTTTGAGAGGTCTAGATGCATGGACTCTTTTCATTTTCTGCTCAGTAGTGACCTTGGGCCTTGGAATCCTCCACATGTACCTGATAGAAAAGGAAAGAAAGAGTAGAGAGTCTTGCCTCTTAAAAGCCTCAGACAGGAAGTGACAAATATCACTTCCCCTCTTATTACATTGGTGAGATCTAGTCTTATGACCATACCTAAATACAAAGGCCTCTAGAAATGTCTGTGACCCCACAGTTGTCATTCAGAAAAAAGCCTACAGCATGAAAGGGGGAGCATGAGTTTTTGAACAGCTAAATATCTCTGCCACAGTGTTGGACCTTGTAGGGCAGTTTCTAACTGAATTACTTACCCTGAATTTGAGTACTTGCTGTTACAGGAACCCAAGAGTGGCCTATTCATAGAATGAAAGATCTGAACTGAATAAAATGATGATTCTTCAAAAAAACTGTCTCCATGTGTAGTCTACTTCTCATTGATTTTTCAACCCACTGCTACCTGAAATTTATTCTCAAAATTTCACCCAACAGTATTGGTCAAAAATATATTGAGCACTTCTACAAACTCAACCAGCAATTTTTGTTCATTATGTTGATGGACCTTCACTGTAGTGACACTGGTGACTGCTTCCTCTTTTATAGTATTCTCAGCTTTGTCTGTACTTGTCTCTTCTTCTCCTACTTTTTCTGGACAGTTCTCCTCAGACCTCATCCTGGCTTTCCTCTCCTGATGTTCTGTAATTGTTTGGGTTCTGGAAAGGTTAATCCTGACTCAACACTTCCTTTCCCAAACCTTCCTCGAATGATCTTAACCTTTCTGTGATTAGAACCACCACGTGAATGCAGTTAGGGTTCACATTTGTCTCTCTAGACATCATCTGTAACCTGAGCTTCAGACTGAGTTTTCACACTGAACATTTTTCTGGACATCATGCAAAGACTTTTACTTCATTAAGTCCAAATATACCTTTTTCTAAATTTGCTTTTCCCCCATTATTTCTGTCTCAACGACCAGACACTACCCACCCAGATATATAAACTACTAACCTAGAGTTCATGCTTGGCCATATTTATTTCAACCCCATTGAATTAATCATAAGTACGGCTGGCTTATTTTACCTTCTACATGTTTTTCAAATCTATTCCTTCTTATTCATTTCCTATTATTATTGTCTTAAATTGGAAACTTCAAAATTTCTCCTCTGAATTACTGAAATCATCTCATTTTGGGTCCTATGCTATAGCCCCACTCTCTTTAGATCTTATACCTTGGCTAATAATGATTCCATCCCACACCTAGTGGCTCAAAACACTGAGTCGTGATGCCTAATTTGAGACTGTAGAGAAGATCCTAGGTAATTTTATTACAGCCAATTTTGAAAATTATTGCCCTAGAATAAGTTTGATGGACAAGCCCCAAGTAGCAGGTCATACAGCAACCAATCCCTTTGTATATTTTCAGGTCTTTATATATCATCAGTGAGTTTTCAAAGTCCTGAAAACAACAAATGAGTGACATTGAGGCTCTGACATGATAAGTCTAGTTACTTCAACAGCTTCAGGTTCAATTCAATTATCATCACTACCAAGCTATTGTGAATTGGACAAACTCTTGGGTCACACTGTGTAGTTTATAAACCCCTGTGTGCAGAGTATTAGGTCACAGACATTTTTTGTCAGGTCACGCCAGGCAAATGTTAGGGGATGAATCAATGTATTGGCAAACTAACAAGTTTAACAAGTATAACCACAGTTGCTGGACTATGAATGCCATCACTTAATAGAGAACAGAATGGGAAATAAATGAGTGTGTATCAGGGTTTCTTGGATTCTTAGATTGGCTGCCTTATGATAAAGTGCATTTGTTGGAAGGATATTGGAGAACTCATTAAATTGGCTGGAGGTGGAAAAAAAGCCTGGTCAATGAGCAGAAACCAGGGAAGCTGAGAGGTCTAGAAGCATGAAACTGAGTGATCATCTCATTAGCAGGAACAGGCTGGTCAGGACTCTTGCCACCACCACTGCTCAAGGAAAGACCTCCAGGAGCTCATTTTGGCCTTGTCTACCCTGTTTAACATTCAAAGATCTCAGACAGAATGTCTAACTGTCAGCCTTAGGTCACTGCCAGCCCCGTTGATGAGGACAGTGCTAGGGAGAGAGTGGATACAGGTCCCCAGACTAGGACTGGTCACAATAAGAAGAGCTCACTTTCCACAGAGATCTCAGGATGCTGTTAAGAAGAGAGAATAAAAGTTAACAAATATCCTTTGCCCACCATATAAGGAGAAATGAAGGCAAGAAAGAAAAAGGACGAGGAAACAAAAGACTGAGGAAGGGAGCAAAATAGTAGGTCCCAGCTCACACAAACAGCCAAGGCGGAATTTTATTTTGCTGCTCTTTGTTTTTACTACTTTTTAAATTAATCGAAAGAAAATCTCTTAAGGACCTGATAACAATGCATCTGTTCCTAATAATTCTAGAAATCTCTATTTATAGACATTGAATGTGTTGTTGAAATTAAACATAATGCATGAACCAAAATTTCAAGATAGGTTTAGAGTTTGCTTTTTCAATAAAGTATACCACAAAGGGAATAAAGAAATTCTTTCCTCAAATTAATGGTGAATTCTTTTGTCATGAGAATAGGAGTTTATATTCATTTCAGTGAAAGCACATAAATTGTTCTCGACAAGAAAAACAAAACTAGCCCAAGGCAGTATTTTCATTATAGAAAAAGGCACATGTCCATGAATATCTAGTTTAATATTAACAAAAGTCATTCAATTAGCTATGCATGTGCCATTGTTATGAATATTTATTCATGTCTCAGCTAAGTAACACTGATATCTTTTATTCACTGGTTCAGAGATTCAGATGTTATAAACATTACCCTTCTTGCCCTGGTGTGACATACGGGGATTTGAGTCCAAAAAAAGACCTGACACTTCCCAGCACTGGAAATGCAAATTTCTTTGGAGCTTTCAACTTTATGTTAAGAAAATTGCCTTTGTTGTGTGCTGATTATATTTCTTCTCTAAAATCATTAAAAGGGGGGAAAATACTGATACACGAATATTGTTTCTGTAATAATAATTTTTAAAGAAATAAAAAACGGTTTTCTTTTCCTGGTCTCCTGCCATTGCTCCAGGTGGCCAAAGGGGAACGTGAGCAGGGATACTTTAGAGCAGGGAGGGATAGAACCCCATGATACACAAACTATCCCACCACTATTTCCTAGTCTATGATAGGCTTGCTAATCAGTTAGGATGCTCTTTCCTGCTAAGCCCAGACACGTGGTTTCTGTATCCTAAACTCCACTCTTAAACCTGTGTTTTTGATCCATAGGACTTGTCTTGTAAAATGAAACATACTTGCCGTATGTAATTTAGGTCAATTCAACTTATTAAAGAAAAAAAACCAAGTCTTTGCATGTTGCCCTATTCCGGAGATGCCTAACAGCACCAAAAACCTGATGGTCTCGTTTCCACCACTTGGAAAGTCTCACAGTGTCCAACCATTAGTGACTTAGAATCTCACCTTTTTCCTTCTCCCCTCAGCCTTGACTTTTTCACCTACCACCATGGAGAAGGTGTTATCTCAACTCCCATATCCTTTCCTTTCTGGGTTTTTATTCTCCCTCCCAGTCATTTCTTACTTTAACAGCTTCTGTACTAGAAGTGGAAGACAGACAGACAGACAGACAGACACACACACACACACACACGTTATTTACATGTGCTCCAGAAAATTCTGGCTCAGAGAAGAAAGTAAAATGTTCTCTAGAATAAATATACATACTACCTGCAGATTTCAATGGTCTAAAATTGATCTATCTCTCTACCCCTTAAATAAATTCTATTCATTACCTATCATTAAATCATTAAGTTTTATAAATTTATAAAACTTCATTTCACAAACACACTAGAACTAATCTAGCAAAGATATTTTTATGGTCCAGTAGATGTACCATCCTCCTTGATTTGCCAGTAAGAAATGCTACTGGGGCACCTGGGTGGCTCAGTCGGTTAAGTGTCTGATTTCAGCTTAGGTCATTATCCCAGAGTCCCGGGATCGAGCCTCGAATCCGGTTCCCTGTTCAGTGGGGATGCTACTTCTCCATCTGCATCTGTTACTCCCCCTGCTTGTGCTCTCTTTCAAATAAATGAATAAAATCTTTAAAAAACCCCCAAAACAAAAAAATGCTCTCAAACAAAAGCGGTCTTTAAGATGGCTAAAATCTACTCTAGTTAGGGTCAAACACTGCCTTCCTTCTTTACCTCATCAATTCCTATCCGACTCTATTTCTATTTTAGATATCATTCAAGGGTCACTTCTTCAAAGAAGCTTTCCTCCCTTGACCTCCTACTTTAAAATCTTTTTGTGATCAGTGACTAGTGACTAGTACATGAACTGACATTCTTTTATTTACCTCAGTTTGTGTGCACGCATTTATTGTTGCCATTTTTTTCTGTTAACATCCATCTCTACTATGAGACTGTAAACTCCATGAAATCAGGAGATGTATTTTCGTTTGCTTCACGTTCTCTGCCCAGTGCCCTGCACAGGATGTGACCTATACCTGAGGCTCAATAACTAACAGTTGAATGAATTATTAAGTATCCAACTTTCAAGCCTTGGATGATTAATGAGAGTTTGATATGGCATACGTACTAAGTGAATTTGCAGACTGGAGGAGAAAATAGCTTAACCCAAAGGAATCTCCAATGGAAAATTTCCACCATCTGTGACAGAACAGAGAGAACACTTCTCCTGGGTAGGAGGCCAAGTTCCTTCCAATCAGTCTACAGTGGATGCATGTAAGGGGCTCCTTAGTTCTCTCCACAGATTATCTAGGATAGCTGCTTGCTTTCCCAGAGTGCTTCAAATTCCAGCTCCGTTTCTGTGAATGTGGATGTCCATCTTCCTACGAAAGTCCCCTCAAGGGCCTCAGCAGGTTGGTGGCTTTACAGCAAGCGGCTGGGTTTGGGTTAGGATGTAACAGAAGCCATGGGAGAGGAATGATCTCCTGGCCTACGGCTCTGAGTGACCTGGATAGCACAGGAGACTTTGTACTGCCAGGCTCTCTTGCAACCTTTCTTTTTCTTTCTTTTTTTTTTTTTTTACATTTGGGTCAACATTATAAAGGTGACTGAAATTGCTGTCCTTGATTGGTATGGAATTAAGGAGAGACTTTGGTCCTTATAACCATTAAAGTCTTAATTAAGTCAAAAGTGGGAACTCATTACCTCCCGTGTAGCTTGAGATCTAGCGTTTAAATGACATCACTGCCATTGATCTGGTCTGAAGTCTCCACTTCTCACCACAAGGCACTCGACCCTCCAGAGAGGTCAGCAGACAGCCCTCTCTCTTCACAAAGGTAGTAGCCAAATTTTCCCTGGACACTCCTTCCCTTCTGATTTTATTAGATGGGAGGGATACAATATTTGAGCTTCAGGAAAATGCTGGAACTTAAAATACCTCAAAGCTTTGTGAAAGGAAAAGTTACCAAGTCCTTGAAAAATGGATGGTCCTACCTATTTCTTATGATCTGATGCTCAGTGCCCAGCAGCTGTTGGTACTAAGTAAATATTGTTCTTGGTTCACTGGTTGTTTTGTGGATGAACTGAACTGACGTCCTTAGTCCGGGGGTAAATAGGACTTGAGATTAGTGGTTCCTTGAGATGCTGGTTGGAGTACTATATCAGAATCACCAAGAGAGTGTTCAACAAGAGCAGATCACCAAGGTGCACGACCCAAACACGAGGGCTCCGTGTGTCTGAGGCAGGGGTCTGAAAGGAGTAATTTACAAAGTTTCTCTGCATGAGTTACCACGTTTCATCAAATCTAAAAACACCATCAGTTATGGCAGGAGCATTATTTTGCCTAACTCCGAGAAGGAAAAAAAATATCAATTAAACCATGCCATATGACTTACGATGTCCTTGATTGTAAGCTGCATCCCAACTTTCGAGCTGTGACCAGGTATAAATGTGAAAACACTGTCCTACAACATTTGGAGTGATCCCGAGGAAACAGTGACATTGGGGTTAATCAGGAAGGAACAACCTGGATGCCAGAGCAGGAGGAGGACGGCAAACAGGTAAGTGCGTATTATTAATCTGAGAAAAACTTGCAGACGGTGCCTATCTATCAATAAATAAGGTTACAAATTGCTAGTGTGAATCCATTTTTTTCCCCCAAAACTCTGAACACCAAGTCAAACAGGCTTTTGGTTTGATTTAGAAATTTATTTTGTTACAAGCGTAATGAAAGTAAGATAGCTAACCATATGTTGTTACTCATTTAGATGTCCTTTTTTGTACCAAAAAAATGTACAAAAATGTGACAGTCCTGTAGCCTATATAAACAGGAAGTGATATTGATAGAAATGGTTAAGTGGCTCCAATGACGTGGTTCTGACAACCCACATAGGCTTGGGTAGCCACTCCTTTATCAGCTTTGTCCAGTAGAAATATAACGTGAGCCATAAGTGAGACCTTAAATTTTCTAGTGGCCCTATTTAAAGACACTAAAGGAAACAGATGAAATTGAATTCAATAACACATTTTATTTAATTCAACATATCCAAAATATTGTCATTTCAACATTTAGTCGATACAATAATAATGAATGTGATATTTCATGTTTCTCATAGTGTCTTCAAACTTGGATGTGCATTTTAAACTTGAATCATGTATCAATTTTGACTAGCCACATTTCCAGTGCTCAGTGGCCACATGTGGCCACCACACCGGACAGTGAAACTTTACAGTCTCTCTGGCAGTTTAAGATCTCTTTTTTCCCTATTCCTTTGCTTTGTTTCTTAAATTTCACATACTAGTGAAATCGTATATGTATTTCTCTGACTGATTTATTTCACTTAGTATTATATACTCTAGATACAACCACGCTGTTGTCTATGGCAAGATTTCATTTTTTATGGCTGAATAATATTTCAGTGTGTGTGTGTGTGTGTGTGTGTGTGTGTATCACATATTCTTTATCCATCCATCTACCAACGGACACTTGTGTTGCTTCCATAATTCAGCTATTGTAAATAATGCCTCAGTAAACATAGGGGTGTTCATATCTTTTTGAAGTAGTATTTTCATATTCTTTGGGTAAATACCCAGGGGTGGAATTACTGGATCGTATGGTAATTCTATGTTTATTTTTTTGAGGAACTTCCATGCTGTTTTCCACAGTAGCTACGCCATCTTGATTCTTTAAGCATATATGTTTGCCCTCAGCATGACACACCGCCAAAATACAGACCGATGGATTGTTAAAGAAAAACACAATCAAATTTACTACTATGAACCACAGAAACCACTAAAGTCAAGCTGGAGTCCACATAAACATGTCTTTTAAAAAAAGAAAGATTTTATTTATTTATTTGACACAGAGAGAGAGATCAGATCACAAGTAGGCAGAGAGGTAGGCAGAGAGAGGAGGAAGCAGGCTCCCCGCTGAGCAGAGAGCCTGATGCGGGCCTCGATCCCAGGATCCTGAGATCGTGACCTGAGCCGAAGGCAGAGGCTTTAACCCACTGAGCCACCCAGGCGCCCTACATAAACATGTCTTAAATTGAATTTTTCCTTCAGAAGGATTTCCAAGGCAAAGGAGCAGGCTGCAGTCCCCAGGAAACCATGTTCTCAGATCCCGCCAGTGGGCAGCCCCGGGGCTGTTGTTCAGTGTCTCTCTTCCTTTGACCACCCCACCTGGTTACTGCTAGATTTGTAGGTTCGGTGTCTTTAGCGGGTTCTGCAAAATGTCCTGAATAGGAAAAAGAAAAGAAAATCCCGTTTATTTACTTGTTTCGATTTAATACCAGGTTAAGAAATCCTGCCTGAGAGCGAAACTCCTTTTACTGAGCTGATCAGTCAAACAAACGGGAGCATGAGAAGTCACGGAGAAATGCCATGATAAAATATCAAAGATTAAAAGCCCATTTTATTTTAGTTCTTTCGAATCCGCTTGCGCTCATTAGTCTTTGATTTTATATCTTCTCCAAAATTGCCTGATGTCTGATGGTTCTGAGGAGAAAACAGAAAAGGTTCTTGGCATCTTATCAGAAGCCAAATTATTGAGGAAATGTACACCCTACCATAATGTTGGCTTAGAGATATGGATGTCTCCCATCAAGCTCATATAACCTTCTCTCTGACTTAAACTACAGGTAATCAATTCCATGGCAATAGAAAGAGACTTACCTATTTCTTGGAAAGGAATAGAACAAACAAATGTTTGGACAACCGCAGCTGTATGAATATACATGAGAAAGCACCAGCTAGTGTTATTCTACAGAAATGAATGAATGAATAAATAAATAGACTCTAAGCACTTTATTCTTCTCACATAATTTCTTCTCAGTGACATTATTGAACAGGCTGTTGAAAACAAACATCGTTAAATGAGAAAAGAAGAGCAGCCGCCTTTCGTATTCCCAGCTGCAACGTTTTCCAATGACGAATGCTCCCTAAATAGGATTGAGCTTTTTGAAAAGAAGTCAGAGAGAAATTTGCTGTGGCCCCCTGACCCCTGGTAAGCACATGTATCTTCACCTGTCACACAACACACTGGCACTTGCTTACTTTTCAGCAAAGACTATTGATTTTGCTTATTGGCTCCAGGCGAGTCCATAAAGAACAAATTACAAAGTCAGAGGTCCACAGTTAGCAATTGCTTGCATGATAACCGGGCCCTCACTCCACCCCACCATTTGCCATTAACATCCTCGCAACCCAGGCCAAAGGAGAAAGCTGGATAAGAAACCCAGGATGTGTTTTCAACTGCCGTCAAGTCAGGGATGAATACGAAGGTTTCTGAAAGTAGGAAACTATAGGAAACGGGCTCGAAGTGCAGAGGCCTGGTGAAGGTAGGTGTGCCCACACCTGCGGGCTCCCGGACACACGCATGCGCACACGCACGCAGACGCACACACTTTAGGTACTGAATGTGAAGCAAAAGCCTTAAAGTAGAGAAGATCCTTTCTGGATCTTAAAGTAGAGAAGATCCTTTCTGGATCTAGAAAAGGAATAGGCATTGGGCGCCGCTGTGAAATTGTCTGTTCTTGAGGCTTAAACTAAAAACATGTAGGTTGATACAGGTATGTTTCTGCTTGAAGGCAGTTTCTCAAGATAACTGCCAGGCCAAAGAAACTATGATTTTTTTATAGAGATTTAAGCATGGCAGAACATGTTTCCCCCAGAGCCTGCAGGTTGAATTTTTAAATAAGTAAACCAAAATAAGATGGGAAGCAATGTGATTCAAATCAACTTGAAGCCAGTAAAGTGGCTGTTCTCCCATCAGTTCATTTCTAACCATACCATAAACAGCTTCATCAACTGGATGGAGCAGGCGGGGAACTGAAATTATTGTGTAAACTTCTGAAAACTGCGTTCTCATGTGACAGTTTTCATCAGGGTTATAATCCAAGATTTGATACTCACTATCAAATAACCCCCCCAAACTGGGGGAAATTAGTGGATGCTACTTACAATAAGTAGATAATCTGACATTTTTTGGCTGAAAATTATAGTCTAATTCCAATGCCTAAGCACCAAGACACGAATATGAAAATAAAGAAACATAGGACTTAAAAAAATACATGTTCTAAAATTCATAACATCATTCCCATAGATGAATCTCCTGGCATTTCTAATTCTCTACGGGGCAGACGCTAGAGAGACAAGCCATGTACTGGAGGTCTAAAATTATTGATGGATGTGGAGATGGAGAGTGGCCTCACGTAGTGTTTTCATGGAGCTTGATCAGGTAAATAAGTATTTGAGAAATATATCTGAAAGTTACCACTAGGTCATGTTGGCCATACAGAATAACCAAGAATAAAAACTCTTGCAAAGCCCCGAAGTTGAGGTGCGGACTTCATATCCATCTTGTCGCATAAAAATGAAGATTGGGTTTGACTTTGCCATGTATTTGCTGACAGTCATCTTCTATATTCGAGGGGATGCCATGCTAAAGAGCCTGATCCACGCGCCTTAAATAGCTACACGGAGAGGAAAACTTCTAAATATACCCTCCCACAAGGCAGGGGCTCTCATGAATATGATTGTGCATTAACATCACTTTGACGGAACTGCTGAGCTAGATCGCCGTTTTAAATGAAAACTAAAATCCTGGTCACTTTATTTCCTATGACACCATTGAGATTCCCAGGTAAACTCACCCCAGAGAGTTGGCAAGAAATGTTTGGCTCTGCAAATTACCTGCTAAAACGGATCAGGATGAGAAAGCTTGCGGGAAGATTATGTGAGTTTGGAATGAAAATGACAAGTCCAGCTTGGGACTCAAGGAAGGAAGCATGGCGGACAGTTATTGGCTGCCCTCTTAGGCCCTATAAAACCCACAGAATGTTGAGCAAGGAAAAGTCTCCAACTTGAAAGCCAGACTTGTTGCCCTCCCAGGATGCTCCCCTGAACCTCCCTCCTACATCCCCCCTTGGCATCCCGCAGCCCTCAAGCACATGGCCTTTCTGCGCTGTCAGGTGGATGGAATAAGCTTGTCATCATCTTCAGCTACGAGTAGCTGTGAACCGGATTGGGGATTGAGAGAGGAGTTGGGACATTTATGATCTTCCACGGTGATCGCTGTTGCTAATTCTGCTGTGAAATATGTAGAGCATCTGGAGAGGGAATTCAATAAAGTGTGGCCAAAATAGCACTAACTTTATGCCCTTGCTTCTGGCACCGTTTAAGACAGCACTGAGACAGATCATATGACCCCAGCCCTTGCAAGACCTCATCACTTTTCATGGGAGAACTGAAAAGTGCTGATCCTGGAGCATTTATGCTGATGGAACACAGATAAAAATCTGCAGGTGTAACTTTTTAAAAATTTAGTACATGAAGCATAAAAAATATATCAGTACCGCTATACATCACCCAGACTCAACTTCAACACCGTGTTGTAGATATAAAAACACTCATCAAGCTCTTGCCATGTGCAAGAATTCCTATAACAAATAAAAGGTTAAGGAGGCTCCTCTTGTCATTTTAAAGGGATACTGGGTGTGGTATTTGCTCAGGATAACCCGAGGAGAACACATCTTTTCAATATAACGATATCAGATGTTACTGACAAGTATTGTCATCATCTAACTTTTCACTGGGTGAGAACTTGTTATCTAGGGTGCTTAAAAGAAGTATGGAGGGAAGGAAAAAGGAAAGAATGAAGAAGATAGATAATTCAGTAAGAACTGGAGGTGAAAAATAGCTAAGCCATAGGTTAGTGAAGAAAAGGAAAATATGAAGTCCTAGCTAGAGGATGCCCTTCAGGAGCGTGGGGGCACTGAGGTTCCTCACCTATAAATTGAGTTAAATGAGACCTTGAAGCCAATTCAGACTCCTCCTTAAGAACTCAATCAAGAGAAGGAAGGCTGGGCATATAAAGATCATTTGTATGCTTGGAAAGTACACAAATCCATTTTTTCCTAACAATGTGATGAAATGCTTATGGTGAATCACAGATAAAGAATGAAATTGTGTTGGAAAATAATGGACATATTTACCGGATTCCTGTGTCCTGAACAAATTCAAAGCACTTTATCAAATATGCCATTCTACACTGGATGAAAAGATGACAGTAATGTCTTCTCTAGAGAAAGAGGTAGAAACAATATTGAATCAGAGTGGGAGAGAGTATACAGGTAAAAATCCCGCCTAGACGTTTGGCATTACCTGTTACCAAGTTTAGATTCTCAAATGGAAATCTTCCGCTCCTTTGACCTCCTCAGACTTAAACCGTCCCCAATTCATACCATCTTCATCCCCATCCTGCCACGCCAACATCATCATCTCCCCTCCATTCCATTGCTCCATCAGTGGGACAATCACTATTTGAGCTAGAAAAATGGGAGTCAGTCCATGAACCTCCTGTTCCTTCTTTATCCTACGACCTCAGCCAAGGGGTCTCACAAATTTTATGCCTAAGTAATCTGTCTTGAATTCTCCTCTCTGCTTCCATTGTCTTAATATAAGCCTTCTTTATGCCTCTCTGGATTACTGTGCCTCCTAACTTCCCAGCACCATAACTCAACACCCACCTCTCAAAAAATTATCCTCACTCCTGCCAGAGAAATCCTACTAAAACAAAACCTGCTATATTACTCAGCATTAAATCTTTCAATGGACCCCGATTATCCTTTGAAATCAAATCCAAATTCCTGAGGACGTTATGAAGGACACTTTATCACCTGACCTCTGCCTCCCTACTTAGCCTCATCTTCTTCTAAAGCCCTACCTTTGCCCATATTCCGGTCCACTGCTTTGAGCTAAAGGAAATCCCAGACTATTCCTCTGCCTTGTTCCACCTGCTTCCCTCAGCCCATTCACTGAACTTCAACAATGAGTACAGAAAGAACATCGAACTAATAGACCAAAGAGTCTTAGCCTCAATTTTAAAATAACACCCAGGCAAGACCATGTTTTTAGATTCCCCTAAAACGTGTCTTTCTCATAAACATGACTCTTACAAACCAAATGTCCTTTGAGTTCTCAGATCATTATCTCCGTTATGGGCTCTGAAAATCTCATTCTGAAGCTCAGAGCTCAGTTTCCTTGTGAAAGGCTGACTCTGCCTGGGGTTTGAAGCCATGAATGATATTAACTCGGGAAAAGGGAAAGTTGTGTATAGATCAACTAAGAAACTCTAGGAGCTACCAGAAATTAAAAAGACATCAGGTGGTATTTTAGGATTACATTTCCTACTACAGAATCTTATCGGGAATAGAGTAGGCTCTGGTCTAGGGTATCTGACTCCCTAGGAAACCACCGGACCATTTCAAAACAATGAAAAACTATTCCTAACTACTTGGTGATTTCGTGTCTGTGAAGGAACTCCTCTAGTAAACCCCAGCTTATCCTCCCCAAAGATATAATATTTATGATAGGCTTAAAATTTTATGAAAGACACTGTCCAGCCTAAGACAAAATTGATAGCATACATCCATTTGTCTGTTGATACTTAAAGAGTTAAAAAAGTGTCTTTCTCCACGTGACACTGGGCGGAGACTGTTTGGGTGGCCCCTGAAGGGAAACACTGCTGAGTACACAGAGGAGGGAATTTTGCTTCTCTCCTCAAGAGCAGTGTTGAGAATAGCTTTGCTTCTTTGATTCCCAGAGGAGCTTTACTGAGTCCAGAGGAGCTAGAAAGGGAGAAGCAGGTGATGGAACTGAAGCAGTCAGAATCAAATGAGACAACGTGATGAAATGTTTGTGGGCACCTTTACTAATCTTTTGGAAGGTGCCTTGTTCAATCCTGAAGAAAAGTGAGAAAAAACCAGATTTTTACAAGTAACAAAATTAGCACCTAAGGAAACCATGCAATTTGTATTTTTTTTAAAAAAAGTCAAAGTCACTTCAAGAAAGTACTCTCTTATCTTCAAATCCAGTTTCAGTTGATTCAAATTCAGTTATTTCTTCACTCCTTACCATATATGTAGACTCAACTGAAATTTTATTCATGCTTTTCTGCTATTCGATTCCTGATTCAAACTGTGAATAATAGTTTTCTCTCTATTATTACCAAACGACATGAAATTCCTAAACTGATTGTTTAAGAAGCAAATATCCGGTAAACACTTTTTCCCCAACTCTCGACACAGATGTCAAACAACTTTTTTATTCTGAAGCTTGAAAATTTCCTAATGGATTATTAGTTTTACTGGAATTTTCAGAAGCCAATTCTGTGTGGTAAATCAACGGTTCAGAAAGTGTATGTAAGAGAAAAAATGCTTACATTATATAGCTTTCTACCAGGATCAGTGATGTTGCTTTAACATGGAAGGACATCCCATTTCCTGACTTGGGTTGCTTCCTTGGTTGAATCACAGAAGCAAGCAAAGGATGGCCCCTCCTCTAGGTAATTCCTTTGTTACGGTTCAGGGCATCCCTGGGCCTAAACTTAAGAAATCCACTTAGAAGCCAGGCCTGCTCCTTCCTGCATTATAATTCATACCCTGCATCCTAAGGAATTACTGCATGTAATTTATTGGCTCCCCAGTTCTGACTATTGCAATCTGCCCTTACTCCACCCCTTTCCAATCTGTGAGTTCTCAAAACAGAACTGTGGGAACTTATAATCGTTAAAAACATTCTTAATTCTAGAATATACAAAGAATCTTCTCAAGAGACATCATTGCTCTGTATCCTTCATTTAATATCTATCAAAGGGAAAAAAACAAACAAACCTAGTGGGGTTGAAGGTTTACAAATAGCTTAGACTCCTAGATATTTGATAGTCGGGGAACTTTGATTTCTAGAAAGTTTCCAAGTACTCCTCCCGTAGTATGTTATCATTACTACTAATAATAGCTCATACTAATTGAGTACTTATTATGTGCAAAGCTGTATCTTATTTAATCCTTATAGCAATTTTATAAAGTTGATACTCTTACTATCCTTTATTTTTTACAGATAAAAGGCTTCCAGAATGCTGCTAGTACATTATTACCAAGACTGTAATCCCTGGCAAAAAAAAAAAAAAGAAAGACTGTAAGTACCCATTAGCAAGTCACACATTTCCAGTGCTGGTGCTGAAGGACGTCCTCCAGAGCTTTAGGGATCTACCACCCACATGGTGTTTCGATAGTGCTGCCTCTCCCCTCACGGTTCCCAGTCCCGTGTAGATTGAACATTTCAGAAAATGTGATCGCTCTTAAAGACAGTGCTCACCAAGTGGATATCAATGTTCACTGTCTCTGTGGAGTAAGTGCCTGACCTTAAAGAATAAACACTGCCTTTGGTGAACATGCCAGTCATAACATATGCTCAGTATTGAAAACTGTTGATGATTACCAAATAATGATGATTATTGTTGATTAGAAGGATAAAAGAGTAGAGCCTATGATCAATAATAGCCTTAATTTTTAGCATCTCATGTCATTTATATCAAGCTTTTGTGATAAGTATCAGTTAGCCATCATTATAGATAACTTCAGTTTGTCTATAGAAGAACTTGTCTTCCTTTTCTTCCTTGAAGATTTATTTATTTGAGAGAGAGAGAGGGAAAGGGAAGAGGGAGAGAATCCCAAACAGACTCCCCCATCTTGGGGCTTGATCTTACAATCCATGGAGATCATGACCTGAGCCAAAATCATGAATAGGACGCCCAACAGACTGAGCCACCCAGGAGCCCCACTTGTCTTCCTATTCAGCATGTCCATAAGATTCTCTATACTGACGAGGAGTCACAATCAGTTATAGAACGATTTCTCCTTGACCACTCATTGATACCCTTACTGTATGCCTAGTCTGTGTGCCCAGCTGATAAGTCTTCTGACTGCAGAAATCTTTCATCCAGTAGGCTTGCTTCACAAACTGGATATTAACCAGCTTATATTGGTATTTAATGGAGTAACCAGGGGCCCAACATTTCCTTGATCTGGTCTTACCTCTCTTGAAAGTTTGAATCATAAAATCATAGACAAGCTGGAGCTAGAAGGAAGCTTTGGGATGATTTCCATTTCCCACATATTATAGAGAAAANACTGTTGATGATTACCAAATAATGATGATTATTGTTGATTAGAAGGATAAAAGAGTAGAGCCTATGATCAATAATAGCCTTAATTTTTAGCATCTCATGGAACTCCAGACAGATCAAATGACTCATTTGCGGCCATACATGAGTCGTAGTTCTAACTCATAGTGTATCACCTGTGCCACTTTTCCACACCATTTCATGATTGTTACTCTTAAAAAGAATTAAAATGTTGGTTGAATTGAGTAAATAGAGTGCATGGAGAGAGGCATTCTGCTTTATATCTCTAAAAGGCAGGGTAATGAGACACCCGTGGGAAAGTACCCCCCACTTATTCACGGACTCCACAGATATTGTACAAGGCATCCCACATCTGTCTTCTCTTTCAGAACACACAGTCCCTATGCTAAGTTTTACATATAAGGCTACAGAAGCTGGGCGAACATAGCTAACTTGGCTGAAGTCAGAAGTAGTAAACGGCCTGTCTGGATTTTGAACCCAAATTTTCCTGACTCTAAGCTGGGTTCTTTTCAGTGTGACATATTGTTTGGTTTTTGGGAAAATGGAAGTGATTTATTGTTTTAAATTAGAGTGATGTGTTGAAATACTGTATTAGAAACTGAAAACTTGGTGCTCCTTTCCATTCCTGAAAAAGACTGCAAAACGAAAAGCAGAGTGCATGAGGGCTGCTGGCTCGCTCACAGTGTGGGCATTCTGTGCTTTTTATTGTAGCTCTTTGATATTTTAGGCCTATTGATCAGGTGATTTTTCTGACGAGGTACTTTATTTTATGCGTTGTTTCAGTGTCCGGCCGTAACTCGTTTCAGCAAAATGACATGCCTCTTCCCTGCCAAAGAGTACATAATGTAACATGACTCATCAGAAAAGTAACATGAGACATCAAAAAAAAAAGCTCATGACTAGTGATTTAGGTAGCTAATAAAGGCAAGAACACTGTATTATTCATGTCTAGATAATATTCACGGATAATTCAGTATGCCCAAACCCCTAAGGATGAGCCTTCTAAGGCAAATACACTCTTTCTGTGGACTTTGCTAAATCAAACCAGATGTGCTGTAAGATACATTTTTATCAAAAGCTTTACTTTATAAATAGGCTCCCCAGCCAGACTCATTTTCATCCTGTACACTGTCTTGGGTTTTATAAGAAACGATCTATTTCAGAGGACTGAAGTTTCCCATCAGATTCCTCACTCTGAACCAGCCAGTTTTTGAAGGCCTCCCCCTCACTGCTTTCCTCAAAGCAAGGGTGGGAAGACATTTTTCAAGAGAAGCAGAAACCACGGGTCCAACTCTTGCTTCATTGGAATGGAGAATGAAGTGTATTTTGATAGAACAATAAATCAGTTCCCACAAAGATGCACATTCATGGAGGCTCCTGACTTGTATGACCTTTTACAGTTCCCTACAATTTCAGTAGCTTCCAAGGTCCTAAGGTACTCACAGAACCTGTGTACTTCCTTCCTTTTATTTGGACTTTTCCACTCATTCCTTAGGAACACAGGAAAGCTGATGGAAACGTCTATACAAAATAGGAGGCCATCAGTCTAGAGGTTAAGAGAAGGGCTTTAGACTAAAGCTGACCTCGGTTCAAATACTTGCTTTGCCATTAACTGGTTCTGAAATCCTGGACGAGCTGCTCAACCCCCTCAAGCCTTGGGTAACTCATCTGTAAAATTCTACTATTTGTGGAATTTTATGGTTGCTATGAGGCCTAACTAAGACCTACGTAGAGGCTTCCACAGTCATTGCTCAGTAAAAGCAAGTTCTTTGTGGTAATAGAAAGCCCAACGATCTCATATACAAGAGCATAAATCATCAATTTTCAACCATTTTAGGGATCCTTGGGGAACACAAAACTAAAGAGGAACAATCTTCCCATTGAGAAGATTCCATGATACATGAGAATTCACAAAGATCACAACAATTACTTTTTCCTGACTGGTTTTTTGATTTGTCATTTTTGGTCATTTAAAAAAAAATTATGTATTTTTTAAAAATTCCAGTATGATTAACATACAATGTTATATTAGTTTCAGGTGTATAGTATAGTGATTCCTCAATTCTATACCTTACTTAGTGCTCATCATGATAAATGTACTCTTAACCCCCTTTATCTATTTCACCCATCCCCCCACCCACCAGCCCCCTCTGGCAACCACCATTATTTTTGATGGTTTTAAAGCAAAATATACAATGTATTAAATTTACACAGCCACTAGTAGCCCTATTTAGAGGACCAATTATGTAAAACTGTTTTTGTGAATTTAATGTCTGTCTTTCCAAACAGACTGTTAGCCCCCAAGGCAAGAAACCTGATTTTACTTTCTATTTGCAGCACTTTCCATGCAATCTGGCACATAGTAAGTACCACGTTAAGTGTTGAGAAAAAAATGAATGGAGATATTATTTCCCCCTTTTCTAGAGATGAGTTAAAAAGTGACAGTACTTGTTACATGATGAGTCATATCGTTTATTCTTACCAGATAACTGTACTGGGTTTGAACGCAGGCATTTGTGAAAGCTTATGTGTTATTTAGAGTCATAAAGGGCCTTTTTATTTAAAAAAAAAATTTTTTTTTTAGAGTGGGGTGGATCAGAGTGGGAGGGAGAGGTGGAATCTTAAGCAGGATCCATGCCTAACATGGAGCCCTACATCGGGCCTGATCTCACTATCCTGAGATCATGACCTGAGCCGAAACCAAGAGAAGGACGTTTAACTAACTGAGCTACCCAGGTGCCCCATAAAGGGTCTTATTAAAAGCAATATCGATAGACCCTTTTCCTGGTATTACTATTTCTTTGCTTCTTCCCTTAACTATAATTTATCTTCTTCATAGTTATTCTGTAGTGTGTGTGTGCATGCACACACATGTAACCAAAAGTGGGAGGATTTGAATTTGCCAGCTGCCTGGTTTCTTATGTTCATTGTCCAGCTGCATTAGACACGGTCTTTAACTGAGACCTGAAGGTGTGCACACACTTCTGGCTGGACTTTCACGTAGCTCTACTTCACAGAATACAAACACGATGGGAAATTAAGCCTGATCAGAGAAATCTGTATTCTAAGTCATGCTAGTCTCTGTTTGGAATTTAAAAAGTACGGATTTCAATAATTTTTGTCGTTTACTTAAACTTTTAATCCCCAAATGACTGATCCATGACGTTCCTTGTCATCCGCTATCTGCTCAGTACATAATTAGAAATTCTTCAGACAATCAAGGAATATGACAAGTAGCTGTAGTTTACATGTCATGGAAAAGAAAAACCCCAAACAGATAAAAATATTTTTATGATGTTAACAAATCAAACCGATTTGAAAGTAACTATTTACTTGATTGACACCAAGAGGAATGTGCATTTGTTTCTGGCCCAGCATGGTGTATGGCACAGAGGAAGCCCTCAATGAATGTTGGTTGAACTGAATTGTTGAACTGAGTAGATGTAGACAAGGTGAGTCAGTTTTATCATTGGCAATGTGCGGGCTATGTAGTCCTTTGACCATGCTGGATAGGGTCAAGTATACAGTAATCTCATTCAGAACTTGGTTTTTAAAAATCAACCAGTTTAATCAATATCTTGTATAAATCATTCATCAGAATCCATTTATGATAACTAACAAACCAAAGGAAGTTTTTGTTTTTGTTTTTTCTATATTTGACAGAAACACTGCACTGTGTTCAAGCAATCCAGGGAAAGAAGTGGAGAAAAAAACAAAGCTGAAGGTGATATCAGCGTGGGTATGGAAATAGACCCACACTAACGATGTGAGGAGCATCAACACTGGCATTCAGAATAAATTCACAATTTTGAGCTGGGAGAAAAAATATTTCTATCATTGCCAAGTAGCTCTTTGCTGCCATGAAAGGGGACAAACTGTCCTGAGCAGTGAACTAAATGTTCTTGTGGTCTGATTATGTATAGATCTTTTCCTACATTCATTACTATAAAATCTAATTTTTTTGCTCTGCTCTTCTTTAAACCCTGTCTTAAGAGAAAAATAAATTCTGCAAACTATCTCAAATTATGATAACAAAAATGATAAATGCAGCCTCTCTCTAAACATTCTCTCTGGCAATCACTAGAACTAGAAATGCAACAAGAAGGGCTCTTTCTGCAGAGTGAATTTGGAAGACAAGCTTAAAATCTGTCCTGGGGGGCGCCTGGGTGGCTCAGTAGGTTAAAACCTCTGCTTTCGGCTCAGGTCATGATCTCAGCGTCCTGGGATCGAGGCCCGCATCGGGCTCTCTGCTCAGCGGGGAGCCTGCTTCCTCCTCTCCCTGTCTCTCTGCCTGCCTCTCTGCCTACTTGTAATCTCTCTCTGTGTGTCAAATAAATAAATAAAAAATATTAAAAAAAAAAAATCTGTCCTGGAGCCCTATAATGCATCAAGTATGACACACTAAAGCAACAATGTGGATAATGTTGGAGAAATACATAGAAGATGAGCTAAATTAAGAAGTATGTGTTTACTATCCTGCACAAAGTGTCAACTATGGGAATTGGGCTCTGCTGAGGTTGCAAAACTATAGCACATTCCTTCAAGGATTTTACAAATGGCCTTTCGGTTTCTGTTGTCATAAGAGAAAGACAGCAAATAAAACTAAACAAAAAGAATAACGAAGAGACTGCTACTGGTGAAAAAAAAATAGTATTCTTGCCCCTATGAATTCTGAGTCAGTTGAGGAAAAAGACAAGAGTCAGCAAAGAAAAGCAAAATATCACTTTCCTTAGTGACAAAGGATAAGTTGGGCAATATAGCATATGCAGTATTTTGACCCAAACGGACCTGCTAACTAAACAAGAGAATCAGGCAGACTAACCTGCCCCGTCTCGGCGGGTGGGGGAGGGCTCGGTGATGGCACCTGCATACCCTCCTCACCTGCCTTTCCCGATGAGAAAACCCTCCAGTCCTGCTGGAGCCGAGGAGAACGTCGGCTTCCGTGAGCCTCTTGCTCCCAGGATGGAGGAGGATGGAGTTAGGCTGGGTATCCCCAGTTCATTCTTTCCAGTTTTACCAACAGTTACTCCACCTCCCTAACTTGAGAAAGGTTATAGAGAAGCCAGCAGGGACACTGGCGTATGTCATGCGGTGGGAAGAAGCATACCCTTCTCAATGGTGTCAACGGGTACAAAATTATTATGTTTCTCCCCGCTTACCTAGGGTACAAAACTACTCTGAGGGACATGACAAAAAGATTTTTGTGGAGAGGAATTCTGAGTGACTCTTCCAAATTAACAGTTTGCTTCATTAATTTATGAGGAAAGGGAAACTCGTGTCATGATTTTTAAGTTCATCTGGAAGAATATATTTTTTCAAATGATAAGAAGGAAGAAATCTAAAGATAGTAAAAAATGCATTGCAGTGCTAACTAATTAACATAGAGATGCAATTTGTGTAAAGACAAGCAGGAATGACACAGAAGATAAAGTCCAGAAACATTCTCAAATATTGGTGGTTTTTCATTTCAATGGGGAAAATATCTGGATTATTCTTTGAAAGGTTCTGGGACAATTGATTAATTACTTGAACAAAAATGAGAGAGAGAGAGAGAAGAGTATTTTTGACTCATACTACACAGCAAAATACAATAAAAATAGATTGAATAATTAAATATAAAAATGAAATTATCTGCTTTGGAGGGCATTTCTAACATAAAAATAAAAGAAGAAACAATAAGGCAAAAAACTGATAAATTACACTATGCCAAATCTTGCAGTCAAATGCTCTACCACTGAGCTATACTCCCTCTATGCCAAATCTTGAAACATATTAATGGATCCATGAAAATTAAAGGAAACATTTGTAACATATACAACAAAATTTATATTATTAATATGAAAATAGAATTCTTATAAAGTAAGGAGAAAAGTAGAAAATATCCCAATAAAAATATTCAAAAGTTATTTTTAAAATTTACAAAAGGAGAAATATACATGAAATGTCAACCTGGTTTCAATGAAATAAGGAAATATCATTTTTCTCATATGAAATTGACGAGTGTATAGAGACCATTTTTTATTTTTTAAAGATTTTTTATTTATTTATTTGACAGAGAGAGAGAGAGATCACAAGTAGGCAGAGAGACAGGGAGAGGAGGAAGCAGGCTCCCCGCTGAGCAGAGAGCCCGATGTGGGCCTCGATCCCAGGACCCTGAGATCATGACCTGAGCCGAAGGCAGAGGCTTTAACCCACTGAACCACCCAGGCGCCCTATAGAGACCCTTATAAATTTAAAGATAGGACACATAGTTTGTGAGGACTTGGACTGGGAGTTGGCGTGGAGAAGTGGCATTTTCAAAGACAGTTGGAGTTTAAACAGATGTAATCTTTCTAGAATATAATTTTGAAATATGAATGAAGAGCCTTAAAAAAATATTTCATTTCCTCTAAGCCAGCAATTACACAGGGATTTTTCCTAAGGAAACATGTAAGGATGTCCAAAATTATTTCAATACAAAGATATTTATCTCAGAGTTATAAGAGCAAAAATTAGAAACAACCTAATAAATATTTAACAGTAAGAGACTGGCTAAATAAATCACAGTGAATCTTACAAAAAAAATTCTAGGTAACCAATAGAAAAGGTATTTGAGAAAAAACAGGAGAAAATGATTATAATATATTCTTATTCTCGACTTCAAAAGTACATTTAAAAAGTGATCCTCAGCATGGTCCTAATTTTATTTTAAAAACTTGGTTTGCAATCATCTTAAATCGGGGGTTGGCAAACTTTTTCTGCACAAGTCCAGATAGTAAATATTTTAAGCTTTGTATGACAGATATGATTTCTGTTGGATGTTCTTCTTTGTTTACTAACAACCCTTCAAAAATGTAAAGACCATTCTTATGTATAAGGTCATACAAAAACAGACCACTGGTAGTAGTTTGCCAAATCCTGGTCTTAGATAAATAGACATAGTAGCCAAAAATTAATAGCAGTTGGCTGTGGGTAATAGAATTTGGGATAATTTTCATTTTCTTTATGCCTTTCCATATTTTCTAAATTAAATAATAAATCATAAATCATTTTAAACTCAAAGTCACATGCAAAAAAATTTTGAAGGTCCTGTAAAAAATCTAAAAATTTAAACCTAGTTATTTCTATTTCTACAGAGTACCTTTGAGACTGGATGGTGAGAATTTCACCTCTTAAAGCAAAAAAGAATTCTATCCACTCATGCCATGATTTATGCAAGTTTTCACTGCAAAGAAACAAAAGATGTCCTTTTTCACATGTCCTCAAATGGCTGTGTGTGTGTGTGTGTGTGTGTGTGTGTGTGTGTGTGTTTCTAATCTCTTAAAACCTCTTCATTTCAACCACTTGGGGAGTTTTCAACCTCTTGCCTAGCTGCATCTTCCTGTTGAGTTACAGTTGGCATATGAAATAATAAAGTGATTGTACTAGACTAGTTATTATATTGAAGAAGAGCACCATTGAGGAAAGAAAAAACGTACAATTGTATTAAAGAATAAAGTGCTGTTAAAGAGAATCACACTTTTAAATCATCCTGTTAGCTGGGTGTAGAAATCTCTGGGATCCTGTTCTCCTTTCTCTCCTAAGAGTAAACATTTCTTTTCTTTCTGTGGAATGATACATCATCATAGTAGATCATAATTCTGTGGAGACAGATGATAAGCTACTTTTTCAAGAACCTTCTATTCCCAGCAGAACTGGCTCCTCACATTCTACACATATGACTTCACGCCCCCACTCATATTGTGTCTTCCTGACTAAAATGTTCTTCCCTCCAAAAAAAACATTGCCTCTGTCGTCATCAGTCATCAATTTGGAAATCTGGTTTTACCGCTATGACATTGTGATTTATAAGAACTCTCTCTTTGGTCATTCAGATGACCAAAATCTATTTCTCATGTATATTTGGTCTTTTTCCACAGTTCCTGGCTCACAGCTCCTCAAACCCTTGGACCTACCTAAGTGTTGAGAGTGATAAAGATGTCTTATGTTTATTAATGAGGGTGAATTTTGGACCTCACCTAAGGGTGGGGGGCTGGTTGCCAGGAGGACCAACCATGTGATTAGACAGCTGGAACTTTCAGTCCCTCACCCCCACCTCCCCACCCCTCACTCACCTCTGGAGAAGAGAGAGGGGCTGGAGGTTGAATCAACCAATGGCCAATGACTTAGTCAAGCATTTCTGTGTAATGAAGTCTCCATAAAATCCCAAGAGGACTGGATTCAAAGAGCTCCTGGGCTAGTGAACACTTAGAGATTAGGGAGAGTGGCACGTCTGGAGAGGGCATGGAAGCTCCACATCCTTTCCCCATACCTCGTCCTATTATTTTCTCATATCCTTTAATAAACTGGCAAACATAAGTAAGCGCTCTCCTGATTTCTGTGCGCTTCCCTGGAAAATTACAAGAACCTAAGGAGGAGGTTGTTGAAAAGTGCAATCTTTACCCCATAGTTGTAGGCATAGGTAACAGCTTGGGGCTTGTGACTGAAGTGGGGAATGGAGGTGAAGTCTCGTCGGACTGAGCTCTTAACCTGCGGAATCTGACGCAATCTCAGATAGACAGTGTCAGAATTGGGTTGAATTTTTGAACATACACCGGTGTCTGAGAATTGCCTGGTGTTGGGTATATGGGAACCCCAATTGGAATTCAATCCAGGAAACTAAGGAGAACCACTTTCAAATTGTGTGACCTTGAATCTGTCCCTTGACTCCTCTGAGCCCTAATCTCTTCCTATGTAAACTGTGGCTATCCTCTTTTCCATGATTATTATGGCATTTAAATAAGGTAATATATGCTGCAGTATCTAAATTGCCCATAATGTATTTAAAATAGAGTAGAGGCACAGAAATTATTGGATAAAATTCCTTTCCTCTACCTTTCCAAATTGTATCCAATCTGTGATGTCTAGCTCAAATCTCAATATCTATGATTTATTCTCCTCAAAAGTTGAGAACACATTAATCTCAGCTCTCTCAATTTCTATAGTGTTTGCTTCCTGCTCATTAATTATGACACTTAATTGTATAAAATTTGATTTGTTATACAATTTGCTTTATCTGGATGCATATTTACATATATTATCTCTGTACTGACAACCTAAGTACATTGTCAGTTCCTAGAGGGCAGGGTGTCTTTTATATCTCTTTTCATTTCTCTTATTTAAATGCATTTTATTTAGATTAAAAAGAAAAGACAGGCTGGTTTTAAAGGAACTACTAGCAACAAAGCTATTAGATTAAAAAAAATAATAGCCAAACATAGAGAACAATTCAATACTTGTAAGTACGGATGTTACATGATGAGGCAAACATTGGTGTTACCAATGAGTGATTAAAATTGGGGGAAAGTGACTCATTCCATGCTGTCCCCTTCCTTTTGAAATCCCCACTGCAACATTTGGTAAATTGATTCACCTCTCTCCTTTCCTCTGCCCTTTCCCATTCTTGGACCCTGTTTCCTTCCTAACAGCTTGTTTAAGGTGTAATTTACATACTGTGAAACTCACCCATTGTGAGTGTACCATACAATAGTTTTGGGTAAATCAACAGTTTCTTACATCTCTTGACTCCCCTTTAGTTTCAGACACAATGCTGGGCATTACTAGGCTGTCAAAACCCTTAGAAAGAACGAATAAATTAATTCTAGGTTTTTACCAGGCTTCTCACTGTAATTGATCCGCTTGACCTATTATTCAAAAGTCAAGTGCATCAAGGCATGAGACTCTTCCTGGAGGCCTGAGCATTAGTGTGGCCTGTATCAGGCCAAATAGGAGGGTGGAGTGTGCAGTCATTTTTACACAGAGAGTTCAGAGACTGTATATTCATTTTGAAAAGAGCTGGAGAGTTGGAAGATTGACCCCGAACTAAATTCTGTTCTTGAATAACCAAATGCTCTTAATTTCCAGGAACTAAATTTGTTTACTAAAACAACTCACTCGTGGGTCAATACCTGGGCATCAGACACATGCTTTAGTAATGCACGCTAAAGTCCTTTGCAAATTCCAAAGCAGTATGCAAATGAGAGGACTTGAACATTGCATTTTATACTCACTTTCTTCCTCCAGGCAGGTATGTTTCGTTAGTTCCTAAGAGGACAATGATCATTCATTGGCATTAACAACAAGAGGCAATACTCGGGTATATTTTACTGGATGATACGTTATTACAATTGAGAATTTTCTCTGAAAAGTGAATTTTTGTTTGTTTTGTTTGTTTGTTTGTTTTAAAATGCTAACAAACGGCATCCATATGATGGGGTTTGGAATATAGGGGAAGTTTGGTGGGGTAAGGTCCAGAGTCCAAGACCAAGAAAGAATTCTTGAGAAGTGTCTGGTGCAAAAAAGGTGGTTTTCTTAAAGCCCCAGGACAGGACTGTGGGCAGAAAACCTGCCCCGGGGTCGTGAGGGGTGGCTGATCATAAACTTGGGAATTGGGAGAGGTAGGGAAAAGGGAGGTTTCAAAAAGATTTTTGTATGTTAAAGAAGACTCAGGATACCGGAGGCCTTGCCATTGTCAAGTTAAGGTTGTTTTTCCCTCTAGGGAGGCATGTACAGTAAGATAGTTGGGAGGTTCCTGGAGGAACATTTTGCCTGCTTCAAGTATCTGTCAATGGGCTGCAGATTATAAGGACATTTCATTGTATCTGCATTCCCTTCCGGAAGCTAGGCCATTGATAGAAATGCTTTGTTCTTGTAAATTGCTGAGACTTTTTTTAAATTAACATATAATATATTAATTGTTTCAGGGGTGCAGGTCTGTGATTCATCAGTCTTACACAATTCACGGCACTAAGACTTTTGTAAACTGAGAGGGACTCCAGTCTTGCAAGATTATAGTCTCTATAAATTAACTATTTGTTTTTCCTTTAGGGCAGCCAGAAGTGCCTAAGGAATGTCACATATATCCCATGGGAGGGGGGCGTCAGCTTCTCTCTGTCCTCAGCTGGCCTTCTGCGCCCACATCACATAAACATTAGCAATTTTAATTTTTAGTAAACATTTTATGTTCACTATGATACTTATTTGACATCTGAAGAATTTCATCTGAAATTCAATAGAAAATCAAAGAATTGGATATAAGAATAATTTCAGTATTTATGAGTATTGTACCCCATTTTATTCATATTAAAGCATGCTTAAGAATATATAATTTTTCCTGTGTGGCTACAATGTCTTTTATTATGCTTTAAGTAGGACATAATACTGCTTTAATTTTATGTGTGAGAATACAATAAGCTCCCTTTTTGTTATTGGACTACAATTTTGTTAGTATGAATAAAGGTGTTTTTACCTTTTAGAGTTATTTCCTTTAGGGTTATTTCAGGAATGAGATTAATGGGTTAAATATGACAGTATTTCCTCCCAGACATTACCCCCCACACACACACACCCCTTAAATATCTTCAATAAATTCTCGCTGGTCTAAGTCCACAGTCCTTAGCGTGATGTCCAAGACTTACACATCTCGCCTTGTCTACCTCTAGAGATAATCCTCTGGTCACCAAACTCACTTTATGTCCCAGTAGTACCAAATCATTCATATCCCAGGACAATCCCTGTTACCCCTGTCTCCTGCTTTTGCGCACTGAATTCCCTTTCCCAAGCCTTGGTGCTTCTCCCCTCTCTCCACCCTTCCCCAGACTGGAAAACTTCCCATTCATCCTTTAAACTCTGTTCAGGAACCTCCTCTTGCAAGTTTTCTCTGCTTTGCGCACAAACAAATTCAACACATTCCTTTTCTGTTGCTGCTGTTTTATTTTGTTTGGGTTCTGGTACTATTTCTGAACCGAGAGCCGAGTTCTACTGTTTACATGTCCTGCTGTGTCATAATTATCTACTTACAGGTCTGTTTTCCCTGGGAAACTTGAGCTCCTGGATATCAGGAACCACTCCTTTTTAGCCTCTGCCTTCTGTCCGCCTGCCAGCCAGGGTGGCCCATGCTCAGTCAAAGTTTGTAAATCCCTTCCATTCGGAAGGCGTGGACAGTTAATTCCATATTACGATTTGTATCCATTCTTATTACCACCAGAACGTAAGAGCGGAAGAGCTTCGCTGTTGGCTTGCCAGTGCTGGGTGGTACCTTCCTGTGACTGTTACATGTGACCATCAATGATGGAAAAATACAGCCTATATTAGAAACATAAAAATCATGACCTTACAGTTCTCAGGTAGTAAGTTGGGGACAGAAAGCTTGGGTTACTTAATGAATGTGGCACCCGGAGTACCTCTCGGTAGGCATCTTGAAGAATGCAAAGACCCATGACCTAAAATGTTCATCTCCAGACACATCTGTGTCGTGAAACATCAGCTGTGTTCATGCTTGTTTTGGGCCAAGTGAGAGTTTTTCCCTCCTTCATTATTCACAGCTGATTACATGACTGTGGCTTTCAAAAATCAAACACTTCCTTTTTTCCCATTCACACTTTTAAATTGAAGTCAATGTTATGTTTAAGTTCACTTCTTGTTTGGAAACAAGGCACACAAAATAAGGGTACCGTGTGACATTTTTACTCTCAGCCTTTTGGGAAGCTAAATCATTGTCTTTCCTCTCCAGAGCATATCTATTTTCAAAAGATATTCCCTGCTTCACCAATAGGAATAATCACAGGGGACTTTTCCCCCCTAAGGTGTTATTTTGATTTCAGGAATTAAGCTCTAATTGAGCAGCTGAAAGAGATTCTGCTATAAATGTTAACGATGGAGCAGCTTTTCTAATAAACGCCAGCTGACAAGGGACAGGAAGAAGGAAAAGGGAAAGCAAGCAGTACTAGGGGATGGGCTGTGTCGTGGGGTGAATAGTGACCCTCAAATTCATGTCCAACCAGAACTTCAGAATAGGCCTTATTAGAAATAGGGTCTTTCTAGATGTAGTTAATTAATGATTTGGGTTTCATGTGGGCCTTACATCCAATAACTGATGCCTCCTAAAAAGAGGAGACCAGGGAATCCTGGGTGGGGTTGGTCGAGGGGCTGCCTTCAGCTCAGATCATGATCCCAGGGGTCTGGGATCAGGCCCCACATTGGGCTCCTTGCTCAGCAGGTAGCCTGCTTCTCCCTCTCCCTCTGCCTGCCTGCCACTCCCCCTGCTTGTGCTCTCACTAACTCTCTCTCTCTGTGTCAAATAAATACATAAGATCTTAAAAAAAAAAGAGAGACATCAAGAACACAGCCACATGACAACAGAGGGCAGAGACTGGAATTATGCAGCCACAAACCGAGGAACGCCTGGAGTCTCTAGAATCTAGAGCTGTTCCTGCTGTCACCCGGATTTCAGACTTCAGGCTCCAGAACTGTGAGAGAATAAACATCTATTGTTGTAAGTCACCAGGTTTCTGGTGACTAATTATGGCACCCACAAGAAACTAATAGAGGTTGTATGTTTGTGTGTTCGACAATTGTTTACTGTGTACCTATTATTCGTCAGGCACTGTGCTAGGCACAGGTACACAGTGATGAGGGAGAAGATGTTAAATAGATGTTGTACTATACTACTGTGAGAGCATAAAACAGGAGGTGTAGTTTGAGAGTTTGGGGAAACTTTTGCCCCAAATAAGACAAACAATGGGTCGGATTGCTCAGGTAAACAGGGAAGATGATGGAGACCACTACACTAGAGGAAAGCTAAAAACTCTAAGGAAAGTGCCAACACTCTGAGATAATGTAGGAGCTTGGCAGGAAAGTGTGTCCAGATCATAATGATTGGGAGATCAGTGGCACAAGATGAAGCAGGAAATGTAGCCAGGGATGACATCATACGGGTCCTTCAGGTTGTGTTAAATGTTAGAGACATTATTCTAAGAACAGTCCCAAGTCTTCTGAAGAAGTTTTGGAAGAGTGTAATGTAATTAGAGTTATTTTTAGGAGATCATCCTGGCTTCTTTGTAGAGAAGGAATTGGCAAAAAACAAGAATGGATGCAGGTCACCAGGTAGGAGGCCATTGCAGTGCTTCAGGAAGGAAATCGATGATGGCTGGGACCCAGGTCATGGGAGTGGAGATTGAGAGATGTGGGCAGACTTAAGATATATTTGGGGGAAAGAGGTCACAGGACTTGATGTCTAGAAGAAGGAATGAAATGGACAGATGTCAAGAATATACTATGTGCTAGGTGGAAAAACTAGAAAAGGACCATGTTTCGTGGAGGCAATGAATTTACTTTTAGATTTGTTCTCAGCACTATCTTTGAGACACCAAAGTACAGATGTAATATTGGTCATTGAGTTCATAGGTATAAAGTTGAGATGTTCTCTCTGGCCCAAAGATATACATTCTAAGTCATCAGAATTAGATCGTATATGAAACCGTGGGAGTAAAAGTCATGATCTAGGGAGAGAATGGAGAGAGAGAAGAAATATGGAGATAGGCTTAAAAAGAAACTGGCAGGAAAAACCGCAGAAAAAGTGGGTGAGGATCATATATGGAAGCCCAGGGAAAGAAGTGGTTTAAGGAGAAAGGGGCAATTAGGTCAAAAGCTGAGGGGTGTCTTAGTAAGATGAGAATGAAAAATATCTCTCAGGCTGCCTGGGAGGCTCAGTCTGTTAAGTGCCCTACTTTTGATTTCAGCTTAGGTCGTGATCTCAGGGTCATGAGGTCAAGCCCCACGTTGGGCTTACATTGAGCACAGAGCCTGCTTCAGAGTCTCTCTTGTGCTCTCCTGCTCCTCTCCCAGCTCACTCTCTCTCTCTCTCTCTCTCTGGAGGACAAGGAGAAGGAGGAGAAGAAGAAGAAGAAGAAAAGAAACCGAAAGAAAAATATCTCTTGAATTTAGCATTATGGGTTGCGTTGGTGGCCTTAACCAAAACCAGAAACGTGGACCATGGTGGGTTGGTGGGGGGCATCCTATAGACCTCAGGAATGAGGAACACCAGTCGAGTAGATGATACCAAGCCAGGAGGCTACACTCATTCTCACTCTGATGTCTTGGTGTTTCAGAAGGTTCCTGAAGTATTCCCAAATTGCCTGAGATTGGGTCTCCATGTCCTAGTGGAATGGAAGCTTGAATGGAAATGAAGTTCAATTGTAAAAAAAGCTGTCTGTCTTCACAATGTCTGGGCACTGAGATTCATCTTGCTACAATGAAATTAGAAACTTTGTAGCAGTATTGTGGATTTCCACTCTCCTGTGAATGTTTGCATACATATTTTCCAGCTAGTTGAGGTAGCCGATAGTGCAGGGAATCACCAGGAAGGTGTTTCTCTCAAATAGTTTTGGTATTTAAGGTGATACATTCTTAATAGAATCTCCCTCCCTTTTTTTTTTTACATGTATGCTTAATTGCATCGTAAACAAATATTCGCCCAAATCACTCTAACAAAATTATTTTTAAAGACCTGTCACATGACACAACATTATATGTTAAAAAAACATAGTTGTGGATTTATTTTCTATTATTTATTGGTGGTAGTTAGAGGTAACCTCCTCTCCCTAAGCCTCACGTTTCCAAGTGGAGGGACTTTAATATGATGGGAAACCCATCTGAGTCTCTCTGGCATCTCTCTGCCCCTCACTCACACCTCCCAGGTCTCCGATTGGTGAGTCTGGGAGGAGAAAGGGCTTGATAGTCTAACTCGTTCTACTACCCGTTTTCTTTCATCTCTGCTCCTCAAGTCGCTGTTTTGACCTCAGGAGGCTCTGTCCCAGGGAAGCAGACCTGCAGTCCTTTGTGGTCCCAAGGGCTGGTTGAGGATGCCAGGAAGCCTACTGTGATTGCGCCATGGAACGTCATTCTCCAGAGCTTCTGCCCCACTCTGTGTCTACCTCTCCACTGGCGACTAGGGGAGCTATCGGGGATCCCCTAAATTTCCAACAAACATGTCCTCACTGTTTAATGTTTCTGGGGAGTTCCTGATCATTCCCTTTACTCCCCTGGGCCTGTATAGACAAATCAACAAATAAAAAGATAGGCTTTTTATATATTTTGTTTATATAAGTTTATGTATTTTGCTAGTTTATATATTTTGACAGTTTTGTGGACATGTAATCAAATGTTAGTACCTCATGAAATGGAATGGATATAGATGCATTATGTGTTTTGATCAAATGCAGACAAGCCCTAGGATGTATTATGTAATTTAATGTACAGTAAGCAAGCAGTTTTTCCTTTTAGGCACCTAGTTTCCTGACTCTATAAAATGCATGTGTTAGTAATTAAATTATGTCATGCATGTAAGAGCGTTTTATATCTTTCAATATTTCAATAATACTGAATTTTTTATATATTTCAAGAGCATTTTTATATATATGCACGTATAAATGGTAAGCTATTATTTTGGTTATAATTATTCTGAACTTCACACCTTTTCTCCACTCCCACCTGAGCATTTAATAAATCAGGCACAGGCTGGTTATATAGGCTATGAGAATGAGAATAGCCACTTCCTTTTACAATTCTAGAATAATTATTATCAAGTAAATTTTATCAAGTACAAGTTAACATATTATTCTTGCATTCCAACTAGCAGTCTTTAACTGACAGGAAAATCAATGCCATTTCCTCAACAGCAAATTATATTCCACTTCTGTACATTATAGCACTTTTCTTGGAGTTGATAAATAAGGGGAAAATACTGATGGTCATTTAACTTAGTAGGATTTACTTAAATGAACTGCCAGAAAGAACTTAACTCTTAAAATAATTGATTTTTCTCTACATCAGGTGAAAAATGTACAATAGAGTAAATGAAAGTCTTTTAAATAAAAGTAATTTTCTGATCACTAAAGGAAACATAAAATACAGTATAAGATTGAATTATCCAAATCTTTGAAAAAAATTACTTGCAAGTTATTAACCTATTTTTAAAACACAACACTTTAAAAAGCATTCGGAGCATTTCCCAACCTGGTCTGGCCTGGGATGGAGAAATTTTAAAACAAGTCATTTTTATTACCTCAGTGTTTTTTGCCACCTGCAGATGGAGTAAAATAGCAGAAGGTGTGTAAGTGATTTGAAAATGACAACTCTCATCACAGGCAATGGCATCAGGGAGACCTAGGGGAAAAAAATCCATACTGACCTCACTACTGTTTAACTCCTATCGACAGTTGTCACTCAAATGGTGATATCACATAAAAGCTTTCCGATCTGTGGCTTACGTTTCCATAGTAGGGTAAAATCCTATTACCTTCTGACCCACCTCTCAGACACCCATTCTCTCCTCTTCATGTTTGCAAACCACTGACAGTTTCTCTGGAAAAATGTATGCTGCGCAGGTTGGTTCTTGTTATCATTCCATCCTCAAACCTTCTTCTGAGAAATAATCAATTGTAAAGAATGATATGCAGGTTGATTTTGTTTTTCCTGAAGTTAAATTATGTGGCACCCAGCTCTGTTTCATTGCCGTCCCTCACCTTCACTGGTTTAACTAAATTTTTCTGTAGCTGTAACTTTACTGGTATCCCAATTCTGGGTTTTTGAATTGAATTTTAATATATTTCAAAGATTTCGCTTGTTTAAATATTCTTAAAAGCTAGGAATAGAAGGGATTAGTTGTGGATTCCCCAAGCATGGCTAATTGTTTAGGAAATGTGTGGAATTTGCAGACAGGGGTCTATGGTTCTCTATTCCGAAGAAACTGGTTAAAAAGTTAAAAAAGAAAATACTCAGCTTAATTTTGCTCATTTATAGGATGTGAGATGATTTGCCTTGCCTTAATATTTCACCAAACTTTAGGTGTGCATTTGTAGACACAGTCTAGGATAGGAGGAACAGCAATGGAGTCTCCTAAGAGCTCATCTGAGGTCAGTCCAGGGAGAGAGGTAGAGAGAGTGATATTTATAGGTGATATTTTATAACAGAGGAAACTAATAAGGTCATGATTTCGTCATTGTGCAAGCTGCCAAAGGACAGTGGTTCCTCACCTGTTTGGTCACATAATTTGGCACACGGAGAAGGGGATGGTATGATATTTTCAAGTCATATAATTCTCCGAAATCATTAATTCATTCAAAAATATTTATTTAAAATCTATTAGGTGCTTGAATCTTCCTTTTACCTAGTTGTCTTTTTCTGTTCCTTTCATCAACTTTACTCCTATTCATCTTTGACTATTCAGGGCAGTATTAGTGCCCTATTAGTGCCCCTCTTTTACCCTGTTTTCCTGGTGGAATGAATCCTATTATCCTGGAATTTCTTCTTTTAAATAATAACATTTTTATTGAGATATAATTCAGTCACAAAGTACATTCTTTTATTTACTTTTTATTTTTTAAAAAGATTTTATTTATTTGACAGGGAGAAAGACAGCCAGAGAGGGAACACAAGCAGGGGGAGTGGGAGAGGGAGAAGCAGGCTTCCTCTGAGCAGGAAGCATGATGCGGGGCTCGATTCTAGGACCCTGGGATCATGACCTGAGCTGAAGGCAGATGCTTAATGACTGAGCCACCCAGGTGCCCCGAGTTCATTCTTTTAAAGAGTACAATACGACAGCATTTCAGTTATTCACTGGGTTGTATGTACATTGATCCCCACATCTAATTGCCAGGCATTTTTATCACCCCCAAACAAACCCCATACCATTATCACTTCTTACTCCCTCCACCCCCAAGCTCTTGGCAATTGCAAATTTACTTTCTGTCTCTGTGGATTAGCCTATATAATCAAGTCACAAAGTAACCTTTTGCGTCTTACTTCTTTCACTTAACGAAATATTTTTAGGAGTCACCCATGTTACAGTATGGCATTCCTTTTTATTGCCAAATAATATTTCATTGTAAGGATATACCATATTTTGTTTATTTATTCATCAGCTGATAGTAATTTGGTGTGGTTCCCACTTTTTGGCTATTAAGAATAATGCTGCTAACTTTAAGTACCAATTTTGCGGGCACATCTGTTTTCAGTTCTCTTGGGAGTACTAGGAGTGGAATTGCTGGGTCATATGGTAACTCTATGTTTAACATTTTGAGGAACTGACAACCTGTTGTCCAAAGTAGCTGCACCACTTTACAATTCCACCAGCAACTCATGAATTTCTCTACATCCTTAGCGACACTTGTTTTTGCTTGTCTTTTTTATTATAGTCATCCCGGTGAGTATAAAGCTCTACCTCATTGTGGTTTTGGTTTGATTACAATGACAACCGATTAGTCATGTTCTTCAGCATGACTAGTGACATTAAGCAGTTTTTTACCTATATTGGGAGATTCTTAAGTGTGGGATCTCAATATTATTTATTACTATCAAGTACCACATATGAACTGGCACATCATAGGAATACAATAATGTTAACAGAAGGGAGGAATATATATTTAATTTTTAACAGTACTGTGCTTTGAATTACTCATAAGATCCTAAGTACATAATGTCTATTATCCATATTCTTCTCATCGATATCACTGATATCATTCTGTCACAAACACATTGATATCATTCTATTGATCAATTGATGGATACAGATATAAACACACACGCACACACACACACACAAATATGGATTCTTTAAACTCATTTTTAAAAACCAGTTTAAAATATGTGTTTTTTAAATGATGGCTTACTTATGTTTTTCTTCTTAGAAGTCAATTTTAGACAAGCAGTAGGTCAGGGCTCTTTACAGGAACAACGTTTAACTAAGATCGGGTTGTAGCCATGTTCTGGTCGAGTTGATTACAGGGCCAGAAAACCAAGGCTTGGTGTTTGTGGAAGGCAGAGGCAGATACAGATCTTGCATGAGAGCCTGTCCCCTGAAATTAGAGATGGAAGCGAGATATGGATTTATTTTTCAGGATGTGTTCCTTCCTGGATGTCAGATGCCATTTGTCACACCACAGATTTTGCTGTCTATCAGGATCTAGGTAAAAAGGTATTTCAGAGCATAAGGAGTTTCTCTCCATATGGCATTTTATCTGAAGGAGCAGTCTCAGTTCCTCTGAGAAGCTGAGAAAGTTTGAGAAAAGCCAAACTGTGAATAAGCAGCGGTATTCGCCTGGTCAATTCTGCATCTCAGCTATTGCCTAACTCAAGAATTTACATTAATTCAATTATTTTCCAGAATGATTTTAATAAATCCTGTGTCCTTTATCTAAGCCTGACCCCAATAGCCATAAATTCTTTTTTCAAAGGTGGCAAATCCACTGCCTGTGAGTAACTGAAAAACTAGGAGAATCCAGTCAGTAAGAGTTGGCTATGAAAATATAGTTTGACAAAATGTTTCAAAACATTAAAAATGTGGGCATACCTAGTGACGTAGGAAGCTTATTTTTAGGGTTGTAACTTTAGGAAATAATTGGACAATTGTGCAATGACTTATGAACATAGATGTTCATGATAACATTGTTTAAGATAGAGAAAAACCTATAAACAATAATCTAGCGATAGGGGGTTGACTTACTAAATTATAGTATATACACATATCCACCTTGTAGAAGACTGTTTAATGATGTAGAAATTTTCAAGATACAGGAAGTTAAAAAACAGATTATAAAACATATGCATGTTGCAGTCAATCCTTTTAAAAAATATATAGGCATATGTATATATAGTTACATAAAGGAAAATACTGAACTCTGAGTAGTGACATAATAGCAGCTTATATATTCTTATTTGTGCTTTTTTTTGGCCCACATTTTATAATTAAGAATTTATTATTAGGGGCGCATTGGTGGTGCAGTTGGTTGAGCATCTGTCTTTGGCTCAGGTCATGATTCCAGCATCCTGGGATTGAGCCCCACATCAGGCTCCCTGCTCCGTGGGGAGCCAGCTTCTCCCTCTCTCATCCCCCCTGCTTGTGCACACTGTTTCTCTCTCTGTCAAATAAATAAGTAAAAACATCTTTAAAAAAAAAGAATTTGTGGGCGCCTGGGTGGCTCAGTGTGTTAAAGCCTCTGCTTTCGGCTCAGGTCATGATCCCAGAGTCCTGGGATTGAGGCCCACATTGGGCTCTCTGCTCAGCAGGGAGCCTGCTTCCTCCTCTCTCCCCTCTCTCTGCCTGCCTCTCTGCCTACTTGCAATCTCTCTCTCTGTGTCAAATAAATAAATAAGATCTTTAAAAAAAAAAAAAGAATTTGTTATCAAACGGCACATTACTTAAAAAAAAAAAGCAGAATTCCTGGTGAGATACTATATACATAAGATGCCCAGATCTTAGGAGACAATATTTTAAATAGGACATATTTCATGGATGTTTGATATGCACAATATGAGAGATGTACAAATACACACACACATACATACATGCAAACAAAAGTATACAGTAAATTACTTTTTAAGACCACTTTCAGCTTTGGCTTTCTGTCTTGATTATTAAACTGAAGAGGCTAATATGAAATTTTGGAGGGCATTTCTATTCCACAGTCTCATATTTCCCTCTCTCACCCCTGACCTCGCTCTTGCTCCTGAAAGGTGAAGTGACCTACTTCATCATAAGGCTAGCTCTGCTCCTCTGGGATTCTCTCTCCCTTTGCAAAGGGCCCTGTCCTCAGGACTCATTGTCAGCTCCTCTCTTTGGTGATCTCCCTGGGGCAGTCTCTTGGAAGCCTATGTCACTCCAGCTGTGTCTGTGTAGACAAGATGGTCTAAAAACCATACAGTATTGCAGAGCCAGAGTTATATTCATATCCTCAAATCCAGCTGTACTCTGTAATAAATATGATCTTTAAACACTATATCTATGTACACAAGTAATTGTTTTCTTATAGGTTACCAATGAACACCTTGAATTTGAAATAAAACACTACCTTTTGCATTAGTATCAAAACCAAAAAGAAATACTTAGGTATATATCTAATAAAATATGTACAAAATCTGTACGAAGAAAACTGAAATTCTGATCAAAAGAAATCAAAGGCGATCTAAATAAAGGTAGAGATATTCTATATATGTGGATAAGAAGACTTGACATTGTCAAAATGTCAGTTCTTCCCAACTTGATCTATAGATTCACTGCAATCCCAATAAAAATCGTAGCAAGTTATTTTGTGGATATTGATAAACTGATTTGGAAGTTTATATGGAAAGACAAAGGACCCAGAATAGCCAATGCAATATTGAAGGAGAAGAACAAAGTCAGAGAACTGACAGTACCTGACTTCAAGACTTACTATAAAGCTACTGTAATCAAGACAATGTGGTATTGGAGAAAGAATAGACAAATAGATCAATGGAATGGAATAGAGAGCCCAGAAATAGACTACATAAATATAGTCAACTGATCTTTGACAAAGGAGCAAAGGCGATACAATGGAACAATGATAGTCTTTCAACAGATGGTGCTGGAACAAGTGGATATTCACCTGCAAAAATGAATTGAGATCCAGACCTTACATCTTTCACAAAAATTAACTCAAAATGGATTAAATGTAAAATGCAAAAGTATAAAACTCCTAGAAGGTAACATAGAAAATCGAGATGACCTTGGGCTTGGCAATGACATTTTAAATACAACATCAAAAGCATGATTCACGAAAGATAAAAAAGATAAATTGGACTTCATTAAAATTAAAAACTTGTACTCCGCAAAAGACACTGTGAAGAAAATTAGAAGACAAGCCACAGACTGGGAGAAAAGATTCATAAAACACAGGATTAGTTTACAAAAATCACAGAGCACGCTTAAAACTCAACAACAAAAAACAAATAATCCAATGAAAATCTATTTATCTGTCTCCTGTCTCCGTATAACAATTGATTATTAACTTGGAAAAGTAAGATCATGTGTGGCTTATACTAGTTACCCTACAAACAAAGAACCTTGATGGAATAATTTTATGAAGATGTTTGAAGAAGGCAGAGTGCTCAATTCATGAGTAACCTTTAGTGAGCCGAACCTACCTGAGATGCTTATTGGAGAGAGATGTGGCAGATTGGCAGGAGCATAGTAATTTGTTCCCATGGAGCACACTGAAGAAGTAGAGACAGAATGTCAAGTGAGAAAATAAAACAAAAAGGGGTTGACATGAATTTTTTGGATTAAAGAAGGAGACAAGACCAGCCAAAATTTATAAACTCAAGCTCAAGAGGCAATGTGCCTTTTGTGAATCTGGCTCTGTCCCTTGTAAGTGTGTGGACATGGACAAGTCATTCAACCTCCAGGGGCTTCAATTTCTTAATTCATATAATGGGAATGATAATATTGGAAAGCACTTAATAAACACTAGTTGTTAAAACAAAGGAAATATCTAGGAAAGTAAATTGTTCTCTTATGCTTTTTAGCTTATTGTTCAAAACCCAGGCTAGATTTTTTGATTCTTGAGATTTGGGCAGTTTATCCTAAAGGTTCAAAAGGAGGCAAAAATGCAACATCTGATTAGCCTAATACTACGTCAATAAAAAAAAAGATATTTTGAATCACAGGCTGAATATTTGGAGGTGAAATACCCTTCCTGTTTAGGATCATCTGCAGACACATAAGATGCTTCTAGAAAATCAGTAATAATGACAGCCCTATAAAGTGCAACAAAACACTTACCTTGGACCACCAGGGACACTCAGATCTTTTATTAAATTCACCAAACTTTACATGTAGTTTCCCCAAGGGGGAAGAGATTGCTGTAACACTGTGACATCACAAGGCTTTGTGTGGAGCTCAGGGATGCAGCCAGAGTGAACTTTCCCATCCATCAGAAATGACTGGCAGAGGCCCCATTGGAAGTTACTCGAACATAGTTGTAGCTCAATGAATACAGTTGCTACTTTTGTATTATACTGATTAATATTTTTGAAAAGATTCAATGTTTGTTCTCTAGGTCACGCAGTAAGGCAAAGTTGAAGTCAGTATTGGAATGAGGTCTGCCTGACATCTAAACCTAGATGCTTTGAACTGGATAAACTATAGAGCAAATGCAAATTCAAATTCATATTTCTTATTGTAGGGCTGGAGCCAAAAGCACTAGTTAGGTGAATGACTGACTTGAAATATAGGACTCAGCCCTGGAAAATGTTTTTAAAAAAGTAAAGCTGGTGTATGTCTTTGGAGTTCATATTAGTCCAAGTAAGCCAACCAAGCATTTCCAAGTGAGATCTGCAGACTGTATTTTTGAATAGATAAAAATCATTTTAATTAGCACACTAACATTGCTGTGTAGTGAGGTCCTGTGAAAATATTAAAAAAGAATTTGTTCCCATTGGTAAGCATATCAATTCCATGATATTGAGTTTATAATACTTGCTGAGCAAACTTTGCTTATAAGACAGTGCAAAGTTAAATGTCTGGCCTTTCTAAGTTTTTAATTGAATTAAAGTCTATATTTTAAGGCACTTCAAAAGAAACGTAAATACAGGACATGAGTTGAATAATTCCGAAAGTTCCTGTGAAAAACTTCTGATCCCTGGTGGATAAAGTATAAATAACCTCATTGTCTCCTGCCCACTCCTTCTGCCCAAGCACTGGAACTTCAGCTGGGTACAGAATGCTTTAATTTGGAGATGAAGAAGGTTTTTTTTTTTTTTTTTTTCCCTAAGTAGAAAGCGCACCATTGAGAATATGAATCACTAAGGGTGACATTAAATCTTGCAAAGAGATAATATATGTTTCTGTGGTGGCTCAAGAGACTAACAATAAATGTTAAATATTAATAAGATTGTGGAAATCCTCATGGATACTGTGATAAAGTAGCACCAGAAAAGGGGAAAAGACAGAGGAAAAATAAGCAGGGATCTACGTAGTGGTCTTTACTGCAGTGCAGTGTATGTTTTATATTTGGGGGAAAAGTAAATAAAGAGGAATGAAATGTTTTTTTCCACTAGGGAAAAGATAGGTTTGGAAGAGTGTAAAATTAGAAAATAGGTAATATTCTTCAGGGACAAATAGGCAGCCGCCCTTCCTCTTGTGCTCTGAGACGTAGAGGAAAATTAGCAATATTTTGGGGAAGAATCCACTTACAGAACCTTGAGAGTGAATCCATTTGCTTTTGAGTTCATGGTTTTCTTAGCTTTTGCACTTGCTTTGGTCTCTAGAGATGACAGAAACAATAATGCTGACAGAAGACGGCAGTGTCAACCCATCACTCAAAGAGCAACGGCTGGCTAGGCCAGGCAGAGCTTTACCTCATGGCTCCTCTTCAAAGCCTAAGGCCTTCCAAGTCTCTGAGTATATCTGCAGACCAATTATGAGGGAGAGACTTTCTGTTGATAACACTGGCTCACCCTGCACTTAATTCTGAAATGAGCCCTACTTTTAGACTCCCTTTCTTCTATCCTGACGACACAGAGCCTGATGGATGGGACCACTTGGACCAGTGGTCTCTGATGGAGGAGCAAATGCATTTGCTCACACAGAAGAAGGGGATGGACAGCAATAAAATAAAAACAAGAAAAGGCAGGAAATCACTCAGCTTACAGTTTTGGAGGGCTGAGCCCCATGAGTAGGTTGAATTGCTACATTAAAATAACAATCATCATCATCATCATCATCATCATCATCATCATCATCAACTGGATATCTTGGAGATGGTGAGCAGAATAATGAAGGAAAACATTGAAGGGAAATAGTCAAACTTAGTTGAAGGCTGAGTGTGTGGTGGCCCATGGGGAATACTTTGAGAGTCTCAGACAATCATATTCCCTCTCCATCCTGGTGGAGAGGGAGCGAGGCGGAGTGCCAAGGATCACAGAAGTGTGTCTGTATGCCCTGAACTTACAATAGTACTTGGGCCTAACTCTGAACGATGAAAATAGAGAGATTCTAATGCCATACTCATTTGGACTTGTTCCATCTTGGACAAGGAAAAAAAGAGAGACAAATTAGTAATTATTTGCAATCTATGGAATATTATTTTGAGAATAAGTAATATTCTGGGGGTTTTTTCTCTTTCTCCTTTCTTACATATTTAATTGAAGAAAGGAGGCTCAATTAAGCCAAAGGAAGATAGACTTGACACAGCTTGATCAAATTCTGCCAGAGACCACTGTGCTATCTGTCTCCTCAAGGAATTTTTTAAAGGTAGTCTGATTTTCATTTTGATTTATTTGATATCAGAGATTGAACCAAATGACTCCCAAGACTCTTCCCAAATCCACATTTTATAATTTTAAGAAAGATGTCCTTTTAAAAGAACTCCAGGGGTTCAAAAAGAGGTTTCTGGGGCGCAAGGTGGCTCAGTCAGTTAAGCTCTGCCTTTGGCTCAGGTCAAGATCTCAAAGTCCTGGGATCGAGCCCCACATCAGGCTCCCTGCTCAGTGGTGACTCTGCTTCTCTCTCTCCCTCTCCCTCTGTGACCTCTCTTACTTGCTCTCTGTTAGTTTTTTTTTTTTTTTTTTTTTTGCTTGTGTGAAGGCCCAAGCCCTCAGTGGGAAACTGGGGAGGGTGGTTGGATTCCTGGATCTTCTCAAGTTCAGGAACATAGCACAGACTGATGAAGGGAAAGCAGAATGGAAGTGCTCACTTCTCCTCGTGCATAGCAAGCAGCAGACGCGGAAAACTCCACGCTCAGATGTCTCTGAATGTCATCCAAGTTCTTCTTCCTCCAGAAACTTGAATTTACTTGGTTGCATGTTTTATCTGGGATTAAGGAATGAAGGCGATTATCATGGCAAAGTGAATGCAAGGTGTGCCCTTCTGTTTTGCAGAAAGAGAACCTGAGCTTTCTATGCATACACGATTGCTTTATGAAGCCAGATCTGGGGACGAAATGACAAGATCTTTATCTCCTCATTGTCTGGAAGGTGTACTATTTTTATAACTAGTAATCCCCCTTTATGTTGGGGGTCAACAGGGGTCATATTTGATCACAGCTCGCAGGAAGCAGGAAGAGCAATCTCAGGGGTGGAACAGAGCTCAGTGTGTGAAAATGTACTTGGCTGCAAGTAATAAGACCCTGAAACCTTTAGCTGATGGTGGCATATATTTCTGATATAAAAAGTAAGTGAGGGGGTGCCTGGGTGGCTCAGTTGGTTAAACATCCAACTCTTGATTTCAGCTCAGGCCATGATCTCAGAGTCGTGAGATCGAATGCCACATCAGGCTTTGCTCTCAGCCTGGAGCTTGCTTGAGATTCTCAATTCCTCTCCCTCTGTCCCTCCCAGCCACCATGCAGTCGAGCTCTCTCTTTCTTTCTCTCTCTCTCAAATAAAATGAATGTGCATCATATCTGGAATCTGAAAAAAGATGAACTTATAAAAACAGAGAGCAGGATAGTGGTTATCAGGGACTGGGAGGTGGGTGAGGGAATTGGGAGATGTGGTTTAAGAGCACCAACTTGTAGCTAATAGTCTTGGAGATCTACTGCACAGCACAGTGAATATAGACAAGGATGCTGTATTATAAACTCCAAAGTTGCTGTGAGATGAGACCTTCATTGTTCCTACTACAAAAAGGAAATGACAATCCTAGGAGGTGATAGAGGTGTTAGTTATGGTATAATTATATTGCATTATAGAAATGTATCAAGTCGACAAGTTTTATATCTTAAACTTACACAATGTTGCGTGCCAATTTTATCTCAATACAAATAAGTTTTTAAAAAAGAAAGTCAAGAAGTAAGTGGTTTCTGATGTTGGTTCAGCAGCTCAATGATGCTGGGGCTCAGTCTCTTCTAATTCCCTTGGCTTTCCCTCACTGTTCAAGGCTGCCTTCTCTGGACCCAGCCATATATTAAGAACCAAGATAAGATGAAGAGAACTAGGGAAAGGTATCCGTGCCAGTCATGTGTGTCTCCTTTTATGGAGGAAACAAAAAAATCTCTTAGAAATCTTCTCCAGCAGACTGTGGCTGTATTGCATGACCACCACTAGCTGCAAGGGAGGCAGAGAAATCCAGGATCATTTTTCTTTTCTTTTTTTTTTGGTTGGGTTCCTTCTGAGCTCTTGCAAGCTTGGCCTTATAAGAGACATTTATACGTCTGTTGTCATTGAAGTAAGACAATTTTAGTGAGTTTTTTCTCCTTGCTCTTCCAAAAACACAAAGAGTACCACATGACTCCTTTGCTTGAAGGCTTTTCCGTGGCATCTCTTTGTCAAATCTCCTTCCATTTCATGCAAGTGTCTCCATGCTAGGCTATCTGATCACACCTGCTTCATCTGCAACTCTGTGTCTTGCGCTCTGATCCTGCAGTTCCCAAACTTGACCTACCCCAGAATCACTCAGAAATCTTGGAAGAACTCAGCTTTCTGGGGCCTGCAAATAGAGATCCTGATTCAGTAGGCAAGACCCAAGAATGTGCACTTCTAACTGACCCATTCAAATTGGCTGCCTTTTATTTTTCTTAAGAAATCACAACTTAAAAACTAATCTATAATTCATACTTTTCACTAATACAGAATTGGCCCCCCCAAATAGACCATGAGCTGCTTGAAGTCTGGAAACTTGCAGATTCATCTTTGTCCACCTAGGGCCTGGCCCCTTGCCCAGGACATAGTTTCTTAATAATGTTTGATGTCCACATAAAATTCAAATGATGGAGGTTTGGTGGCTTGGAACTCCCTGGTATGTGTTCTGTCCATCTACAAGTCAACAGTGCTGACTGAATGATTGGCAACAACTTTGCTCAGTTGCGGTGGTAACCTGCTAGTTTGACCCTCGAGGCTTCCTCTGGGACCCACACATTCATTTGCGATAAAATTGTTTAAAGTTAGATATGCTCGGTAAAGGCCCAAACAGGAGGGTTTTGTTTGTTTGTTTGTTTGTTTGTTTGTTTTTGTCTCTGAAGGGTAGTATGCCAGTATGGGGACAGATCTACAGCCTTGGTCCATGGACACGTTAAGATGTCAACATAACATCCTGTCATTCCCTTCTAGAAGCTCTTTTCTTAAGCATGCATGGAACGCCCACCGATTTCACTTTAGGTATATTGAATAAAGTTTTTCTTTCCTTTTGGCTGACCAGTGCAAAAGGAGCAGTATTCACACAACTAAGACTAGAATAGCCTTAGAGAATGTTCCTGCTATGGAAATGTGCACATAACAGTCTGTCCTGAGAGCCTATCTAAGCCTCGGAAGCATACTGGAATCTCTACTCGAGGTGCGAGCTCAGGTTCTGATCACGGTTTCATCATATTTAGCCCACTGTTTTATTGTTTCTCATTTTTTCTCAGATAATGAAAATTGCGGATTGACTTTAAGGGAACGCTAACGTATCCGAAGGCCCTTGACTAACTTGAGTGAAGCAGAAAGTACTTGCATAATGTCTGGCACAATTCTTGGCTCAGGATAAAGAACATTCAGTAAACAACAACCGCTTTTATTATTACTGTCATTAGTGTGATGGTGACGATGACGAAGTGTGATTGTCATGACTCTCACGTCTCTGGACCTGAGAGAAAGGGTCAAACAGGTTTTGTTTCTAGCACCTTCCTCTCCAGCATCACTCCCTTCTCCTGCTGTCCAGGTGGGGCTGTCTCTCTTTTATTCCCTTGCTTCCATCACGCTTGTGTTGGTGCTTGCGAGTGGTCGCAGGACTACTCATTACCATCTCCTGCTGATACTGTCTTGGTTCCCGCAAGGACACTGAAATGCCACTTGCATAGGTCTTATCCCTGTAGCTTTGCTGCTTATATTCCATGCTGTTACACGCTCATGGGCCACTGTAGTGGGCCAAAGTTGGGCCGCTATACTCTACACATATCTATACTTGGGCCTCATGATATTTATACCTGGATCTTCATTGATTTTACCTAAATGAAGTTTTTGCCTTCGTTGGTAACTGATGCCAGAGTCTGAGTAAAAATAAAGTCCAACAAAGAACTCAATCATATACTAACTTCTGAAAAGAACAACAGAAAGTTAGTGAGTTCACTCCGCACATACACAGCAGGTGTGTTAAAAATACATTGTAAGAACAACCCTCACCAATTAGTCCAGCTTTGCAAAGGAGCCCCATCTACCCTTATTGCTAACCAGCCAGCCTTTGCCCAGGACACTCCGAGGTCGGAAACCCTGAGGTCAGAGGAAGTGAGTGGAAACGTGTGACAAGAGAGTTTCCTAAGATACTGTTAACAGCTGAGATGAGAGGCTGACATATATTTTAGAGACTGGGGGTGCAGGGTGAGAAGCCAGCCCCCAGGAGGACAGCGGCCCAGTACAGCCTAAGATTTCAACTTAGATATGCAACTTAGTTGCCAAGATAACTGTGTCTGAGATATCTTGGAAAGAAACAACATCCTGGCTTGATGGCTAGACATGGGGGAGTTTGTGGATTTAAAAGCAGTCCATCCAGCCGTCTGCCCCAGATCTCGGTAAAAGTCTGTCTTGAACTGTGCCAATCAGACAGGACTTAAAAAGAGGCCCATGCTAGAGCAGAAGAGTTCCAATTTGGAAGCTTGAAGCCTCCTAAGTTCTTACTCAGTGCTTCTGACCCCTGCCCACACCTCACTTTGCACCCTGTTTTGATTTCTTATTATACCTCTTGTTATTTGTAAATTGCTTTGACGACAAAATCAGGACTCCCGCATTATTAAATCCCTCACTGCAGCTAGCACAGGGCTTGGAACTTAAAATCAGCCATGTTGGGGGTTTTAAGAAACCAGAACTCATGACTTGGAGAACGATGGAACTATTGCCATCTCATATATACAGAAACCAGACAGGCAGTGGGCAAGGGCATGACCTTTGAGTCCGGCTGACCTGGGCTTGAGTCCTGGACCAAGCGTGTGACTGTGCCAGGTGGCTAATGCCCCTTGCGCTCATCTCCGGGCTCATCTCTGAGCACCTTGTCTCCAAGCCTCAATTTCCTCTTCTCTAAAATGGGGGCCGCTCTAGTATCTGCCTCATGGAATAGTGGTACTTACTTCAAAGAATCTACCTCATAATAAGACTAAGTCCTTTCTAGTCCTGAGGGTTAAATAGATATCATCGTTCTAAGCTCTTAGTGCGGTTTTGGGCACATGTTAGGTGCTCGTTAAATGAACGCTACTACTAATAATATCAGTAATGTTGTCATTTTCAATTTTCCCTTCCACTTGAGATTTATTCTGAGTGAAAGTTTTCACTGCTGTATTGAAAAAAAAAAACCAACCCAACGACAATGACAACAGCGAAAATAAATACACCAGAGCATTCCTTGAATGCTGCGGTCACTGTTCCTGCCACATGAAGGTGGAATTGTGTTCTGATCATTTGATTGATTTTTTTATTAAAATATTAAGAGAATCCATTTTATGTGTATAAAAAGATCTCTGATTATATGAAGTATTAGTTATGGAATTGCTGGTGAAATGATATTAATAATAATAATAATAATAATAATAATAATAATAATAATAACTCAATTGCTCAGACAGCGTTGGTCGGGGCTGGGTGCTCTACATTCATTACCTCACCTAATCCTCAGAAAAGAATGGGCAAAGATTTTAACTCCATTGTACCGATGAGGAAACCGAAGCTCAGAGCAACTTGCTCTGGTCACACAGTCAGAAAGGAGCAGGGCATGATTTAAGTGTGGGCTCCGACTTCAAAATCTGTGCCCTCGCCAGGACTCCTCACGTCGAGAATAGGTGCAGCTGGCATCTGGACCAGGTAACTTGCCCAGAGATTTCGCGGTGGTTATGTGCACACCAACCTCATTTTAATGATTCTTCAGACTGTTTCCCAGAATTCCACTGCTGCGTTTTAACCCTGTGTCGACAGTACCCTGTAAGTTATTCATCCTGAAGGTTGGATAATGCACACGATGCATCCAACAGCCACAGCAAAGAGCAACAACATTTGGAGAGTAGGTGCTCCATGCCTCATTGATCTCAATCCTCCATGCACACATGGCCTTGTTCCTTCAGCCCTGCCCCACTCTGTCCCTTCGCCCATTGTGTATGCGTGGCGTGTGGCCAAGGTCTTATGGGACAAGGGCTCTTGCAAACATTCCCCATGTTTTCAATTATTCTTAACTCTTGTCTGGTGTCTGCTGGGCTTGGAAGACCAGTATGTGGAAACACTGTGCCCTTGGCACCTGTCCGGAGGAGCGCGGACAGAAGACATTCACCGCTGCCCTCCGTTCTTCTTCAGTCACACTGTGGAGCTCCTGTTAGGTGTGGGCACCATGCTGGGTTGAAAGGGAGACAGAGGACGACGAGGCCTTTCCTCACGGAACCCGAAATTGCCTAGGGAGACTGGAAGGCAGAAGGAGTCTTATTCTAGTGTGGAAAGTGCTGTAATAGATGCAAGTGCATTGGGTGACATTGAAGAAAGGTCCTATGAAAGGCGGGGAGGCATGAAGGCAAAGCAAGTCCCAAATGTTGTTTTGGTTAAATGCATGATGTCTGAGCTAAGTGCAAGAAGTTTAGTGTTAACAGACCAGTGGCTCTGGAAACTGTGGTCCCTGGAAAGAGAGCTTGACACCTACCATGTCCCAGGAGCTGTCTGAGCCCTGGGGATCCAGAGGGAACAAAGTAGAATTGATATGAAGGAACTCCCACAAGCATACTCCTCGGCTGCTAATACGCTATGTAACCTGAGGTAACCGTCACCCCCTTAAATTCAAAGTAAAATCAAGTCATCTGTAAAAGAGGGAAGTTTAAAAAGATATTCACTAAAGTTCTTTGGTTTGCCTCAAGCCCTCGAGATTCCTTGTAATGAGGATTTCTGAAGGGTTTGATATTTTCCACCAAATATTATCCTGGTGAGTACAACCATGAGCTGTACACCTTCCTCAGCTCTGAGGTTCAAGGAGGACAGAACATGCATGGTTCGTGCTCCTGTGCAATCCGCCAGCTACGTGGGAGACTGTTGTAAACAAATAGATAAAATGCCTAACTATCTATTGGCAATGATAGGTGTTCTGAAGAAAAATTTTTGGACAAATATTTCCTTTTCCTAAGTAGTTTGAATGTGTCTGTGGTTCTGTTGATCCTTACTGTATGTGGTTAAGAAAATTGCCTCTCAGGATACCTGGGTGGCTCAGTTGGTTAAGCCACTGCCTTTGGCCCAGGTCATGATCCCAGGGTCCTGGGATTGAGTCCCACATCGGGCTCTCTGCTCGGCGGGGAGCCTGCTTCTCCCTCTCCCTCTGCCTGCCGCTCTGCCTACTTGTGCTCTCTCTCTCTCTGTCAAATAAATAACTAAAATCTTAAAAAAAGAAAAGAAAAGAAAAGAAAAGAAAAAAAATTGCCTCTCTTCCACAGAGCGCTTTCTAGATGACATTCGTCTGGGTATCCCCAAGGGGCACATGCGGGCACAGGTACCCAAGAGATTGGGAGGCGTCGCTGACTCATTGAGCACTGTTGGTCACGCTGCTCCTCAGACCCCCTTCAGAGCCGTCTGAGAGCTCGAGACAACTTGCTAATAAGGAAGGAGCAGCAAAGAAAAACCAAGCACCCACGCCGGGCTGGAGACAGCAACAAGTGCTGCTCTGTGGCGGTGTCAGACCTGATCTGGACCGTGACACCAAGAAATAACTGCGAACCACCGGTGTTCGCTGCTCGGGCTGCGAGCAGACAGCAGTGAGGAGACGCCTCCCAGCAGCAGACCGCTGTCCCCACAGTACTTCGTCTTGGCCAATGGGCTCTGGCAAGAAATGGCTCACCGGGGAGAGATGGGTTTCACTGTGAGCAATTATTTCAATCCAGGCTTAAAGAGGCTAAGTGCTCCGTCTTCGTCATGTGGCCCTTTGAAGTGACTGCCACAGTGTGAAAGAGAGGAGAGGGGATGACTTCGGCTCCCCTCTCTTGACAGCTGGGAAGTCCCGAAGTTGTAAGTCACTCACAGGGCCTGGAAAGGAGATTAATGACAGCCAGGCTTTTCAAGTGTCAATTTTCCTTTTCTAGAAGGATTGTCGCATCTTTCTCGTCATGATCCTAAAACTATCTACATGGGTTATCTGTTTTTGTTTTTTAAACACATTTAAAAGACACACCTGCGAAGGTGATCTGTTCAAGGTCACCTAGCAAGTGAGCAGTAGGGCCAGGAAAAGAACTGAGAGTCGACCTCTTTACGCTTTGTTATGAACCAGGCTATTTCTTAGTTTATTTTTGCATTCTCAGGAGCTACAAATTAGCCTACAGGAAACTTCTATCTTGGGGAAAAATATAATTGGTCAACTCATAAACTGGAGAACTCACAGCAGAAAAATAAAATTCCCATGAAGAGCAGGAAGGAAAGCTCCTGAATTGAATCCCCAGGGCACATTCCTGTCTTCGGGGAGCATTTGCCCTTGCACGCCTGGCTCGGGGCCAAGCACCACGAGGACTCGATCTCTCTCGCTGGCCTTTCTTCGGGACAAAGAACTTGGAAATGAGACAGGGCGAGAGTACCTTGTGCTTGGAGTCAGGGGAGAGTCCAGGCAAGACTAGGCATGGCCGGTAGCTCCCCGCCATTGGGGACCCCCCCCAATCCTTCCGAATCTGGCGCAGCGTGCTTTTCCAGAAGTTACTAATGTAAGAGCTCTGTGACCAAAGGCCTCTGACACGCAGTTCTACTGGGCAGTGAGAGTGACATCAAGTGGATGTAGGAGTGAATGAAACAGCCGAGGGAACTCAGTACCAGGCTGGAGGATTTTCCTTCTGTGAAGCCCGCCTCGGGTGTGGAGTCACATGCTGGCTTGGGGGCTTGGCTGGGGGCCATGCACTTGTTTCTCTCACCCGCCCAGGCCTCCTTCCGCAGGAATTAGGGTTCTCCCGATGTGTCATCCTCTACGTTTGGTCATTCTGGCGCCTGCGGGAGTTTGGGGAATGGGGTCGCTTCATATAATGTTAAGCTGGGGGCCTGGGTGGCTCAGTTGGTTACACGCTAATTGTTGATTTTGGCTCGGGTCACGATCTCAGGGTCGTGAGATCAAGCCCCGTGTCAGGCTTTGTGCTGAGCGTGGAGACTGCCTAAGGTTCTCTCTTTCCCTCTCCCTCTGTCCCGCCCCCGCCCCCGCTCCTGTGCGTGTTCTCTAAATAAACAAATAAATAAATAAATAAATAAATAAATAAAACAATATTGTGGGAAGCTGAGTTTCACAGATATCATGGAGCACCCACTATGTGCCACATACGACAGCTTTTAGTATTGAGGGTTTAAAGACAGTCCTTATGTTCCAGAAGTTCACTCTGCAGTTTAGGGAGAAAGACAGCAACCACAGGTGGGCACAGAGAAGGGGGGTCTACTCCATCTCACCAGGAGAGGATGACACCCGAACTGAGTCTTGAAGGGATAAGTTAGCCCCACAAAGCACTAGGAGGTAAGTGTGTGGGTCACGGCCTGAGCAAAGTGTGGAGATGGACAACAGCATCACGGGTGCAGACGAGGAGTTCAAGGCTATGGGACAGTTGGCTAAGATCTAGATGGGTGGTACACGGATCCCAGATTCCTACTCTGCAAGATGAGAGGGTAAACGCCACCCTTGGCTTTCCCTGAACACGTTTCCGGTGAAGAGGATGACTTTGAAGAGTGAGTTACTGGAGAGGTTTATCCAGATCTACATCCCTCCAGTGCCATTTGTTTGTTTTAAAGAAGGATATCATCATTTATGTTAAAGATGCCAATGTTGAAATATACTAGAAATTTAAATTTTGAAACTATCCACATCCGTGATGAAAGCTTTTTAAAAATTAAAAATGAAAGCTTTTTAAAAATATACCTAACATAAAACGTATATCTTAAACATTTTTAAGTGTGCAATTAGTGCCATTAAGTAAATTCACATTGCTGTGTATTCATCACCGCTATCCACCTCCAGAATCTTGCATCACCCCACACTGAATCTCTGAACCCGTAAAACCCATGAAATGAAAGAATTTTCCCACTCCTTTTCCCCTGGTAGCCTGCTTTTTCTCTTTTTTTTACCTTTTCCTTTCCTTTCCTTCCCTCCCCTTCTTCCCTTCCCTTCCCTTTTCCTTCCTTCCTTCCTTCCTTCCTTCCTTCCTTCCTTCCTTCCTTCCTTCCTTCCTTCCAAGAGTTAGCTAGAAAGCACGCACACTCACACGCACACGTGCTAGTGTGGGGAGGGAGGGGAAAGGAGGAGAGGGAGAGAGGGAATCTTAAGCAGCCTCCACACCCCTGCTGGAAGCAGGGCTGATCTCAGGACTCTGAGATCGTGACCTGAGCAGAAATCAAGAGTCTGACGACTCTGAGATCGTGACCTGAGCAGAAATCAAGAGTCTGACGCTTAACCTACTGAGCCACCCAGGCTCCCCCTGCCCTTTGTTTTTAATCACTGAACCGTTTTGCTTTTCACGTAAGAAGTTCCAGCCTGTTTCGTCACAGCATGCAATAGATGGAACTATCCAAGAGACTAGAAAGCTCCTGATGGAAGGGCTTCTGACAGAGGGACAGCCATCAGCTTCTCTGTTCTTGCCACAAGGCTCATTAACTGTGCGTTTTGAACCAGGAGGAAGTTTCTTCTTTCAGCCTAGAGCACAGAACCCACCAAGGAAGCTTGAGCTCCCCCTAGAGTTTTGTGTCTCCATTGCAGCAAGCTGGGCAAAAATGTCATGCAAAAAGTTTGAACTGCTGGCGGACGTGGGAAGGAAGGGAGAGACAAGATTTGAGAGCCACTAAGGAATTTGGAAGTACTACCTGTCTGTGCTTCTGAAATAACACCTGCTCCCTTCCTCTCCTACTCACACACTGGACTGTGTTTCATAATCCTGCCAACACTTAAATCCCTTCTGCTTCCTAGACTATCCTGAGTAATTTATAATGCTGACGCTTTCCTGAGCAATGCTGTTCTTCACGTCACGTGGAAAGGAGTGTCTCAGCAAGGGGCCACTGTGTTCCCGGGGGTGGCAGAAATCAAGCGAAATATAAAACGCAGGCCCTGACCACCGCTGGTCCCCACAGCTTGCTTGGAACTTCTCACAGGATGGAAGCCTTCCTAGTTCTGCATTAATCCCTGTTTGCTGGTGAAGTTCCAACTCAGGTTATTACAGTCTCCCATACCCAAATCCCTGCTGGCAGATTTAGTCTTTTCCTGTGTCTTCTTGCAATTTTTAGGTTTTGTGGTGTTTTGCTCTTGACACAGCATTTTTTCTGAGGAGATTTTGCCTTTCAGTGAGAGGGCAAAGATGGATGGGCCCGTTGGCACTGTGTATTACCCACAGAAAAACTGTAGGATGAAGTAAAAGTGTAGCAATGCTGACCAGAGCAGAAAGCTAGAGAACCAGAGAATTCAGGAGATCCCCCTCCCTCAGGAAGGTGCATAATTAAACTTCTAATGTCATTTACTGACTTCCTGATGTAAAGCCTCCATAACCTTCTAGAGTTCCGGGGGCCAGTTTTAGCACTCTTTTGGTGTATGATTCTAACTTATCCTCAAACAAACCCCAATGGCTTGGGTGTGGCTAATCTACCCTCTGTTTTTTGTGTTTGGCGAATGGTTTATTATTCTTTCTGTTTCCCAGGGTTAGGATCTGTGTTTTAATCTGGGATCAAGGGGTTGTAGACATTTTTGGTTATTTGGATTCAGAAAACACCAAACTGCCAGCAATTTCTCAGTGATTTTATTTTGAATATCAACTGGCCCTCAAGATGTGATCAATCATGTGACACATTCCAACTAATAGTGTATTAAATACTTGTGCCACCTTCCGCCTCTATGACCTTGAGGAAGTCAGCTAACGATTTCGTGCTTTGGTTTTTTCATTTGTAAACTGAGGAAGTTAAGAATAACTACTTCATAAGACTGTTGTGGTGATTAAATAAAAGTTCATGGGAGGACACCTGGGTGGCTCAGTCAGTTAAGTGTCTGCCTTTGGCTCAGATCATGACCTCAGGGTCCTGGGATCCAGCCTCGTGTCCTGCTTCTTCCCCTACTCATGCTCTCTTTCTTGAAGTTGGTCGTTTAAAGCCGTGATAAGGGCCACTGGAGCACTGGATTCATAAGGAAATGTAGAAAGAATCAAGAGACAGACTGGAGCCAGATCTAGGAAGATTTTGAATGCTGTACCAGATGTGTTTTTATTCAGTAGGGCATGGGATCCATTGAAGGTTTCTGAGCAGGGAGCTCTTAATATGGAAGATAATTCTGGGTGGGGGCTGGATAAAGGATAGAGTGAAAAAACACTGAGAGAAGAAAACCCCAAAAGTGGCTATTTGTGTTGTGTGGCTGTCAGACAATGAGGGACTGAAGTAGGTGGAGAGACTATGAAGAAAGGAGATGAATTTGATACTTGAGTTCAGAATATTCAGTAGGATGTCACTGGATTGAAGAGAAAAAAACAAGGCAAGAGGCATAGTACCACGAGTTTGCTGTTTCACCTTAGACAGTGTCCTTAACCTCCCTGTGCCTGTTTCCTCATCTACAAAACGACAGACCTGAACGATCCCTTTGGTCCCATTAATTTTTTGTATTTTAGAATTCTCTAATCTTACCCAAATCCCCACTTCTACCCCTCGTGTCCCTGAATTTGTTGTGGCATTTCAGCTTCTTACGTTGGACTCTCTTAGTCCTTTGAAAAATTTCTGGTTAACATTTCATTAACATGTGGCATATAAGTCGTTAGGGTGCAGCGTAGAAGATTCCCTCCTACTGCATCAGAGTAATATTTTCCTGATAATTTCCTCCCTCCACGTAGCTCTTATTCACTTGGTCTTCTGTGGGGACCCAGGACAGAACACTTTTTCTTATGTGTAAGAATGTGTCTTACTGGGCGCCTGGGGGGCTCAGTGGGTTAAAGCCTCTGCCTTCGGCTCAGGTCATGATCTCAGGGTCCTGGGATCGAGGCCTGCATCTGGCTCTCTGCTCAGCAGGGAGCCTGCTTCCTCCTCTCTCTCTGCCTGCCTCTCTGCCTACTTGTGATCTGATCTCTCTCTGTGTCAAATAAATAAATAAAATCTTAAAAAAAAAAAAAAGAATGTGTCTTACTTCCTTTTCTCAATCCAAAGCTGGCACATCAATCATTGCTGAAAACTAGGAAGAATGCATGAGTTGAATGAACAAATGAGTGAATGAAGTCACGATGGGAGGACATCCTTTGGATTATGTCTCACTGGCCACTGCGAAGCTGTAATGCACAGATGCATGACAACAGGGGGCCGGTAATATCGTCTTTGGCTTTTTCTTTCCTCAAGAACCCTTAAGGATCTAAATGATTTCCTGAAACTCTGTTCTCCTCCAGCTCCTGCTGTTACTTGCTGCTCAGCCTTTCTCATCCACAAGTGGTTACCTGCCCGAGCCCATTTGAAGGCGAGGGAATCAATGGTGCCATTCTTTCCTCTTAGGACTAGAACGCCAACCGTTAGGTGCACAGAAATTCCACCAGCTGTATCAACCCAGATTTTCTAGGATAGAGCCTGAGAATGAGTTAAGAAGCACCAACACATTTGCTAAGCTTAAAAGAATCCTCTATTATTGTGTGGCAATTGGTAAAGAACTTATTAATTAAGGATATAAGACAGAGAGAAATCTCCCAGGAGGCAAAAAGTCATTACAAAGACATTGTGGAACCAATCTAGCAGTTAATGGAATACTCAGAGGTTCTTACAAAAAAAAAAAAAAAAA